>OU452167.1:15898973-16498973 GCA_911728515.1 Peribatodes rhomboidaria
GTATTGCAGCGGGCAGTACGTACACGCTGAAAGGCTCCAAGAAACCGAAGGGGCGCCCAAAGATCACGAAGGCAGACATCGGCCTGCCGCAAGACTTCAAACATATCTCGCACGTCGGCTGGGACCAGGATAAAGGTACAAATCGCCTCCGTTATGCCAGAAAGCATATGTACCGTATCTTACTTTTGTTAAGACACAAAATTGAAGAACTTCTATGTGTTAACCTAAAAACTGCATGATGATGTATGTTGGTAGTAATATGATGGTAATGATCTTATGTGCGCTAGTTTTGAACGCAAAATACGTTTGAGGGTTTAACTGTACGGGTAAATTAATCGTACAGATGAGTCACAGGGGCTTATTACCACGAGTTTCAATACTTAACGTAAACTTTAAAATTTTCGTTTGGCTCCATACATTTCACTTAATTCCTTAACGTTTCCGCCAGGTGCGCTTTATTGAAATGTATAGAGCCAAACGAAAACCTAAGAAGTTTTCATAACTATCAAAACTCATGGCAAGGATGCAGGACCAGCAAAGCAGAAAGGGTCTCATGCTAAGCCCTGATATAGTTACCCATCACCCATTATTACCCATATTAATTCCACTATATTTTTTTCTAGGTTTCGATGTGGACAAGCTACCGAACGACGAGTTGCGGTCGTTCTTCTCTAAGGCGGGGGTCTCAGAGACCCAGCTGGAGGATGAGGATACGCGCGACTTCATCTACGGGTTCATAGAGACGCACGGCGGGCTCGACGCTGTCAAGGAGGACCTCTACAAGCCTGCCAAGAGTGAGTACTCACTGTCACGTTACTAGGACGATGCTGAGGTCGGTGAGACCCGACTGGAGGACAAAGACAAGGACACGCGACTTCATCTACGGGTTTACGAGACTCGTCATCATTATTGTCTCTGTGCCTAAAAATATAAAAATTAAACTCTTCATTGCTCTGACTCTCATGTCTATGTTATTTGTTTAGCTTTATGTTAAGGAATGATGAAGAAGGCTATGCTCAGCAGTGGGCTGATAAATTAATAATGAAATATGAATAATGGTCTATGACCGCTATGGTCATTAAACCAATTTTATCCTACAAAGATTTTTCTGCTAGTCTACATTGCTGCGTAGCTCGGAATGTAATCTCATATAAACTTATAGAGACTATACAGGGTGTTACAAAAACCCTGTTGTATCCGCAAGGTGCGCATCCAGTATCGACTGGAGGATGCAATTATGCTAGTTTAAATTAAATATTGACTATGAAAATTTTGAACACACATCGCGCTCCACCCTCCTAAAAGCGCGAACGCAGCCACTAATCGCGTCGGTTTTATTTGTAAACTATTTGTGTCGTGCCGCTACTTTCTTAGAATAAAAGCCGACAACGTTTATTATTACAGTTTGGTAATATTTCTGTAAAAATTCTTTTTTTCTTGCGTTCTTAAACCGGTCTTAACTATTGCTAATTTTAACGTGCATTTTTTTTTTTAATTTTTGCATGAGTACAGGTGTGTGTACATGCCCTTCAATTATATAACAGGGTTTTAGTAACATGCTGTATAGGGACCGGTAGTGCAGCAGCAGCACTGCTGTGTGCATTGGAATTCGGAGTTATACCTTTAGGAAGGTCAAACCAGTAATCTGTGTAATTGAGTGTGTGAAGTGAGTAAAGTGGTTGCGCGTGCGCAGGTGCGAGCCGGCCGGCGCTGGCGGTGCCGGCGGCGCCGCCCGTCCCCGCGCGCAGCCCCGCGCCCGCGCACCCGCCCGCGCCGCGTGAGTACTGCTCTTACATTCAATCTATCAATAAGCCTTTATCCTGAACCTTTAAGAACAATGGGCAAATATGAATGGACGTTGGTCCAAACTCCCGCAGGGTTGACACTATAGGCAATTTGTAGGTAAGTTTAATAGGTTTTCGCATAGTAAATCTCGTTGTATTCGATCCCACAGTTTTGGAGGTATTTTGTGTTGTAGTTGTGATTTAATAAACCTTGTGAAAGGAAAATTAAAAGCAAAATTGAAGCCTTTTACATAATATTCAACCAACCACCCACCCACCGTGCAGGTTACGTCATCGTGATTCGCGACATCACCATGGAGTTTTTGCTTAACATTTCTGTTAACATATTATTATTCTTTTCTATTCTTAAAAATAAAATAAATCGACTTCTGTAGGTTGAATTTTACTGGTGTCGTACTTTTTTTAATGCATTCAATAGTCTACCAAATGCACTATATGCCAACCCTGTGGGCAAACTTATATATATTTTTGGACCAATTTGCCCATTGTCCTTTATATGAAATAATAATAAAAAAACAATAGTGTTCGTACTTAGTGTGTTTTGTACTTACAAAATACTATAATTGATTATTTATTTATTTTCTAGAAAATAAAAACACCTCACATCTAACCTACAATATCTATGAGGACTAATTTCAGACTATACATTACATATTACCTAGTTAGCAGCAACAGTTTTAGATTTGATCATTTTAAGCTGGCAAGCTCTTTATAATCAAGGTAACATTTTAATGAATTTAAGTTAAACACTCGTAAGAGCACCATATACCTGCCATAGGGTTTAACTTGTCAGTTATCATATGAGACATTGATTTTTTGCACGTGTTTGCGTACTTGAAATTATGTAAAAACAATCATCTTAATTTTTTTTAAAGAGTGTCATCTACAAGTGACACTAATCTGTGTCATCTAGAGATGGGAGTTGACGAGATATCCCACGGCTCCGCACTGTACAAATGATTATAAGAGCAACTGTTTGAGTTCGTGTTCCCCCGCAGCGTCCCGCGCCCCGCCCCCGCCCCCGTCCCGCGCGGTCCCGCCGCCGCCCGCGCCGCTCGCGCCGCGCAACCCGCCGCCGCCGAGACCCACGCAACGTACGTACACTACACTCCCCGCAAGTCCCGCCGCCGCCCGCGTCGAAGCTGAAGTTTAGGCGCTTCGCTCGCTAGCGCTTGCTCGAACGATGAATAAAACATGTATGTTTATGGTTCAGCCCCGTCGTCGGCGCCCCCGCCGGTGCCCCCGCCGCCGCCGCCGGGCGTGGCGCCCCCGCCCCCGCCGCCCGCGCCCCCCGCGGCGCCCCCGCCGCCCCCGCTGCCGGCGGACGTGGCCGTGGAGCCCGACGTGCGCTCCGCACTCATGGAGAGCATTAGGAGCGGGAACAAGACGCTCAAGGTCAGTTAAAGTGCCTACTCACTCAATTCGCATTCAATCTGTTGATTGAACTTGTTGAAGTCGAGAGATCTATGTAATTATCAACCCAAGTTGAATCATCAAATTGAATACGAAATTGCATTGTAAGAACTGTTGTGTGGCACTTTTGATATCGTCCATTCAAAACCTTGCCACTAATCGAGTTCGATCAACCCACGAATTGACGACAAAATACACAAACATAAGTATCACTACTTTTGAGTGTAGTAACTTACGGGTGTTGTTTTGCCCGTCAAGGTGAACAACTTTTAGAACACAAGTTTGCAAACTTCGAAAAATTCGGTCAATCGGAGGTGATCGAATTGGCTTGGCTTGGCTCATTACGGGTTCACTGAATAATTACATGTTTTTAGAATTATCAACCAAAAATTTACCAACACAAACTATTTTTGAAGTGAAACTTCTAATACTACCAACAAGGTTGCGTTAAACGTTTAACGCTCCTGGGGAGGGGGAAATAGAAAGAGACAGAGTGAGAGTGAATGTGTGGCACTCAAACGCATGCGCGTAGTAAGAAGGATACACAGAAGTTTCACTTCTTCCGCGCGGAGAGACTCCATGCACAATTTTTGTATGTGTCGAATGCCTCGGTGGCTCAGTTGGTATTGAACTTGTTTTCTATTTTAGGGGCGTGGGTTCGATTCTCACCTAGGGCAAACATTTATGTGATGAACATTTGTGTTTGTTCTATGTTAAGTATGTGTTTAGAAATATGTAATGTATATCAGTTTCTGGCAGCCATAGTAAAAGCTTTGCTTAGTTTGGGGTCAGATGACCCTAAGTGCAAGTGTCCCGAGTATTTATACTTATTTATTTATCTATAAATAAACAATGGTGTTGTTGTTGCAGCGCGTGGAGCCGAGCCAGACGGCGCGGCCGGCCGTCGAAGACAGCCGGAGCAACCTGCTCAGCGAGATCAGACAAGGGACCAAGCTCAAAGCCGTGAGTAGCACTTGTACTTTGTTTATTATTAACGGTTTAGTTCGGAAACGTACTAATACTTACAACAGCGTTTGCCACAAACTTGACATTTTCAATACGTCAGTCAACAAAATAAAGAAACATATGTTTTTCAAATCGGAACAGTCAAGTCAATCTTCACATTTGTAATTATTACATATTAGTTATTTGTCTTAGCCTTCTTTAGTATTAGCTAAATTTTTTTTTTTTTTAGTTTATTCATAATGTTAAGTGTAATATTTGTGTACATGCTGTGTTTGCACTTAGAAGGCTGTTCAGCCACATGGTTATATTTGAATGTGTCAGTATTTTTATTAAAATGGGCTGTTGCAGCCAGTTTGCAAACCAATAATAAAAAAAAAAAAGGAGGATACCTATTTTTAACCGACCTCCAAAAAGGAGGAGATTCTCAATTCAACTGTATGTTTTTTTTTGTGTGTATGTTACGCGATTACTCCGCCAACTGTGAATCGATTTCAAAGATAACTTTTTTGTTAGGTCGATCATAATTAGGTACGATCTGCTTACTTCAGAGGTGATCCCATATAAATTTCATCAGAATCCGTTCATCTGTTTGAGTGTGAAGAAGTAAAAAACTTACTCACAAACTTTGGCTTTTAATGTAAGTGTGAGTAAACCCGTGCATGTACGGCAGGAACCGTATACTAACTTCCGTTCGGTATGCGCCTTCTACTGCGTGCTACAAAACCAAGCTGAGAGCTTTGTTACTAGAAAATATGTTTTATGACATTGAAAAGATTAAATTTTAAAATAAGATATTTTTGAACTAAGTATTATTATTTTGTATAAAAATAGCTACTTATACATAAATTTTACCAATTTGTACTATACTTAACTGTACATACTTGACATTAATGAATTATTTTTATATCTGACATAATTATCAATAGTTATTGTTCTGCCATTTTAACTATAAACATTCAACTGTGACGTGTAACTATAGGTAAGGTATATTAGTAAGTTTATTTAACCTTAATTATTATTATTTTTCTTTAGCACACACCACCGTCCATGCTTAATCATAATGTTTTTATTCCATCCAAAGGTCTGGAAGAGATCGCTCTCAAGCGATAAGACCGCCCATTGCGCCTTTATTTTTGAGTGTTTAGATTTATTTGTATTTGGTGTCAATAAAGAGTTTTTGCATTGTATTGTATAGGAGTAATGAATAAATTGTGATTCCAGGTGTCCCGGTCGGCGAGCAGCGCGGGCAGCGCGGGGCGCGCGGAGGCGGGCGCGGGGCTCGAGCACGGGCTCGCGGGGCTGCTCAAGCGCGCGCTCGACGAGCGCAACCGCGCCGTGCAGGACAGCAGCGACGACGACTCCGTCGGGAGCAACGACGACGACGACTGGGACTGACCCCTGAACCTTGCCACGGAAGCGCCGCGCCGTCGCACGTTCTTCTTTTTTGTCATGCGAGAACAGTGCTACGGATGTTTTTATAGAAACACACAAAGATACATGCCTCTCGCTCTCTCCTTTTTTGTTCCGCGAAAAGAGTGCAAGGGTTTTTATTAGTATACTCTCCTCTCTGTCTCATGTGAGGTGAAAACAGTCCTCCGGTTTTTTTTTATGGAAACAGCGCGCCGTCACACAGATATACAAGCCTCTCGCTCTCTCCTTTTTTGTCATGCGGAAACGGTGATACAGATTTTCTTATTTTACACGCTTCTCGGTCTCTCATCGCCTCCGCATTTTATGTCAACAGAAAATCCGTATTTCTTGTAAGAGCGGCGATCTATAACACTCATACTAGCATCTCGTTCTGTCAGCTACTCGTTTTTTGTCCCGCGAAAACAGTTCTACAAATTTTACGTGATGAGGCGTCGCGAGACTGAAGAGGTCACTGCCTATAAATCTAGCTCTACGTCATTCCATATTTTGAAAAATTCATACTTCTCTCTGTCTCCCTTTCCCAAGACAAAAAAGTAGAATCACAGCCTAGGTAAACATGCTTTTTCAAATTACAATCAAGCCTGCATGCGCGCTGCGACAAATTCTTCTTTTCACATTTTGTCGTGTTATTTGATAAAAAAAAAAAGTCGACAATTATTAGGCCTGCTGAACAAAAGATTGTAGTGCTGATTTTCTGCCACGTCTCGGTACTAAACTAACCTCTAATAAAAATAACTTCGGCACTTAAAGCGACGGTAAAATTAAAGAAAACATTGACTGTGACGGCGTCCACTGTCAGTGCTGTGCTTAAAAGTGGAACTAAATGCAGAAATGGTGTCTTTACGATGTAGGTGCTAGCGGTCGCGCTACTCGTTTGCATGTGAATATCTATTCTAACTACCTAACAATAAGGTAGCATTCAGATTCATATTGTAATCGCGGTTGTTCACAGAACAATGCGATATACATATGAAATCGAAATGCTACCGTGAAATCAGTGAGTTAGGGTAGAAATTCGCGTGCGGACGAATATCGCGGCTTCGGTTGCCTATATCGGGACTAAATATAAAGATTAGATGGCTGCGAACAACATTATTTTTGCTAGCTGCGTGTATTTGTTCTATACTATAGATAAAGAGTTTCGAATACATTTTTGGACCAAATTCTAAGCAAAAATGTATGTTTTCCGATATTTATAAAATATACGCAACTGCGATCGAGCTGCACAACGCGGCGAGTGATTCCCGTGCCAATGAAGAACAAATCAGTGCCTAACGCATGTTAATTATCTGAGGTTATTCGATCACGAAAACTAGTCAACACATTAAAAAAGATGTTATTATTTTGTGCAAAATATTTAGGTTGTAACCGATCGCACGATTCTTTGGGAAAAGTTGTGATCTCAATTAAAGATATACGCGATCCGTTGGTAGGTTTGTTTGTTTATAAGTATAAATCTATACTAAATATTACAAAAAATCGAAAGTAACTCTGTCTGTCCCTCTATTTGTAGACTTTTCACCTCTAAACGGTTCTTGATGAAATTAGATAATTATTTACAGTATGTCACGAGGAACATTTTTGGATACTATTTTCAGAATAAACGCGAACGAAGTGACGGGTAACAGCTAGTTATTAAAAAACTCTTTATACGATGATAATTTACAAAACTGAAATTCCACACCAGTGTGGCTGTGCCACTCTTGGGTTGGCCACTTGGGTTGGTTGGTACACTGATGCTGTGGCCACACATTGGTTTATATCTTTGCATCCAAGCTTGGCTTCAATTTCAAATGGCCAATATTGAACCTTAAGGTGCTCCTAGACGGCCATGTTTTTACTGAAAAATCGCCCGGTAATATTGCCGAGTGTAGCCCGCCCATCATCAGACATGGTAGAAATGTACAACTTTATGGCCGGGCCACACTCAAAATATTGTCGCAATATTGCTGGGCCAGAACTGCAGAGAAAATATGGTCAGTCTAGGAGCGCCCTTATTACTGCGTGAGACATCGGCTTCAATATCACATTGGTGTCTTGGCCCCAAGAACCAGATTCGTGCAAGTATAACCAATGTGTGGTCGCGGTTGTACAAAGATAATATTAAAAAAGGTTATTTTTAACAAAGTAGATACCTACTGCTAGTGTTAATATTGTTTCGTATTCTTAAATAAATTCGACATTTGACGAATCAGAAGGAGACTAACGAATCAAAATAAACAGTGACACTAAAATACATACTTTATGTTGGTAATAATTATTGGTATTGTGAGCACTCACATAAATGTGTGAGGTAATGAGCAACATTAATTAGCTTTCAAAAAGTTTTGTTCACTTATAATTTTGTAGTCATAATTAGTTCTATTGTATGTGAATTTTAGTTTTTAAACTCTTTGGTGTCTTATGAAACACGAGAAAAACTTCGGTACACATTAACTTTAACTTATTACAAGAAAGTTTATTTTATTTCATATATAACTTATAACTTACCTAAGTAACATATGATGTTCAATATACAAAAAGAATTTTTTAATTAAAACACCGATTAAGCCAAGTAAAAGCTAAATTATGCCTTGTGCGCTCATCGATAATCAAAGCATATTTTGCTATAACAGGCATTTTGGTCGTTGCCCTAAGACCCTATCTAAAATCTAGCAGAAAGTCGAAAGAGACGTTAACTGTATGTAACGTTATGTGACTACGGTACAACACACACATGTATGTATTCATTGTTCAAGCTAATTGACTGAACGCGAACTGTATGGTGAATGTAAGCTACAAATCCCTTAATTCGTAGATAGTTTTAATGTATTTAATTGTACTAACTTGTAAACTGATGTAAAATATTATCGTAAGTCTAATCAAGAGTTGTAAATTGTTTTGGTGCTGTCACACATCAAAGCGACGCGACATCGCAATGCAGAATGCCTTCAGCATTTCAGCCTTAAGTGTTTGCATCGAGTCAAGTTTTGCGTTGCAAAGTCGCACTGCCTTGGTGTGTACCAGCCCTTACGGGAGTGTTTGGCAGAGAGCAAGGATACTTTGATGTAAAATAGCGCATTGCAATCTAACCTTATGTGCCTTACTGATAAGGTTCACTGAATGTTGCACTATAGTGGGCACAGTTCACAAAGTTTGCCTTGTTCGATATTAACTTAAAGATACAGCCTCACCCCTGTAAATAGTGTATTTAGGTTTCTAGTAACGTCCACGCTCCTGACTCGCTCATGATAGGTAACAAATTGTAGATACGTGTAGTTAGCAATAAATTATACGACTTTTCATATCGCCCCGATGCCCTGAACCAATTCTAATGTGTTTGTAGTATAATTTCTGTGTCTGAGTCTGAGTAGTCATAATTTCTGGTATGTAGTCACCAGGAAATGGACAAAATCGCTCAGAGCTTCTTAGGACTTTTCTCTCTCGCGAGTCGCGATAAGACACCATGACCATAAACTGTTTGGCTTTCTCCTTCGCGCGATTTTTGCGGAGGCATAAGTCACAATTAAATTAAGCTCGAATTTGATCACAATCCTACCGTTAATGAAGCAGAATAATAAAATTCAGGATTTGAAAAAACTTCGTAGTTATGATTTTCCGGAAAATGACTACTAGACAGTAGACAAACTGATAACCATGGTACGTTTGATTTCAGACTGGTGGGCGAGTAAAATCGTAATTTTTATAAATCGTTTATCTTATAAAGCAGTAACATAAATAAATAATAAAATTTATTAATTATTTTGTTCAATGTACTAGTAAGTAATACACGCTACAGTATATTTTAAATACATAAATGTAAACTAGGATAAACTAAAGCGGTGAGCTATTTTTATAATATTAGCGTAACGAGTACCTAATGTTTTATATTGTTAATGTCGTGATTACTTATACTTACGAACGCCATCATTGTAACGTTTGTTATCTACCAACTGTGACACTGCGTCGAGTTACAATAATTTCCTTCGTAGTCAGAATATTTTTGGACCTGTATTTATTTACCTGGCGATCTACAGTCCAGATGATGATATACTCATTGGTAATTGATTATAAAAAAACAAGCTTGATTCAGATTACACATGGCACAGCCCCTGTTTGAGCTTTTATACAGCGTACTGTATTATTTCAAACGATAATGATGAAGTGTCGTCCACGTGAAACAAATCATAAACGCTACGTACTTGTATAATTTCGTGTACCTATAAACCCTTACCAATAAACGTTGTATAGCTTTGGAACAGTTATACAGTGTTTTGTCTTTTTCGACCAAGTTAAGAATTTGTAAAAGAGAAAAATACAAAACATTGACTATTCTGCTTTACCACGTTTATGTTATGCGGATGAAGTTTAGACTTTTGTATTTCTGTTGCAAGTGAGAGCATTTTTTGCCTGTTAGGATCCTAACCAGTCCATCTCATATTAAAGTGTCCGTAACTACAGCTTCCTCAAACTTCTAAACCATATTTCGGGGCTGGGTCTGTTGTGGTTTGAATAATCCTTTACACATTCCAAGGTCTCAAGTCGAAGAATGTTTATCATACGAAAGGAATTACTATGTAAACAAGGTGCATGTTGACAAAATGAAAATAAAATGATTAATTAAAATTATCTCTTTATTTTAGTCATTAACAATTTTACCATTATTGAATTTAAAATACTATGTCTCAGGAAGAAGAGAAGAAAAAAATTACTTCTCATAAACTAAAAGATGCTTTGTAGGTAAGAAAGTAACAATAATAAAACCTACTAAAAGTACGAAGTACCGCGAATATCTACTCAAGAAATATCAGATTAAATGCAATTTTATTTAACCATCAATTAGGGCGATATTTAATCAAAATCCTATGATAAAATTTTGATGATTCATAATAATAAGTACATATTATAACAGTTTCGAAGGCTTCAGTTAACAGAACTCAAGTCGATTGCTGTCCTCGTCTAATAGACTGCAATGAGAAAAACGCAACATTTTGAGTTTAGCCAACTTCAAACCTTAGAAATCGACATCAATACATACATAATTTACTTCCCTTTCCTCTTAGCTGATCCTAAAAGATTGACCAGAGTATATTATAGTTAAGTAAAAATGAAATACAAAATCCACTACAACACACTTAATCAGATTTTTCCCACCGCATTCATTACCACTTATCATATATTATTCATTATCATTTAATAGTTACTATGGCTACGACAGCTGCTTCGACAGTTTATTCCTATTCAATGTGAATCACACACGTACAAAATTATGAAAAAAAAAAAATACCATTAGGTATTATGTTTCTACTGACTTTGTATGCATCCCGACTGTAATGCAAAAATGTCAGGTCAATTGCTATATACTTAACCCTGGCTTAGTACACTGGACCCCTTTTGAGCCCCGACATTGTAATGTAAAACCTATTTTACGGGCCCTATATATCAATTTCTGATCACACCCACACTGAGGAATGTGAATAATGCGTCTCCCAGACAGATGCGGCCTGCGGTGGCGGCAAATAGACTTTTGCATTGGCCACCACCGCAGGCAATGCCTGTCGGGAGACGCCTAAATCTTTATGATCACATATATAATGCCACAATTTAAGGCTGTGTTGCCATTGAGAGGGAGCTGAGCTAAGCAGTGCATAATTGACCAATTACAACGCTCGGAAATATCTAGTCCACTTCAGTGGAAGCATTGGTTTTTTTCTTTTTATTGCTTAACAGGCTTGCGTTTAGTCGCCAACGTGCCTGATGATAAGCAGTGATGCGGCCTACGATGGAGCACGCTTGCCTTAAAGTGAAGAAGAATAAGTGCGTGTTCCCACACACTCTGGCAGAGTATTCCACATTGGTCGATTATGCAGAGCTCCGCTCCGCTCCGCCTCAGAGGAAACGCAGCCTTAGTGAACTATGATACACTATAGTAAAAAGGGGATCCTTTTCTCAAAAATGAAAAGAGACGGCTAATTTTAGTTATCTCAAAGCTTATTGAATTGTAAAACATAATCTACTGCACTATCACCTAAACTACACCTAGAAGACGCTTGAATAATTCAAAGATGATTGCTGTGTATTTATAAAAAAAAAAAGGCATGCAGCATCTAAGGCAAGCAAACGTGGCGATCTGGGTACTAGTTTAGTACAGTTCAAGAGTGCCTTTCCACCGGAGATGTGCTATAGAGCTATGATGAGATGATGTGAAGGTAAGGTACGAAATAAATAAATTCGAGACATTTTCACACACACGGTCGCCTGACCCCAAACTAAGCTAAGCTTGAACCGTAACCGTTTCCACCGATGCTAAGCTATGTGGACGAGCGAGTGACAGTAGGAAGGCACGGGAGCGGTTGCGCGGCGCTACCACTCGTGATCGTTCATAGCACGCATCCATTTTAAAAATATAGCTCAGTAGAACCCGTTTCCACCAGTGCAACGCTTTCTAGACCAATGAATATGATGGGTGGATATCAAATGCATCCATAGCAATCTATACTAATTTTGTAAAATCGAAAGTAACTCTATATTACTACTAGAATCATAATTATGTGAAATTTTGCACGACTCGTGTCGTTAATGGCTGAACATTAATTTTAAAATCTTTTAACCTTATTTAAACCCATTGACATGCAAATAAAATGATTCGATTTGATTTGTGTTTGTAGGCTTTTCACGGCTGTACGGATATTGATGTAATTTAATATACTATTTTCTGAATAAACGATAACAAAGTCGCGGATAAAAGCTAGTGTAGCATATAGTACATCTCTGGCGGTGGTGCCTTACAATGACAAATTATAAAATATGCATAAAACTGGTTTTTGGTTGCACACTTACCACTACTCATAAACGCACATCAGTTAACATGTCTGATGCATGCTCACAAACACCGTTTAAGACATATCTTGCTAAAAAGTTTTTACTACCTAAGATTGGAACTTCCGAAATACCAAGAACATAATCTTAAAAAATGGTACTACATTTATTTACACTATCTACATCGTGTAGTCAAACAAGTGAATTAAGATAGAAGCAGATCTGAGTCTCATGATACATACAATAAAATATACACATCACATGCAAATTAAAATTTAAAAAAGTACAATCGCAATTACAACTAAATATCACTCATTATCATGAAGCATAAATATCTATGTTACTAATGGCGGTATAGTAGCTGGTATTTTTTCAAAATGTTTGCTAGAAGAAATTTTAGAACTACCTAACGAATACTTAAAGACCTCGTATATTATTATTGCTAAGTTTAATTCTAGACTATCGCTAAATTGTCCTCAAACAGGAAGTTATACAATAACTCTAACATCTAGTTTCTATAGGTACTACGGGCGATACATAAGAGTAACGTAATCAATCATTCCCTAACAGATAATTAGAAAAGTTGTCAAAGGACACTCCCGCATGTAATCGACACATATCAATGTTTACAAAAACTCAAGGCGTTTCGCTCATGTCTAAAATTTAAATATCAAAAATTTTTTTGTTTGTTTTTGGGGCTAGAATGGCGAGCTAAATTTAGTAATAACGGAATTTGCGGCTTCGTAGAACATTACTATATTTACCTTACGATATTTTGTAGCTGTATTGAACAGTAATGCACTACATTATCAAATAAGCAAATTAAGCCTTAAACTGAGCCTAGTTTACATGAATAATCAAGTGCATAATATTAGTTAAATATTTCTTAAAAAAAAACAACCAGAATAAACTGAGATGACCGCAAATTCCATTATCACGTACAATAGTTAGATCTAGCTCCAAAACCAAAAAACTGTTTAATAGCTAAATTTCGCGCCATAAGCGAGATGTATCACCTCAATTGGAATCGTCGATGACGATGACGGGCGCGTCCATGTCGGTGGCGTCTAGCGAGTCGTCGCTGAGGTCCACGACGTCGCCCGGGCTGGGCTGGCTCTTGGAGTCCCCGTCGGCCTCCTGCTTCTGATACAGAGAGAGCACGTCCGATATGATCGGCGACTGAACCATCATGTGCAGCCGGCGCTCGTCGGCCTCCAGCTGGGACCGCGGCAGCTCGCTGATTCGAGGACGCTTCGCCGGCTTCGTTCGAGGCTTAACCTTAGGTTTCGGTCCGGGCGGGCACTCCACCGCCTCGGGCTCCGGATCTTCCTCGTCATCGGTGTACCCGTAGAACTTCTCATCGTCCTTCTCGTCTTTGGGAATGTAGGAGGCTATGAGCGCGGGCAGGTCCACGTCGGACGTGAACACCTTGCTCGGATCCGCGTCTTCCTTGTCGCACTCGTGTCGCGCGTAAAGTCGGGACGAAGTGAAGTACTTGGCGCACAGCTGGCAGCGGTTGACGAGGTGCGCGCGGTAGTGGTTGTGCAGGTTGGGCAGCGAGGCCCCGCACAGCACGCAGCGCTCCGACTTCACGACGGCGCGGTAGTGCAGCTTCTTCGACGACTTGTGCACCATTTTCATGTGTTTCATGAAGGGGCCGTACTTGATGAAGCGCTCCTTGCACACGCGGCACTTGATCGGCCGCTGCACGTACTTGCGGCTGCGATGAGAGAACGCGTGAATGTTGAACGCGTCGATGGTTTTGAACTTGAGGTGGCAGAAGCGACACGAAATGGCGCCAGAGGTTTTGTGCAGAATATCGTGCTTTTTCTTGGAGTCCTTTTTGGTGATCGGTTTGAAGCAGAAGGTGCACTCCTCGTAAGCTCGCGCCGAGGCGTCCGCGCCGAGCGTCTCCTCCTCCGCGTCGCTCTCGATCGCGCACAGGTGATTATCGCAGTCGAGACGCGAATAGAAGTATTCGTTGCACTTCTTGCACTTGTTCTCCTCGTGGTACTGCAGGTGGCGCGGCAGGTTGTAGAACATCTTGTCACATATCGGGCACTTCTCCTCCTTCACCTCTTTCGGCTCGATGATCCACTCCTTGTCGTCCCCGTGGTCGTCCTTCATGTGGTCGATCATGTCCCGGAAAGCGACGAACGTCTCGTCGCAGTGCTCACACTTGGTGGGCTCGTCGGCGTTGAGCGAGTAGAGGTGCTGCGTCTTGTGCCGGTTGTAGGCGGCGCGCGTGTTGAACTTGCGCGCGCAGTACAGGCAGCCGTAGTAGCCCACGGAGCGGTGGTACACGCGGTGCCCGGCCAGCGCGAACTCGTTCTCGAAGGTTCGGAAGCAGAAGTCGCACACCGTGTCGGCGCCGGCGGCCGCGCGGCTGCGCTGCACCGCCACGCCGTGCCGCGTGCGCAGGTGGCAGTCCAGCTTCACCTGCACGCGAATAATTACCTGTTACAAATATGTGCTTCGGGTTCGTTTTTAACGTGATTCGTTACTTCTGAGCGATGTGTGGAAGCGAGTGAGCGAGACCAAAGGGTCTTGGCCACTCGGTGTACATCAAACCAGAATTAGCTTACCCCGAAACTAGTATATTTAACAATTTATGTTACACATTACCTGCAGGTGGAAGGCCTTGTAGCACAGCTCGCACTTGATCCTCCGCGGGTGCACCTCCGTGTCTCCGACGAGCTTCTTCTTGTCGCAGCTGAAGGCGAGGTGCCCCTCCAGGAACCGCAGCCCCCCGAAGTAGTCGAAGCAGTAGTTGCAGCGCAGAGAGTTGTGATAGTCGAGGTGCCGCTCGAAGTTGCCTTTACTCGCGAGGACTTTCAAACAAACCGCGCATTGAAACTCTTTCAGCGGGCCCTCGAGCGGCGCGTCCGCGCTCTCCGCGATCCACGACTCGTTGACTCCGTGCGTGTCTCTCAGGTGGTGGTGTAGCGCGTACCCGAGTACGAACGTCTCGTCGCACTGCGGACACTTCAGCGGATTATCCACGTGCTTCCGGGTCAGATGTCCCTTAATGTGTAAGTTGTGCCCTTTGAGAGATATGGACTTTCGACCGCAGAACTTGCATCGGAAGAAGTTCGGCTTGCGCAAGTGCATTTCTTCATGTTTTTTAAGTCGCGCTTCGTCGAGGAAAACTTTGGCGCAGAGCTTGCAGGAGAAGTAGGAAGCCGCCGGGGCGTCCGGATCTTCCTTGATCATTTTGGACTCGGGATGCGTGCGTCGGAGGTGTCGAATCAGTCGCACCAAGTCAGGGTAGTACCGCGAGCAAATCGGGCACTTCACCTTGTCTTTTCGAAGTTTCTCGAGCCGTTTCTTGTGCGAGGAGTGGTCGAAATTGTGTCCTTTCACGTGCCGCCGCATGTACTCCTCGTCTATATATCCCTTCCCGCAGATGTTGCACTTGTAGGGCCCGTTATCGTCCTCGTAATGCGCTCGGATGTGGAGCTCCAGGTGTCGCTTGTTGGTGAACTGGAGCTGACACATCTGGCACTCGTGCCTCGCGCCGTACAGGAGAGTCTTGGACTTGTGCCAGATGAGGTGGTGCTTCAGCGAGATCTCGGAGAGGCAGACCTTGCCGCAGAGATGGCAGGTGGAGGTCCCGTCGAGGGACGCCTTGTCGCCCCACTGCATGTCCCCGACGACGGTGTTCATGGCGCTCTCGCCCTTCTTGTAGTGTATGGCCATGTGCGAGAGGTAAACCTTCCTGTGCTGGAAGACGCGCTTGCAGATGGAGCACTGGTAGTCCTTGGCCTGGAAGCGCGTCTGCTTGTGCCAGTTGTCGTGCGCGCGCGCAGCCCGCAGGTGCTTGCTGCGGCGCCCGCACACGCCGCACGTCAGCAGCGCCGGGTCCAGCGCCGGGTCCAGGTAGTGCGCGCGCATGTGCAGCTTGAAGTGGCACTGGAACTTGAATGTCTGCAACCAATACACAGGTACATATATTATACTATCCCACTTATAATTAACCATATCTGTAAATATAAATAAACTTGTTTGAGTCTTTACAAAATAATTTTTTAAGTGGAGCATCAAAATTCAATTTGAGTTGTGTACATTTGTTTTTAGGGATATTTTTTAAGTGATCAAAGTCAAAGTCAAAGTCAAAATGTTTTTATTCAATTTAGGTATCAAAGATACACTTATGAACGTCAAAGGTAATTAAATTGACTCGACCGCCTTGTTCGGACAAAAAGCCTCTACTCAGAAGAACAGGCAATCATCAATCATCAAGATCAATTTTAAGTACCTACACTAAGCGTGATTAATACGTTGTTTATTGCGTGCTCTCGAATACACCACTGCTCACATAATTTCTGCTATACTCAATACTTATCACAGAAAAGTTAGTGTGTTTTGCGTTGTTCTAATCTAAATGTGTATGTGTGATAATTACAAAGTTTCGATGTATAGAGTTTTCGCGATTCGAGTCACAACAAGGCCCACAACCCACCTCCTTACAGACGAAGCACTCGTGCTTCTTCTCGAGGCTGGCGCCGACGTACGAGTGCCAGTTGACGTGCCGCCTCAGAGAGATGAGCGTGGGCATCTTCTTGCCGCAGATGGGGCACGTGAACCCGCTGAGGTCCACGGTGGCCGCCGCCTGGGACGGAACCTCGCCACAGTCGTTGTGACTCTGGATTTGGTCCAGGGGTTCCGCCTTCGTCACAACGACTTCACAAAAATCCGCCAGGTCCGCGCCTATGAACTGCCGCGGCACTTGATCATTTGACTGCTTCAGCCTATCACAAAACTCTACATTAGCTCAAGGGTCACTTTACACGACAAAATTTCATCTTGATCTAAAACATATCTTACCTATGAACCAGCTTAATATGATTAGCCAAATTGCTACAACTCTTAAACTTCTGCCCACACTCGGCACACGTGTAAATATTCCTCGGCTTGATGTTCATGGAGATGTGCTTCTGATTGTGCTCATTGATGGCACTGACTTTCATCTCCAAGTCGCATAGCAAGCACCTTACGGAGCAGTCTTTGAGGTTTATTTTTGCTCGCTTTGTGCCTGAAGACATGTTGTGCTTTGTTCTCTTGTGGTGATCCAGTAGACGTTTGTAAGAGAACATTTTCTCGCAAATGTCGCAGGTCAGATCGTCAGCCTCTTCGTCATCTTGACTAGATTCAAAATCAGACTCTTGGTGAGTCTCACTTAGTAAACTCATTGATTTGTCTGGAGGTTCGTTTTTCACAGCCATTTCATCTTCAGCGTGTTTCGCTTCGTGGGTAACGAGCGACTTACGGTACTTGAAGTCTTTGTTACATACGCGGCACTTTAGTGACCCATCGGGAGCCGGTGTGCTGTGAGCAGAGTGCACCGATGCAGAATCATTAAACGTGCTCGGTCTGAAAGAGTTATAAATTATTTTAGTATCGTATTTAATATCATATTTAGTAGTAAATTACTTTTAGAAGTAAAAAATAAGCAGTCCATGACGCGACGCGTTCGTAAATGGTTTTCAAGCTGTCGAGTTTAGTTTGTTCCCTCAATGTCTCTCAATACCTTCTCAGAATGGCGGCAAGTTGTGTATATTCGAAAGAAATTGAGGGCAGACGAGACTAAGCTATGAGACGCGATTCAATAAATAATCGATTTAAAACGCGTCGCACCATCGATACCATGCCATAGGCATTCCAAAGAAGACTACCTCGAGTCACCATCGTCGTGCGCGTTGTCATCATCATCTATGTTAGACGCGTGAGCTGCTAAATGCGTGACAAGCATTTCCTGAGTGAGCAACTTCTTGCTACATATGCGACATTCGAAGGAAGACTCCGATGAGTCCTCGGGCTTGCCCGCTCGAGGCTCGAAGTGTATATTCTTGATGTGGATAAAGTAACCATTTTTCCGGCTCGACACCTTCTGACATATCGGGCATTCGAAAACAAAGCGCGTGTCCTTCTTTGGACAGGTGGCGAAGTGAGACTGGTGAACGTAGTAGTCATCGAATGGCTTCCGACAGTAGATGCATGGAATAGTGAACACATTGGAGCCCTCCTTGAACTGCAGGCCCGGTTTCGGACCGGCTTTAGCTGATTTTGCTTCGACTTCTTTCTTCAAAACCGCCGCATGCACAACTCTAAGATGTTTCTCCAAGTTTTCGACCGATTTGAATTTGGCCGTGCAATACTCGCACGTGGGTTTCTTCACTGTGATCTTGTGTACGGCGTCGATCGGTTCCAAGGATATAAACAACTCTTTCTGCGGTGACTTTACTGGCGACTTTCCCGTGCATGTTTCTAAGTGTCTATTTAACATGATCTTCAGTTTGAAGGTTTTGTCGCATCGTGAACAACTCAGCTTCTCATCTTCGAGCGAAGTATCATCTTGTTTATAAGATGTTCTAACTGCAGCCGCGGAATTGGCGGCGATGATCGCATCGAAGCTATCCTTCTTTCCGTGGACGTTCTTCAAGTGGACCTTCAAGGTCTTTTTCCATCGGAAAGTCTTCTTGCAAATATCGCATTTGTTTTCATCGGGCTTGATAAGCGGTTCGTCAGAATCGTTATCCGTCTCTGGGACGTAGCTGGAGCCTCCATTATCTTCGTAATCGGAATCGCACTGTGAGTTGCTGGCGGAGAGTCGTGCTCTCTTCTGCGTTCTGCGGAGTTCCTCCACGCGTTTGGAGCTGCTGGGTCGGCCGTAGTCCTGTGACCGGCTCGCCTCAGAGGCATTATCGCTTTCGACACTCCTTTTTCTATTTCTTTTAACTGGCGTTGCTTTACTTTCTATGAAAGACGACTTTAAGTTGGAGCTATCGGTGTGTGTCGAAAATGCCGAATCGCTGCTTTGTCTATTCGGTGGCGGTGGACTGATACTGAAGCCTAGAAACATATAATACGTCCAGGTGTTAGAAAAGTATTATTAGGGGCAAAGGATATTGTGTTAAAGAGGGCTTAGCAGAGCTTTATTTTATGCACTTAGCCACTTGATTGGGCCATTGTTCATGGCTTAACCCTTTGACTGCTGAGGTGTTTTTCAGAAAATGCGAAAACAATACTAATTACACGGCTGGCGTGTATCGCCGCACTGGCGTTCGGCCGAGCAACGCCAGTGCGGCGATACACGCACGGCGTGTAAACATGCCTGGATCGTAAAACCGCATTGCCGTTCCTCGCGCCGCGCCGGTGGATTACACACGGTTGTTACTCGAAGTTTGTTGTAATAGTACATTTATTAATAGTCTGTGTGTTATTAAGTTAATAAAAACTATGACTATTAACTTATCTTACAACATCAAACTTACTATACAAAATCATTTTTTTTCTTATTTTAAAATCGTAATAGTATAAAATCGGATAAAAAAAATTGTCCCTCACCATCACGATAGTGTCTAGCTCGTATAAAAAAAACACGCAACGCGTGTACGGCCGCACTGGCGTTACGTCGGGGATAAACACACACATATGTGTTTTGCCGCACGGTTGTATTGAATTTGGGCTTAACGCGCCTCAACGGCGTTGCGCTTGACAAAACACATTGTATGTGTTTTCAGCAGTCAACGGGTTAACTAGGGCACAAAGGTATCAGAGTGGCATTGTTACTCCCTTATGCTCAAATGGGTCAACGGACTTGAATGAAACTTGGAATGGAGATAGCTTTATCTCCTTGATTAACCCATACCCCCTTACAAATAATGTTATACAGCCTCGGAATAGTTTTAGTATTTTGTCTTTTTCTTTCTTTTAAATTGTTTGACTTGATCCAAAAAAAGACAGAAAACTGTAAACACTAGTCATTACTTTTTTTACAGGAATCAGTTGCCAGAGACCATGATAAGTAGAAAGAGCGGAGAGAATGGAGACAGTGGAGGCCAATGCCAGCCACACCGAATCGAGGGATATTTTGTGAAATACATAATATAACATTTAGAATAGATTTATCACAATTTTGTAAAACCCAACATTTTCGGTTTAAATGACTATTGTATTGTAAGGGGGTTAGAATACTTTTTAACAGTGAGTAGCATCATCAATCGTCAAACATCAATTATAACACACAAAAATGCCTATAATTTAGAACGAATAGTATAGCTAGGACTATGACAAAATAGGACAAGATACCTGGAGGAGGGATATAGTTCCGCCGTAACTCTTTATCAGATCTCTCACACTGCTGTTTGAATATGTAGGCGCTGCTGAGTTTTTGTATGCACTCTGCACACACTTTATCAGGTAAACCATCTCCATCATATACCTAGAATAAAAGTATTTACTTAGACAACCATGAATTAATTTTATACTTATACTTACAATAAATGCAAAATTAACTTGATTCCTTTCATATGCTTGCAACCATGCATGCATTGCAGTCATCTACATAATTATGCTTGTATATTCTTTCATATGCATGTAAGCAACAGAGGCCAAAGAATCAATGAAGGTAAAATGGGTTTTACATTTTATTATGGAAGCTGGCATATCCATCTGCCGCCAGCTTATTTCTTTTATCAAAGTTTCTGTGCGCAATGAAAATAGTATAATAAGGTAAATCGGATTTTTAAAGGTAGCATACCAAATCCTAAACAAATACTAAATCCATCAACCCCAGAAATGCAGGAGTTTTTGATGAAAGAACTGCTTCCATCAGGACTAGCATGCGCAATGCGACAACGGTAAATCAACTCTTTTTATATGTTTACATGACAGACACATATGTTTACACATAGCCTTGTCATATTCTCACATGATAAAAAGTGATGAAAAGAATTTTGTTGTGAGCATGATATTAGGCCAAGCCTGTGAACAAATTGAAATAGTATCAAATGCTAGCCTGGTTAGCACACTACTCAAACTCAACCCTTGAAATAGTCTTAAATGTTAGCCTGGTTAGCACTCTACTCAAACTCAACCCTTGAAGTAGTATCAAACCTTAACCTGGTTGGCACACTCTTAACCCATGAAGTTAAGGTAAATTTATTATGTATCCAAATATCTGATCTCTAGTAATAAGTTTACAACTGTTCCATGTGATATACATATAATTATGCATAATTAGCTTTAACTTGCAGCTTTGCTTGCTCTAGTTTAAAAAATGGGTTAAAAAGTTTTGTGTCAGTACGGCCATAGGTTCTGGTATTAAGATCTCACTTAATTTAAATTTAACCTGCAGTTAACAAAGAAAACATTCCTTATTAACTCCACTTGTCCATGACTGATGTAATCATAGGAACATTATTGTAGGATGCTCCTATTGTGATCCACTACCTTTAAGAATTAGTTCGCGTAAGAAAAGCAATGGGTAGAAATTAGAGAGGGTTATCATTAGTGTCTTGTATTAAAGAGAAATCATCCAATGTATTTTCCTAGCTAATATGACAATCGACGATGATCCTCAACTAATGAGAAATTCAATTTTAGTATGTGTTCATGAATATGAGAGGTGAATGGCAATCAGAATTAGGTAGCTAAATGTAGGGTAGCTGATTTGTTATTGAGGTATCAGTTTTCTTCCGGGATAACATAGGCCTTATTTCCTTTTTCCATACTCCAGGCATTAGTTACCCCTGACATTTTGCACACATGTTGTGCAAAATTTCATGATGATCGTTTGAGTAGTTAAGGCGTGAAAGCGTTACAAACAAACAAATAAATACACAAACTCACTTTCGCATTTATAATATTAGCTAGGATATTATTTCAAATGACTTTAAATGAATAATACACAGCAGATGGGTAACAGGACTTAAAATTTTTGATAGCTGCAGAACGTAATAAGGAAGTATTTGTTGATATTATTTTTATCTATTCTTGTATGTTGGCTGAATTTTGTGGTAAATCTAGAAAGTTACCTATTAGAATGACTTAAATTAAATTATTGCTGTTTTCTTAAAATTATCTTTTTATGTCTTTGCACAAAACGTGAATAAAATAAATAAACAAGTAGGTACAACATACACATTGAGCAAATTTTTGTTATGCACATTTACAATTGAAACTTGACTAATAGTTATATTAAACAGTCAAACTGTGGAGAAACACGAACCAGGGATCTGTTGGCTTCGTCTGAAGAAACTTGATCTTACATTAAGAAGCGTAGCAATCAATCGGCCTTTTGAATCCTGTGTGATACTGATAAGTCTCTTGTGTAATTTATTAACTTACTTTTATCGTCGTACAATCCATAACCATCTCCGCGAGTTGTACAGCGTTGTCGACCGTAAAAATAGAGTAGAAATCGCCGAGCTTGAGGCATAATCTGCATTTTCCGAGTTTGAGGGCCATATTGATTCGCTGGTTTTCTTCTCAAATGACTTCATTTCACTGAAACATACGTCTTCACCCAGCACTGTTAATAATATAGCATCATAAACCCTTTACAATATCTTTACAACCACTGAATTCACAGATATACAAAACAAACGATCAATTCAACCGTATCTTTTTCGACACCGGCACTATCCAAAATTGCGAAACCAAGCCATTTTGAATTTTGTTTTTTTAAATCTATTCAAATTCCACAGACACAAAAGCACAATTTTTTTTAGAGAAATTATAGATTGCCTGAGCCGGCAACGATGGCTGCTCTTCCTCACAGGGTTGCGTTAAGAGGAAAAGTTGGAGCGAACCCAGAGTGCAACTTCGCCATACAACACTTCTTAATACAGATGTTACAACCAAGTTGTAACCTAACATAAATGTTTGTGCCTCAGATGAAGGTTTATTGAAGAAAACAGATAAATATCACCGTACTCCAGACATCTCTTTTATTCTTACACGAGTTGAATGTTATCCGTCTAGACGCCAGCAACATCGACGCGCGCACCGACTGGAATTTTGTTAAGGCTAATTTCCTGAACAAGTAGTTAACACACACTAGAGCGAAGTCTTGCTAGAGGTAAATGTAAACAAAGCCACTGAATTGTTTAACAGTCTGGGGAGCTATTCCTGGGGGGCTATTCCTGCAAGTGAGATGAGATGAGATTTTATCTTGGTTACTCTCACACCTATTATGTTTCAAACGAGAGCAACAAGGACGAAAAAAAGTAAGATGAAAAACTCAAATCTCCGAATAGGGCCACTGGCCGTGAGATGAGATGAGATTTTATCTTGGTCACTCTCACATCTATGACGTTTCAACGAGAGCAACAAGGACGAAAAAAGGTGAGATGAAAATCTCAAATCTCCGAATAGGGCCACTATTCGGAGGGCCCTATACAGGGGCCCTATTCGGAGATTTGAGATTTTCATCTCACTTTTAGCCCCCAGATATTCATCTCACTTTTAGGGGGGAATAGCCCCCCTGGGGGGCTATTCCTGCGCGTCCCAGAGCTTTTGACCTGGGGCCCTATTCGGAGATTTGAAATTTTCATCTCACTGAGGTGGTTGATGAGGTTTGAACCTAGTCTCAAATATGGAGGGCGGGAACACACGGGTCGAACAGCTGCCGCTGCTTTAGTAGTTTTTGGATGGTGTTTAGCTTCACGTAAGTCATACGCCGTGCGCCATCTTAATCTCTAGGTTGATCAGAGGTATATTTAATATGTTTATTTTTTGTTATTATTTTTGTCTGTTGTTCATTTTATACTTCAATTTTAAATATGTTGTTATTTACCTTTCATTTGTTCAATAATCTGTGATCTCATGTAAGTTAATAAATCTCATAAAGGTTAGAAAAGGTTGTACATTTAAGAGTCCGGCGACCTAACTAACTTCGACCTAGGCGACCTAGACTAACTTCGCATTGGCTTAAGGTATTCGATATCCATATCGTCTAGAAGAAGAAGACGAGCGAAGAGAGCGAGTAATGATACTGACGTGCCTCTAAACTCCCTTACATAGTGACAAAGTGCAATTTCTTTTTTTTTTAAATGACTTTTGCACTTCTGTAATCATTCTTAAGTAACTAAGAATTTCCCTTGTAATATGGATTCATTTAACAGCTAATGATGTAGACAACCTCTCTATGAATGGAATTTATGATTTGCTTTGTTTATCTATTGAATAAATCAGTCAAAAGTGACCCCTTACAAATGCGGATATTTTTCATACCTCTATTTTCGCTTGAGAACGTTTTTTAAAAAAGCCAAGAACATAGGGGTGGAGATATTGTTATTTAATTGTACATGCTAAATTTCATCATAATCTGACAAATGGTTTTCAAGAAATTTGAGTAGCGCGTTTTTATGGAAATTTCAGAGCGTCGCGGCCCTCATAGCGCTTAGGATCTCATTCATTTTTTTTTTTTTTTTTTTTTTTTTCTGGCAATTGTTTTTTAACATTTTTGCCACCGTCAAATCAAAGTGATTTAATTCATTTACGAAAAAACGGAATTTAGAATTTGGCAAACAAACAACACAAAAGACCGAAACAATTTTAAACTGAAAATATTTTTAAACTACAGACAAACAAACATATTTACATACATACAAACTTATAACTTGATATTATTCTCAGACAAAAAACATACAATGAGGTGAATTGAGATGGGGTTAATGTCGTGCAATATATTATCTATATGTACAGGCAATGGATATTTATAGTGAATCAGCAATGAAAATAATGACTTATGATCAAATTTTGGACATGCAAAAAAAATATGATTTAAACTGCCTTCATCTAGGCCGCACTCACACAGCGAAGAGTCTTTTACCCGTAGCCTCTTAAGATGCACTGCAGAGCAACAGTGCCCAAATCTCAACCTTGAGATAGTACAACAAATTTTCCGGTTGAGCTGATTGAATTTGAAAAACCAGGGCTTACTCGGTACACACGGCTGGTACTTTCTAAAATTCGCGCCTATTCGACTGCGACACATTTCCCATCTCCGCGACCACTTGTTAAACAGATCCCGTCTAGGCAACAGTAAAAGGTCCTGCGGGTAATTTTTAAAAGGCACTTTATCACCACAAACAACAGCATTTTTAGCAATATTATCAGCTTTATCATTACCAGGAATGTTGCTGTGTCCTGGGATCCATGCCAAGTGCACACAATAGCCTAAGGCAGAACACCTCATAAGCAACTCCTTACACTTAAATACAATCCAGTTCTTGGAACCCATTTTAAAGGGATTACTCCGAAAGGCCTGAAGAGCACTTAGAGAATCCGAAAAAATAACAGTTTTACGCAACTTTAACAACAAAACGTAATTAACAGCCTCCATAATACCTCTACATTCTCCAATAAAAACGGATGTTTCTGGAGGGCATTTAATTTTTTGAACAATGTCATAGTTTTGGTGAAATAACCCAACACCAACACACCCTTTTTCATACAGTTTGGACGCATCTGTGAAAATATAGTGCCAATCACGCCAAAGACTGTCTTTAATCCTAAGAAAGTGCTTGTAGGCAAATGGATCTCCTTTTGATAAGTCTAAATTTAGGCTCATGGTGGGCTCAAACAACACACATTGGTAACTAAACTCAAACAAAGGAATTTTACGAGTTCTATGAGTAGGAAACCTTAAACACATAATCTTCTTAAAACTTACAACCAAACAAGAAGCCTTTTTATGCTCCCAATACGGCAAAGAAATATATCTATGCAAAAGCTGCAACTTTGGGAAAAGAGGATGAGAGGAAAATTGAAACAAACGAAACAAAAACATATCCGATAAATATTGGCGTCTTAAATCTAAAGGGGGTTCAACACACTCAACTTGCATAGCATTTATAGGGGTAGATTTCATTGCCCCTATGATGATACGCAAAGCTCTAGCCTGAATCCGATCCAGCTTGCTGAGGGCACCTTTACAAGCGGGCTCAAACAAAAATGAAGCATAATCTAAAACACTACGAACGATAGCGTTATAGAGGAGCTTCAGATAATAAGGGTGAGCACCCCACCAGACTCCAGCCAAACACCTCAAAATATTGAGATTTTTTTCACATCTAAGCAAGATATAGTCTATGTGCAACGAAAAATTTAATTTACTATCCAAAATGAGACCTAAAAATTTTTTCTCATTTGCAACAGGGATCCTAGTGCCATCAAACATTATATTAAGTCTGGGTTTAAGTCTCCTTCTAGAAAAAATAACCACCGAACTCTTCGAAGGGGCTATATCTAGGCCATTCCGGACCAGCCAAGTACTTAAACACTCTAGAGCTTGAGACAACTTAGATTCAGCTGAAGATATACTACAATCTGCGGCATAAATTACAAGGTCATCAGCGTATTGTAAAAGCCTACAAAAAGGTGAAACGCACCTGTTTAAGTCATAGGTATACAAATTAAATAAAAGGGGGCTCAACACAGAGCCTTGAGGCAGGCCCTTATACAATGATCTAGAACATTTTATCTCCCCATCAACTCTTAGCTGTACAGAACGGTCAAGAAATAAATTAAGTATAAATACAATAATCTTCTTTGGAAGACCCAAGTTTTCCATTTTAAACTGAAGAATTGAGAGGACAACATTGTCATAGGCAGAACATATATCTAGGAAAGCAGCCACAATGGACTCATTTCTAGAAAACGAAAGTCTTATATCAGTAACCAGAATAGATAAGCTATCTAAAGTTCCTCTACTCTTACGGAAACCATACTGGGATTCAGGTAAGAGGTTAGAGCTTTCAATCAACCACTCTAGCCGATTTTTAATGAGATGTTCCACAATTTTAGTCAGGACAGAAGACATAGCTATTGGGCGATAGCTATCAGACTTTTCCGGGTCCTTGCCAGGCTTTAAAACAGGAACAATAATCTGCGATTTCATTTCAGCTGGGACAAACCCTGAATCGACCATCAGATTCACCATTTCAAGGTAATATTTCAAAATGTTCTCTCCAGCATTAACCAAAAATGAATATGGGATCCCGTCAGAACCCGGGGAAGAGTCTTTCAGAGAAGATAATACTATGCGCAATTCTTGCATTGAGAAAGGATCAAAACCAGCATCAACACTAGAAAGGCCTGAAGACGAGAAATTGAAATAACTAGGAACAAAGGGGGGAGCTAACTTATCCATAAACAGATCATACCAATTTTTACAACTTGGAAAAGGAGGTGAAGGTTCCTTATAGGACCCACGAAATTTCCGAATTAACTTCCATACACCTGAGGAATGAATGTTAGGAGAAATACATGAGCAAAACTTTTTCCAGCCTTCTGACTTTTTTGAGTGCAGAATTTTCTTAGCATCAGACGAAATTTTTATTAAAAACTTATAATTATCACTTGACATGTTCCTAGAATATTGTTTTTCAGCGTTTTTCCTATTCGTGACAACAGTTGTACATTCATGGTCCCACCACGGAGGGGAACGATGTTTACAATTTTGGACCTTTGCCGGGAATGAAAGTTTAGCAGCCGAATGGATAACACTTACAAACGAGCTAAGACAATTGACCAATGAATGAGGAAGAATAGGAGGAAGATCAGAGGCAAACTGATCCAGGTGCGCTGAATAGTTCGACCAATCATCAGATGTTTTATTGTTCAAATTGTAAGCTAATAATGGTTTAAACGGACTTTGTTTGATTTTAGAAAAAGGAAGTTCAAGCAAAATTGGAAAGTGTATACTACCAAAACAGGAAGACAAGGTTTTCCAAGACATAGAAGGAGCAAGGCTAGCCGACACCAAAGTCAGATCAACAGCACTAACCTGTTCATTTGGCTTCGAACGTAGGGTCGGAGAGCCAGTATTCAATAAACACAACCCTAAAAGATCCATGATATGGAACAAATGAGAAGCAAGAGAGTCTGTCTTTCCACAACCCCAGACTGGGTGGTGGATATTAAAATCACCCATCATAATAAAAGGACCTGAAATGGATGACAAAGAATCGCAAATCCTATTTAATATTAAAACGGATGGAGTAACTATATACAATGATACAAACGTTAGATTTTTTAATCTAACTACAACCATTGAAAAACTTTCAGAAGATGGTAATTGTATAAGATGAGTATTTACAGAATTCTTAACGAGGATGGCGGAACCGCCATAACCGTAAGACTTGTCATCTCTGAAACAAAGGTAACCAGGAACCTTAAAAAAAGAACCAGGCTTAAGCCAAGTCTCAGAGAGAGCTATAACCGTTGGATCGTATTTACTAATTATATACAAAAGATCTGATTTTTTACTATTAAGACTTTGACAATTCCATTGCAACCCTAGAGAGGGAGCCATTACGAGAAGATTGTATTACAGGAGATGAAGAGTCAAGGGCAGCGTTGGACGGTACAAAAACAGAAGAGTTAAGCAGCCTAGTTAGAGCTTGAATAAGCTCCATAATGCTACTGGAGGCAGAAGGCGACACAACACCAGGGGGATTTAAAGCAACACCATTATTATTAGGCATACTAGGGTCAGCCACCAACGCCTGGTGAGCAGCACGACCGTAATCATTCCTTTGCAGCTGAGGGGGTCTTGGTTTAAGAAAAACCGTTTTCTTATAAGATACAGGGGCAGTTACATTAGGAGATGGAGACGGAATAGGGGCAGAACTAGCATAAGAAGTTTTAACTACATCACTATAGCTTTTACCTCGAATTGGAGAAAAAAGTTTGCAAGCTTCCGCATACGAGATACACTTCTCGGCCATAGACATTTTTATTTGCTTTTGCCTTAAAAATTCAGGGCAATGTTTACTAGTGGCAAAATGAGCACCTGAGCAGAACAGACAATGCGAAGATCCCTCGTCTACACTACAAACATCACCTGTGTGCGCTTCTCCACACTTAAAACAACGTGGCTTCGACCGGCAACTATTTTTGGTATGTCCAAATCGTGCGCATTTATAGCACTGAATTGTGGGGTAGTAGTACTGCTCCACTACTAGCGAATTGAAGCACATAAAAACTCTCGGCGGAAGGATTTGTCCATCAAATGATAGTACACACGATTGAGACGGCTTGTAAACGGGTGATCCGTCAATCATTACCTTGTAATTTAAACGACGAACTTTTATTATGGGGTTACCCCCATTCGGAACCTGAATATTTTGTTGTACTTCCTCTTCAGACCATTCGGCGGGAATCCCCTTAACTAGGCCCAAACGGACCGTGCTAAAGGACGGGATAAATGCCCTGTAATCGTTTTCCCTTAAGAGAGCATTTCCGATAAAGTCGTTAGCAGAATTTGAATCAGAGAAAGCCAGCGACACTCTGTTGCGCCCTATTCTTTGGACGCTTCCATCAATGATGTTTTGAAAATTATTTTTGTAAAGAAAACGTCCAAAGTTTACCGGGTGCAAGTAAGTACCCGCAGCTTGTGAAGGTTCTACTTTCTGCACGTGGACTACAAATGGCCCTTTGTCAGAAGGCCTGTAGACCTGCCTTCCCGCAGGGACATAAGCTGACGTAGACGGGGTCTGTGAAACAGTGGCAGGCGGCGATGCGAAAGAATCAGTCACTTGCGAGTCCTGCAACTGTGTGTTACCAAGCAGACCTGATGACTTTGAAGACTGACCTAGTGGAATCAGCGAATCCTGGGATTCGTTCTGTTCCTTACTCTTTTTTAAATGTTTTCTAGAGTGTTTTTTGCGTTTAATAGTGTTTAGGCTGTTGCCCTGCGAATGCGATTGTTCTACAACATCAGACGAATCTGACCCAATAGAAACAAACTCCGCTGGTGAGGGGATAGAGGAGCATCTTTCTGCAAAATTGTCAATACAAATATCCGGAGGCCTACCGCCTCCATCAAACGTCTCCATTTTTTCCATAAATTATAAAAAAAAAAAAAATGAAATATGTCTATTGTAGGTTCACGACAAGAAAATTTTCACAAAAAAACTTACCAATTAATACCAATGACACAAAAAATACTTACAATACTACGAAAAGCTAATCTACCATCTTTTTTTTTTTTTTTTTTTTTTTATGTAGAATAGGTCGGTGTTTGACCAACAACTCGCCTGATGTTAAGCGACGCTGTGGTCTAAGATGGAGCACGACGACCTATGAGGTACTTATTCACTCTAGCCTTGAAGTTTTGTAGAGTGAAGAAGTACAAAGACGGCAGTTGAGTGAGGCGCTACAAGTGCGCCACTGCTCAGACCCGTCTTCGGAACGGTTACACCGGACTACATCCCGAAACACGACTAGGTCATTTCACGGCATGGCTTGGTCCGGTGGGTGGTAACTAGCCGCGGCCGAAGCCTCCCACCAGAGTTTGCTACCCGGTTAGCACTACCCGGGGACCACGTGTAGGGAATCAGAATAGAGTACACTCCTACGGACGTGGGTAGCTCAGCCCCCAAAATCCAAAATCTATTTACACTAATATTTAACATAAATCACAACAAATAAATATTTTCAGATTTTTCAAAAATCGCGGCCAACCGATCACTTTGACAACCGAGGGCTATTCCTACAACTCGAGATACCATCTCATCTCGAAAAAAATGCCTAAAATCGAGATGCCTTATTCTCTTCGCTAGAGATCGAGATTATCTCGATGGCTGGGGCCCGAGATGTCTCGAGTGGTCGGAGGCAGTCGAGACGTAAGTGAGATAGTGGGTCGCGACTCATTTGTTGCCACTTCGGTCCCGTAAATATATTTTTTCTACAAAACTGGCAACTCAGTATTTGAATACATATGTCATACGTTTCTATACGTCAAGGAGGGTCTTTGGCGGGAACCGAAAAAATGGTGTCGTGATTTTGTATTATTTTCTAAAACTTGTGATGCTTCGAGTGTTAAAGTGTAATAATTGTGTAACCTTTGCCGTGTTCGTTAACGTGCACGAGTGTAAGCAAATGATACAAACATTAGGAAATGCAACTTTTCGTGTTCTCTACAGAACTCGACTTAACGTTTCAGTAAAGTATCCACGACTGAAATGGGAAAAGGGGAGGGATTCATCTAATTTTAAATCACCCTCTCCGCTATGATCTTAAATTTAATAACCCATGTACAAAAATCAAACGGATGACAAGGCGGTATGGCTATGTTGGCTTTAGCCTGCCCTACGGGCAAATAAAAATTCTATACGTCAACGTTTATACTTGTTAATTTAAACTTTTGCCTCTCTCTCACTTTTCAACCCAATAGTCCACTTCATTTCGATCTGACAAGGACTATCCTATTTTACCAAAGGATCGCATCGCATTACGCTGGTTGGCGTAAACATATTCACTGATGCGTCGAAGTTATCGACAGTCAGTGCCGTGGGAGCAGCTGTTTGCATACTATCTGCTAGAATAAGTCTTAGTTATAAATGCCCATCTTACTTCTCAGTATTCACTGGAGAAGCGATTGCCCTTCTAGAAGCTATCCTCTATGTCAAGTCGCATAATCTCAACTACTCTATCATCTTTACTGAGTACACTAAGAGATCCTTTATAGGTGGCCAATTTTGCACAAGAGTGCAACCTATTTTACAACAATTTATGAGGGATTCCTTAATTTAACAAATTACAGGGAAACGAAATGAGGAGTGAAAAGGGTTTGACAAGATAGATTGTAAGCAGCTTTTGGAATCTTGAATACATCAATTATACTCGCATGGCCTTTTTCTTCCTAAATTTTTCCTCCTAAATCAATGGTCAAAATACTGGGAGACGTCCCAAAACATCAAGGGTAGATATGCTGATATCCAACCCAATAGGTATCCCTACAATTCCCTAGTTCTTCAAATTCCGCTCAACCGAGAAACATATGAGCATGATCTTATGTTGTCTCCAATTAAGTCACCCGTGCACTCTGGTTTATTTAGCCAAACTCAGGCTCAGGGAGCACTCAATCTGTGAATGTGGGTTGGATGAAGATAACACAGATCACATCTGCTTCAGTTGTCCCAATCTAAGTTTCCTCCTTATAAGATATCCTCTCCCGGACATAGTCCATCCTACTTCCTTCAAATATCTACAATCATGTTCCTCCCACCCCAAGCTATATAATATTGTTTGTAAATTTGTCTGTAAAAATAATATTAAGCTGTAAATATTATCCCCCTTAGCAATAAATGTTGTATAGCTTTGGAATAGTTATATAGTTTTGTCTTTTTTTAATTCTTGAACTCTATTGAAGCTAGCAATAAATGTTGTATAGCCTCAGAATAGTTACAGTCTTTTGCCATTTTCGATCGAGTTCAAAAACAACAAAGAAAGATAAAGACAAAACACTGTATAATTATCCCAAGGCTATACACTGTTTATTGCTAAGGGGGTTAGTATATTTACCAAAGTGGAGTATACAATACAAATATTTTTCGGCATTGCATGTTGAACATAACATATCATATCATCACGCCTTTCCCCTGAATGGACTGGCAGAGGTGTACAACACCCACACTTTAGCGGACGATATTCAGTCCTAAATGTGACAGGCGGTGAGCTTGTCGCCATATACCGGGCTCCAGTTACTTAGCAGATGACATTAGATATGTACATATGCTCACACAATGAATAAGTTGGTGCATGCCTTTGGCTGGGTCCAAACCCTCTCCCTCTGGCTTGAGAGGCGTATCTTCTGCGACTAGGCTATCATCACTAGTATGTTAAATAACAAGACATAATACAATAAAAAAAACTGATTTATTTATCTTTTTCGCTGCATGCTTTTTCAAAATCTGTTTGTACTCATTAGAATGTCCATAGAACAATAACAGATTACTTCCAAAATATTAAGTAAAGCATCTTGAATTTAAGTAGCAGTGTAGGTTTCCATCACAATTCAATCTGCAAACAAAAAATCACAATGTTACTTAATGTATCAAACATTATATTTTACTTTTGCTCTGCATTACATGACTGATTTAAATTATCTTGTTTAGGACATACTGGACAGATTTATGGGAAAATATAGGAAATGATTATAATTTTTCCCAAAGTGAACGGTATACTACTTAGATAAAAGTCAATTTGTCCTTTGTTGGCAAGCACATCACTAGGGAATGGCTAGATTGTCTTGCCTAAAACTCTCTATGTAATATTAGTTTGTATAGTCCGTTAGCCGAACCTCATTGCAAAGCACTAAATGTAAGAAGCTGAGAGCTGAGCTTCACCGCACTGGGTATGAAGTATAGCTATAGGTACAGAGATCAGCTAGTAAGTATATTACCTAATGCAGAGTGTAAGGTAGGTAGATTGGCAATATAGATATCCTAACTAATAATTTAAAAATGAATTTGTTTGTTTGTTCTGCTGTCACACCTCAACTACTCAATCTATCATCATGAAATTTTGCATACACAATGTCAGAGGTACAGAAAAGGACGATGATAAGACAATGAAGAGGATGATAGAGATAATGGTTCTGCAGGACCGCAGGTGAAACTGCGGGGCGCAGCTACTTGATATATATGTATAAATGTGCTTATCCAGATTATTCCTATAGTATCTATCTTTATCTCTGTGCCAAATTTAATTCAGAACAACCGTCATCTATCTAATATATACATATGTACTTCCATTCAAACTTTTGCCTTTTTAAAATTAGTGTAAAGTGTGATTTCTCAGATACTTACTTACTGGGTCTAAGAAAATTCAATTTTTTTGTTCATACAAATATGTAACTAAGTCCACAGATTTGTTGTTGATAGTGGTTGTGATTGCTGTTTAGCTCATCCACAGTCAGGTTTCTAAAGCCAACTTGGAAACCATTAGTCACGTACGAGTCCTTGGGTGACTTGTTTGTTGGTAGGTGTTAGGCTCGAACGGCATAAATTACGCAGTAGGTACCTGAAACATTTTTCAATTTATAAACAAGAAAAAGTTTGTGACTTTTAGGTTAAGTTAACCTTGGTTATTTACAAATTATGTGGTCATATATAGTGATAAGAAAGTACTTAATACTTACAATTATCTCCACAAGTATCCTGGCGTCACTTTATTAACCCTGTTAGATTATTTTGAAGGTCATAAGTTATTAGTACATAGGGGCGATTGATTCGGAAAAAACTTCCAAACCGATCTTCCATTCCATTGGGTTTAACGACAAACGAAAGCCTTAGTAGTTCCTATTAAGTGTTTAATGTTGTTAATCGTGATAGTTTTTGTGGGCGTGATGACGGAAAGATTTTTAGATTTTAATAACCTCTATTTGTAAACAAAACAATGACTTATTTGGCTAAGTGCGTTTCGTTCCCCACAAATCCTTTATGAAATGAAAATGTTATATTTTATTCTTCTCACTTTTATAACTTGTAATAATTATCATAATATTAGTTCATTTGATTAAACATATCGATATTTAATTATTGTATGCATTTAATGAGCAGAATGGTCCCGAAATACGTTTTATCGATTTTACCGGTTTTTAGCAAGCACAGTCGAGTAAAATGGAACGTAATTTGAGTGAGAAAAGCCCATCTCATCTCATGCTTGTTTGAGAATACCACATGGTTTGTTTTTAGGAGATTCTCCCTCGAGTTCAAGTAATCGAGATCGAGATGAAAAAGTCCTATCTCCGAATAGGGCCCCAGGGACCCTATTCGGAGATTTGAGATTCTCATCTCACCTTGTTCCGTCCTTGTTGCTCTCATTTAAAACGTCATAGGTGTGAGAGTGAACAAGATAAAATCTCATCTCATCTCACGCGCAGGAATAGCCCTCCAGAACGGCCGATCTCATTCCTAGGTGATACTTGTATTGTAAAATAATGTATGTAGTAAATAATTTTATTTTTATTTCTGTTTTGCCCGTAGGGCAGGCTAAAGCCAACATGGCCATACCACCTTATCATCGGTATCAGTTTTTCTCACATGAGTTGCTAAATCTAAGACCATGATGGTAGAGGAGAGGGTGATGAAAGATGAGATAAATCCCTCCCCTTTTTCCCATTTCAGTAAAGCCGTGGATACTTTACTGAAACTTTAAGTCGAGTTATGTAGAGAACACTAAAAGCAGCATTTCCTAATGTTTGTATCATTTGCCCACACTCGTGCATGTTAACGAACCGGAAAAGGTAATAATCACATTTATTACACTTTAACACTCGAAGAATTACAAGTTTTAGAAAATAATAAAAAATCTCGACACCATCTTTTCGGTTCCCGCCAATAAAACCCTGTAAATAATAATTGTAATGTAGAAATATTTTGAACGGCGAAGTTGCACTCTGCGTGCGTTCCGGGCCTCTCCTCTGAACCCAGTGTGCTTTGTAAACCCAATTTTGTGTAACCTGTTTTGTGCGGCCAATTTTCCTGAACTGCGTATACGGTGTACATGCAACTTAGTTAGAACAATTATTATTTGAAACTAGAATAAAATTTTAAAACGCGGTTTTTACATTAAGCTAATGCCATCAAACGGCATGCGGCACTTCAACACGGGAAATAGCAAGCCTGATGTGAATAAATAAATGCACTAGAAAGAGTTAACGAGGCTCGGACTTTGACACACGAACTTTAATTTTTTTTTTAAATTTATTTACATAATAAGGCTTCACATTTACAGCTACATTCATAAATACTCTGTTTTCATACAAAATAATTAAACTAAATGTGCTGTCTGTTGAAGGAAGCACAGCATGCACAAGTTATTCTAAATGAATTTTAATATTAAAAGAAATATTATTCTAACTAAGCATAAATATTAACATGTAAACATCGACAATTTGGGCATTCATAAATTAAATTTAAATTAATTTTGAATGTACCAAGTGAGTCTCCAAAAATATCTAAATTGTTACTATGAATTAGGTTATACATTAATGAGTCTGCTTATTATAGGAACAGGGGGGCTATTCCTGCGCGTGAGATGAGATGAGATTTTATCTTGGTCACTCTCACACCTATGACGTTTCGAACGAGAGCAACGAGGATGAAAAAAGGTGAGATGAGAATTTCAAATCTCCGAATAGGGCCACAGGCGAGTTGGCCCCTAAAACTGTCCTTCGATAGATAGGAGCAAATGGAGTTATGTGTTTTCTGGGATAATTAAATGGTACTCTTAATTTAAACTTTTCTAATAAAATTGGGCAGTTAATTTTGTTATTTATCAATTTGTAAAGAAAAATTAGATCTAATTTAATGCGGCGATCTGACAACATTTGAATATTGAAAATTTTTAATCTTTTATCGTACGAACTTACAGATTTTGCTATCCTAGCAGAAAAAGCCAAATGCCACAGAAATCTTTTTTGTACTCCTTTTAATCTTAAGCTATGAACGGCATAATGTGGCCTCCAGACGGGAGAGCCATATTCTAAGATACTGCGTATTAAACAGTTATTTAACAATATTTTGGTACTAGGTTTAATGAACTCTTTGCTATTTCGAATGAGAAATCCCAGCATTTTAGATGCCTTTTTAATAATTATATCGATATGTGGGATAAAAGTTAAAAACAAATCGAACTATAATCGGTTGTGCAAAATTGGCTGTCCAAAATGTTTAATCTATGACAGTGAAGTTTTGTACAGCTATACATATTGGCTTATTGTGTATGTACACCTACAGTGTTCATGGCATCGTAAAATCGGGCTGACTCAATATTCAATCAATTTCAAAAATCAAAATACCTATGTTTTGATTTTTGGTTATTGGTTACAGTATAATGGATACACTTGAACAATTTTTTGGCGGGAACCGAAAAGGTGATTTTTTGGAACCATTTCAGAAAAATAACCATCACTTTACTGAAATAGCTAAAGGGGAGGTATTCATCATCGTCATCATCAGTTTATCAGAGTAAATATTAACAAATAATAAACTAACTATTATGAAACTAAATTAACTTGACACTCTTGACACTCGCACAAGACGTGCGACGCCAAACTTCTCTGGATGGGAGAGCAAAAAAAGTCATGAAAATAATGAGCAACAGTGGCCTTATTGGCGGAGATTCTAGATTTTCATCTCACCGGTTTTCGTCCATGTTGCTCTCGTTTGAAACATCATAGGTGTGAGAGTGACCAAGATAAAATCTCATCGCAGGAATAGCCCTCCAGCATTGCCAGAATGTTACGCGTGTAATATTTTACGTTACCTCAGTGTTGTACGTTACGGCTTGATTTTGAAATATTTTCAACAAACATAAAGTCTCAGTCATGTCCGTTCAGTTTGTCCCCCCCCCCCCTTCCCCACCACAATTCCAATTGCATGCAAGTTGTACTACAAATAAGTAATATCAAAAAATTCAGTTATAAATTGAGTGATAAATTCGAATCAGAGTACCCCAACTCCCCCTAGTATTGTGGCTAACACTTTTTTTAAAAATAAAAAATTGGAGCTAGAGGCTTAAGGGAGTTCCTGAGTGAAGCAGTGGCCCTATTCGGAGATTTGAGATTTTCATCTCACCATTTTTCGTCCTTGTTGCTCTAGTTTGAAACGTCATAGGTGTGAGAGTGACCAAGATAAAATCTCATCTCATCTCACGCGCAGGAATAGCCCCCCAGGTCACATGAGGCTGAGCGTAACGAAGTCCGAGTGTGGTGCAGCAACACTCAAGGGCTGCAGAGCTTCTGGCGGGAGCCCACCCGGAGTCTCTTTCAGTGACAGAACTAAGTCACAGTTTTTCACCATCTTCTTAGATTACCTAAATCATAAAAGCCACCTTAAATCATTTTGTACATTTTAGGGTCGTACATTATCGGAACATTCCGCCATATTGCACGACATATTAAAACATGGTATAGTAATGTACAGCCAGATAAAACATGTCTTTTCTCCTGCACTGTCTGTACATTATCTACACGAGCTGACAATTGCCGGCTAGTATTGTACGATGAATTGTGCAACATGAAATTGGTGTACATGTCCATCACATATCAAGGGCCCTATTCGGAGATTTGAGATTTGCATCTCACTTTGTTTCGTCCTTGTTGCTCTCGTTTAAAACGTCATAGGTGTGAAAGTGACCAAGATGAAATCTCATCTCATCTCACGCGCAGGAATATCCCCCCAGGCCGTGCATTCCTGCCTGTACATAATCGTGTTGGCAAATATCATGTTATACATTATAGACACTCAACTATCATGTTAATTTTACACAAAGTCAGATTTTATTTGGAGGACAAAAGCAACACAAGTCTCACTTTTATTTAACTTCCTCGTTTTATACTTTATATTTGCTATGTGCCTGTAAAATTGAACTTCTATAGGTTTGCCAAGTATTATGCAGAGTGCAGTGGCAGAATTTGAAGACTACTCGTGTTACTTTAATTATGATGGAGATGCAATGCTATTATTATGTATTTCTTTACAGGTAGTAATTTGTTTGGACAGTGGTTTGGATGTGATAATACGGTGATAGACTCATTTATCAGTTTGTCTGGTGACGAACAAGTTTACTCTAATTTTGATGTGAAAGCCGCTACAATTGCATACATTGGTTGGTCACACAATATATTTCACTTTGACAACCAATTTTACATCGCAGGAGATTATAAAAGTTCAGGACAACATTTAGAACAAATAAATTTACCAAAAGAGTGCACAAACAGGTCCAACCTTACAATAATTTCCAATGATTACCGCTTAGTTATAATTGACAAAGGCACATGCAAAATTTGGTCAGTAAATTTAGATAGCAAAGATGTAAAGACGCTAAATTTGACCACTGAAGTACCAATAGAAAGTGATGCAAAGAGAACAAAGAAAGAAGAGCACATTATGAAATGTGTAGCAGCAAATGACTCGCTGATGTTTCTCACAAGCAAAAGATTGGTGTATAGTGGCTTGATACCGACTCTTATGGATACTAGTAATTGTGTGGGAGATCCAATAGATATTCAGTGTGGAAATGAGCATTACATGCTACTTACCTCAGCTGGCAGGATTTACACATGGGGCAATGGAAGGTATGTGTTAAAAAAAATTCAACAATCAGTTCCACCTTCACAAAATCTCACATTGAATGGAGGTTTATTTAGGTTTGGAAATGATGCGCAAGAAGCGATGCTGGGCAATAAAGCCGCCCAGCTGAGTCCTGCGAACCAAAATTAATCAGGATTATGCCTATGTGGTGGAGTGCGAGTATAGGGTAGAGGAGAGGTTTCAACTAGTTGTCTTGGTTTGTTGCACTTAGTTGTAATTGAGCCTCCATTAGTTGTGATTTGGTATGTTTTATGTAGTTATTTTCATTTAAATCACAATGAACCCAAAAACAAGTGAGATTAGTCAGTATTTTTCAAAACTAGATGATAACTAAAGTGCAATACCTGTGACAAAAACTATACAAGCAAAAAGGCCAGACTAACATCATAGAAAAGCCATTTGAAATCTTTGCCTAGAGAAGAATAGATTATGAAAAACGTTATAAAATAAAAGGACAACAAAAAAATGTAAAAAAGTTTGGCCATTCAACATAGGTAAATCAAGAAGTCTGTATCAAAATAGGTACTAGGCATGGTTAGTGCCATAATATTTTAGGGTGAAGTCTGGACAGACAACCAGCGAAATGAGAGACTTTGTTTTTTTCTTATTTTAGTTCAAGTCAAGGCTGTAGAAATTAGAATAAACTGATAGAAAATAAAAATGTAGAGTTGTATGCGTACAAGACACTCCTATTTCCCCACACTTTTAACTGCGCTGGCCAAACTTGGAACACGGAAGACTTCGCGTGTGATTGGTAAAACTGTACTTTTTTTTTTTTTTTTTTTCGTTGGGTAATGCGTTTACACATCCCCGCTACGCCCCGGGGGAGGCGGAGCGGGGTATGTCGGACTCGGTGCCAGAAGGGCACCCATACCGACTAAACCCCCACGGTGTCCATCCTCGTCGGCAGAGGCGGGGTCACGGGACCCCCCGGCACCCCTGGGCCTCCCAGCGGAGACGGAGTGCGAGCCCGGTTGGCTCGCCTCCGTGTCCGCGCCCTTCGGAGCGGGAGAGGAAGAGGATCCCTTTCTCTCTCCCGCTCCTCGGCCTCTCTCTGCGACATCACCTCCTCGCAGAAAGAGCCCCCCAGGACCTCTCGTCGGCGACCATCCTAGGTAGCATGGTTGGCAGCGAGAGGTCCGCCCCCACCACCGCGGCTAGTACAAGCCGCGGCTCCGCCGTTCCCGGACACACCTCCAGCACGTGCTGCGCCGTCTCCTCCGCGCAGCCGCACTGGTGGCACACCGGGGTTTCTTCCCTCCATGCCACGTTGCACAGGTATCTCCCGAAGCAACCATGCCCCGAGAGTACCTGCGTTAGCCGGAAGGAGAGGCCCCTATGCTCGCGATGGACCCACTCTTTAAGAACTGGCCGGACCGCCTCCAGAAATCGGACGGCCCTTGCTCCCCTCCGCGCCGGTCCAATGCGAGCCGCCTGCTCCAGGACTCCAGAGCGGCATCCCTGGAGTCCCGCTTCCACTGCTCCACCTCTCGTGGGGCAGGCCGTAAGTTCTCCTCGCGTGCCCGTGCCCTGCGCCAGTATACGTCGGCCAGAACCCAGGCCGGTAAAACTGTACACTTTTTTTTTTTTTTTTTTTTTTTCACCTTGGGAAAATCCTTTATGGATACCACCAACAGCCCCGGGTGCGGGCACAGAGTGGTTATGTGGGAATCCCGCCACTGACGGCCTACCCACTAAAAACCCAAGGGTGTTCCACCTCGGCGCAAAATGTCGGGGCAACGGGTACGCTTCCGGACTCCTCCGCAGCCCCGACAGCGCCAGCCCCTTCGGGCACCACCTCGAGCTTGCGCTCTCTCCCTCTCGATGACGAAGTGTCGAACACCAGACAAATCGTCATCATCCACCTCCTCGGGGACCAATTTTGCCCGTGGGCACCAACCAGCACCCGTGCCTAGGCGCCCATGGTCCCCATGCGACGGGTCAGATGAGTGGCCCCGCCGCCTGCCACTTCGGCCGCAGAGGATAGGGAGAGCGGCAACGACACACCGACACGCCTCTTCCTCTGCGGCCCCACCGCGTCCGCCATCAAAACGGTGGCAACCCCGTTTGGGCCGCGGAAGGTAGGGAAAGTGGCAACGACACACCAACAGTCCTCTCCCGCCGCGGCCCCCAGCCTTCGGTTGCAGTGTCGCACACGCGACACTGCACCCCGCCTCAGTTGTGGGTCTGCCCATACAGACCCACACCCTACTTAGGCCGCTTCCATGTGGGCTTTGGGCTAAAAGCCCCAGGAAGCGGCGCCACCTCGGATTCCTCTTGGCTTCACCGTGGTTGCCGAAGCCACGGCTACTGAGCCCCCCGCCACGACAAGGCGGGAACCCGCGGGGGAGAGGCCGGTAAAACTGTACACTGCGCCAACCCCACGCCATGGCTTGCGCGATTTCGACTTGACTGCGCAAGCGCGGCCCGCGCGTACTTGTTTGCGTGCGTATGTTTGGGCGTTCAGTGTTCAAGCCGGGCCTGCGCAGTTAAAAGTGTGGGGAAGACGCCGACGACTTCAACAAGAATGAGGCCTGCGCGTACTTAACTGAGCGGATCTTTTCGTTACAACATGGCTCAGTTAAGTAGGTACGCACAGTTATAAGCGTGGGCAAGTTGGAGCGTATGATAGGCCTATTAGAGATAGAGATTGTTGAGTGTACAGGGAGAGGAGAAAGAGTCTCAGTTTCAGAGAAATTTAAATCGATATTAGTAACTAAAGGCTCTGTGATCGAAGACCTCGCAAAAAAGTAAAATTATGGTTTTCCTCGTAGTCATACTCAGTCGTACCAGTATGACCACGAGGACAAACAAATAAATAATAAATATGTTGAAAAAAATCCGAAATCTGAAACGTGTAGAAACAAAATCGAATTAAACAATAATTATCGAACTAGGGAGAGTTATTCTTATAAGTCGATACATTCTGTTACACAATCAGCAATCCATATTTTTTTCTATTGCAATTTGCTTAGCCATGCTAACTTAGCATGCTGTAAATTGGAAAGTGTAATGGTCGCTTTAACGTGGCTACGCCAGTGCAATAGAAATAATCAGTATGTATGTCTACTTTTGGTAAATTGGAGCTATTTGCTTTTACGTATCCCGACTCCATAATAAATGACACCCTGTGTTTATGGGACAAATGTTCACTTAATTTCTTGTTTTTAACAAATCAAAAGTAAAATGTTCAAGCTAATCATTATGTTCAAAGTCAAAGTCAAAGTCAAAATGTTTTTATTCAATTTAGGTATCAAAGATACACTTATGAACGTCAAAGTTATTTAAATAGACTCGACCGCCTTGTTCGGATAAAAAGCCTCTACTCAGAAGAACAGGCAAGAAACTGAGGGGCATTATTTTTTCAAATAATAAATAAATTACAGTCTCACAAATTTTGGCTTACAACTAGGTAATATCTATAAATACTAGTGGCTACTTGGCGGAAGTGGAAGGCTCCAGACATCTTTATCTTCTAAATAATTCTTAACCTTATAATATCCTCTTTTCATTAATGTAGTTTTTACATGTGATTTGAAATTTCCCTCGGTGAGCCCTGTTATATTTTTCGGGATTTTATTGTAAAAACGAACGCAGTTGCCTAAAAATGACTTTCTTGACTTAGTCAGTCTAAATCTCTGTAAAGCTATCCTATCCTTATTTCTAGTGTTATAATTGTGATAGTCACTGTTCAATTTAAATTTATGTAGATTTTTGCGAACGTGCATAATATTTTCAAAGATATATAAAGAAGGTAAAGTTAATATATTTATTTCTTTAAATAAATCTCTCAATGATTCACGGGGACCCATTCCGTAGATAGCGCGGACCGCTCGCTTTTGCAAAATAAAAATGGCCTCCACTTCAGCAGCTGATCCCCACAGCAAAATGCCATATGACATTATGCTGTGGAAGTAAGCAAAGTAAACCATCCGAGCTGTAGCTATATCCGTCAGTTGCCTAATCTTGCGAACCGCATAAGCAGCAGAACTAAGTCTCCCAGACAGAGCACTAATATGTGGACCCCATTGCAGTTTGGAATCAATGCTTATACCCAGGAACACCGTCGCCTTGTCTATGTTAAGTTTATCGCCCTCAAGCATTACGTTTGGTTCTATATATCTAACATTAGGCATGGAAAACTTTAAACACTTAGTTTTTTTTGCATTTAGTAACAAATTGTTCGCAGCGAACCATCTCGAAATAATAGTCAGTACGTTGTTCACATGCACAAGTTCACTATCTTTCCTATCTGTTCTAAAAATAAGAGATGTATCATCAGCAAATAGAACTATGTCTGTAAGGTCCTTAACCATATACGGCAAATCATTTATATACGCCAAAAATAAGAACGGGCCTAAGATAGAACCTTGTGGTACTCCCATTGTAACTAAAGATCCGGAAGATGTGACGCCATTAATTCCCACTTTTTGTTGTCTATCAGTTAAATATGACTCGACAAGATCTAGAGCGATTCCACGAATTCCGTAGTGGTGTAATTTACGGATCAAGGTGCGGTGTTCTACACAATCAAACGCTTTGGAAAGATCACAAAAGACACCGATGGCATCCTGTGAACTCTCCCAAACTTCCATCACATGCGTAACTAATCGAACTCCCGCATCTGTTGTTGATCTACTTTTCGTGAAACCGAACTGATTTTCGTTTAATATACTGTGTATGTTAAAGTGACACAACAGTTGATTAAGTATAATCTTTTCAAATATTTTACTCAAAGCCGGAAGCACAGAGATGGGTCTGTAATTCGAGGGATCTGACTTACTACCCGATTTGAAGATAGGGGTAATTTTGCTGTTTTTCATTAAATCGGGAAATGTGCCTCTGTCAATACACATGTTAAATATGACCATGAGGTGTGGTGCAATAGTTTCTATTAAAGACTCTAACACTTTTACTGATAATCCCCATAAATCTTCACTAGATTTAACTCTTAAGCTTTTGAAAGTTTTGATAATTTCAGAGATGGAAGTGTATCTGAACCGAAAGTCTGGTATATCCCGCGAGAAGTGTTCTTTTAGAAAAGCACCTGCATCATCTGGAGACGAGTTAAGCGTTTTGGTGGCATCAAAGGGTATGCTAGAGAAGAAATGTTCAAAAGAGTTGGCTACCGATTTTGCATCAGAAACCGGCTGATTCTCAACTACCAGCGTAAATTCTGAATCCCTCGACTTACTTTTTCCCGTCTCTGTGTTGATGGTCTTCCAGACAGCTTTTATTTTATTATCGGATTTTTGAATTTTATCTTTTATAAACAAAGCTTTAGCGCGAATGCAAACCGACTTAAAAGTTTTCGAGTATTTTCTAACATAGTCATGAAAATCCTTACTAGATGTCAGAGATTTCTTGTTATATAAATCATACATAACATCTCTACTTTTTCGTATACCTCTGGTCGCCCAGTCACTAAACTGTATTTTTTGGTGGAATTGAATCTTCTTCTTTGGACAAATTTCATTAAATTCATTGCTAACTATTTTAAATAATTTTTCATAACTGTCATTAGGGTTATTGACAGAAAAATCAGTTAAAATAAGTTTCGACTCTATGCAATTATTTAGTCGTTTTAACCTACCTTTCGTTAATGGTCTACACTCAACTAAAGATGGTTTCTTTATTTTATCAATTTCAAATTTAATTGCAAGGCCCTTGTGATCTGACCTGACTCCGTTAAAAAGTGATAAATCTTTTGTTTTACAACTTGAGAAAATATTGTCTATGCAAGTAGATGAGGTCTCCGTTACTCTAGTTGGCTCGCAGAAAAGATAGTTTAAATTAAATGCTTTAAATAAAGAAATTAGATTAATTTTATCCGTAGAATTGACTAAAATATCTATATTGAAGTCTCCGCAAACCAAAATAGATCTATTTGATTTAGAAAGTTTCTTTAGTACGCACTCCATTGTTGACATAAAATGATTGAAGTTAGATGCTGGTGGTCGATAAACACATAATATTATGTGCCTGTCCATTTCCGCACAAGCAATTTCACAGACACGTTCAACAGAATAGCCCCTTATGTCAGAGCGTTCAAATTTCATGTTATTTTTAAAAAGAATAATACAGCCTCCTCCTTCAGCGGATACTCTGTTAAACGCACTGGCCACCTGAAAATTTGTAACATTAAATAGCATTTTATTTGATTTTAACCAAGTTTCAGTGAAACATAAAATATCAAAATTATACTTATCTAATAAAAGTTCTATTTCTAAAATTTTGCCAGAGAAGCGGTTTATGTTTTGATAAAAAAGTGAAATGTCCACACACTTCTCTGTTGTCTCACTTAAAAGTTTAAACTATTGGTCACAGTTATGTTATTAGTACATTTACTAAAAACTGTGACCTTATCTTTGTACTTCGTTATATTTCCTATAACTGAATCAATATTGTAGGCTAACAATGTAGCAATCAAGTGTCTGCATTTCTTAGGACAATACATGCTGTCCTGTGTTAACTTAAAATTATAAATAAATTGATTACTATCAAAAAATAGCAGCTTATCACTATGACGGGAAACTATGTTAAACATTAATGCATTCAAAGAATGGATGTGGTTATTTTGACTTCTAGTCAAAGAGTCTGAGTATGGAAATGCACATAACATTACTTTGAATGCATTTAATTTTAAAAGACAAGTTATTCTTGCAATCACTTCTTTCCTGTCTGTACCTAAACTTTGCCCCAGGTAAACCACAACAATTGTACTACTATCTATTTTACAGCTTAATATTTTATTTTCAATTTGAGCATATGATGCTCCTGGCATGCAGTGGTTTACCACAGAACAACTAACACTGTTGCTCAATAAGGAACCTAAGCCTACACCTATTCTGTCTGAAAAAACTAAGATTTGTTTAATACACTGTACCTCACTCTGCTCCGCCTCTAGGATTAATTTAGGTGAACTAGTGAACTAGTAGTAAGGGTTGAGGTATCTTTTTGAGGGTGGTTAGAACCCGTCATGAGGTTGTTCTCAGAGTGTAGGGTCACACTCTCTACATTACTATTAACCAGGTCTACTAGCTCAATTGCAGTCTTGTAGTGCTCGCTTAGATGAATTTGAGCAGACTTGTATCCAGAAAAGATATCTTGTAATGTATTTTCTTTCTGGAGCAGGTCAGAGCGAAGTTGCAGTGTATCATTATCATATAATCGCCTAGTAATGTCTAGTTCTTCCAGTGTCCGTAACTTCAGCTTCCTCATATGTGATAGAATAGTTTTACCTATGCCAATATTTAAAGCATAATAGCTGCAATCAAATATCCTAGTCTTAGTTTAGCTGCCACAAGAACTTCGTTAATATGAGCCATTTACTATGTGTCAGCTGGAGTGACACAACCTCAGCTCGCACATCCAGTACAGGCAAACCAGTGAGGTTAGGGTTTTGGACAATAGCTAGAAAATTAAAGCATAATAGCTGCACAAGGTAGGAAAAATCTGAACGATGCTACTCAAAACATGTAGAAGCTATGATCAAAAAACTGTGTGTAAGCTGGTGTTGTGTCACTTCAGCTACTCATCTCATATCTTCCAAACGAAAGAAGGTATGATTATGCATTTTAGCTCAAATTTTAAAGCATAATTGCTGCCATTGGCAGCAAAATTTTCAAGTCTCTGGGTTATATACTTTCCGAGTTATAAGCTAATACCTATGTGTAAGCTGAAGTTGCGTCACTTCAGCTGACACATGTTGAATCGACGAAACTATCAAACGTAGAGTTTTCATTTAAAGGGCAAAAATTAAAGCATAATTGCTGCCATAGGCAGCAAAATTTTCAGATTCCTAGACCTCGTAGTTTCCACGTAATAATCAAAAAACAGTTTTCGCGCCAAAAAATTCAAATTTTTGCTTAAAAGCGGCGTTGCCGTTCCGTGCGGTACATTATTGCAATTCAATTTGATCTTAGCGCGCATAGTGTTAAAAGTCATTTTAACTTGTGTTCAAAATTCTTTTAGTTTTGTTTAGACTGAGAGCCCCTGAACCATATGGAACTAAGAATGCACCTGTAAAATTTGAAGGCAGATTCTTATGAACTTAAACAACGACGAAGGTTATTGGTTTTGGCGTGGCTTGTTCTCTGTAATTTGGCTAACAAAAGACGTCGCGCGACAGATAATGGCTGCTTGACGTCACAGGCGCGAGGTAGACAGTAGCATGGCGAACCAGTTTTTTTGCCCCACCACCCCGCTACACCCTTCGCGTGCCATCTAGTACATTTACTAATCTAAAAATTAAAAAATTAAAATAAAGAAGAAAGACAAACCACTGTATAGTAAAGAAGATAAATTTGTTACTTGGACAATATCTAGTGTAAGTAAGTAGTGTAGGTGTTTAACAAGTTTGAAGATGAACTTCCGCAAAGTAACGCCTGATTCAATCAAGAAGATAAATGTTTAATGTGTGGGTAAGAGATAGTAAAATGTATTTTAATAGTCTGTAAGTACTTTGATTTTATGATACGGGAATTACTCGTATTCCGACTATTGTTTCAACCGCATAAGTAAGTGATTCCCGTTACATAAAATCATAATGTGTGAAAACCACGTCAGTTTCCATAGCCTGTAAGTAGGTAAGTATCTGTATTCGATAACTACTTCAGTGTTATTTCAGTTGTTCCATGAAGAATCAGAAGACCAGGGAGCTCCTAGTCTAGTTATCTCGTCTTCTAAGTTCATAAGAATCTATCTTTAAAATAACATACATACCTAGTTTCATATAGTTCAGCGGCTCTCAGTCGTTTTTTGTTAGCCAAATTACAGCCACGCCAAAACCAATAACCTTCGTCGTTGTTTAAGGTCATAAGAATCTGCCTTCAAATTTTACAGGTGCATTCTTAGTTCCATATGGTTCAGGGGCTCTCAGTCTAAACAAAACTAAAAGAATTTTGAACACAAGTTAAAATGACTTTTAACACTATGCGCGCTAAGATCAAATTGAATTGCAATAATGTACCGCACGGAACGGCAACGCCGCTTTTAAGCAAAAATTTGAATTTTTTGGCGCGAAAACTGTTTTTTGATTATTACGTGGAAACTACGAGGTCTAGGAATCTGAAAATTTTGCTGCCTATGGCAGCAATTATGCTTTAATTTTTGCCCTTTAAATGAAAACTCTACGTTTTATAGTTTCGTCGATTCAACATGTGTCAGCTGAAGTGACGCAACTTCAGCTTACACATAGGTATTAGCTTATAACTCGGAAAGTATATAACCCAGAGACTTGAAAATTTTGCTGCCAATGGCAGCAATTATGCTTTAAAATTTGAGCTAAAATGCATAGTCATACCTTCTTTCGTTTGGAAGATATGAGATGAGTAGCTGAAGTGACACAACACCAGCTTACACACAGTTTTTTGATCATAGCTTCTACATGTTTTGAGTAGCATCGTTCAGATTTTTCCTACCTTGTGCAGCTATTATGCTTTAATTTTCTAGCTATTGTCCAAAACCCTAACCTCACTGGTTTGCCTGTACTGGATGTGCGAGCTGAGGTTGTGTCACTCCAGCTGACACATAGTAAATGGCTCATATTAACGAAGTTCTTGTGGCAGCTAAACTAAGACTAGGATATTTGATTGCAGCTATTATGCTTTAAATATTGGCATAGGTAAAACTATTCTATCACATATGAGGAAGCTGAAGTTACGCACACGTTCTTCCATACAGTTTTTTAGTTGCTCTTCTAATGACAATTTATCTTTAATTAAATCTACATTTTTACTGAAATAACACCTTTTTTTCAGTTGTTTTTGACATTTTTTTATGATTTTCTTAACTTTAATATATTTTTTAATTTTGTTGTGACTTTTTAAATGGGTGGTAGTATTATTCATACATTTTTCCTTATTATGGTCAATGTTTACTATAGGTTTTAAATTCATGCCACCACCTACCAGCTCATCGAATAGGTTCAGTGTGTCGGCTACCTGTTCATCACTTTTTCTGGATTTTAGCACTAATAATTCATTATTACATTTGCTCAACTCTAACTCAAGGTCTTTAATGCGGCTTAAGGCCAATTCATAGGTCTCACCACACTCTCTGAATGATATTATAACATGCTGGAGGTGGTCGCATTGTTCACATGATTCTATATATTTTAGGTGTAGGTCGGATAATTCACTTTTGAGTTCAGTGTTTTTTAAAATTAGTTTGCTCATTTCTACTTCACTATCTTCCCTTTCCTGCAGTAGCTGGGTGTTCAGGTCTCTACAGGCCTTCAAATCAAGGATTGCTGTTTTGAGTTTGTGCTCCATGTCCTTTGCTTTGGCCTGACGGGTCATCATTGTCTTGTCCGTTGGTCCGGAAAAAGAAAAGAAAAGGAAAAATATATATATAAACTCGGGCACAGGCAGCTCTCGTAGTTGTAGTTATAATGTGGTGAATAGTGTTTAGTGTATAGTTGTGTTTTTTTTTTTTTTTTTTTTTTTATCTAAAAAAAAGTGTGGTTGTGTCTGCGACAAAGAGTTATGACATCAACTTTGCTTCCACAATATACGTCAAGCAAAGGGAGAAATAACGGACGTCGTCGTTTTGTTAGGGACGTTTGTCACAAAAGTGAGCAATGGGTAGGGTTGTGTTGTGAATTGTGTTGTTTTAATAATGTAAATTAACACAAATACTCCCAGGGATTTGCACAGAAACTCCAATTTGTTCACTTGTCCGGTCAGTTTGAATCCGCCCGTTGTGAGAAGAGACGTCAGATTCACAAGCCTTTTTTCAGTAAAAACTCTAGTGCATCACATTACCAACAACTTCACTTGGTATTTACACATTTATTACTTTATTTACAGTCTTAAAGTAGTAGATTATTCACTTAAAACAATTATTTTATTAAAAAAGTAAATCCTCTTTCGTAATCCTCACCATTATCATCATCAACAGCATTTTCGCTATAATCAACTTATCAAATAGCAACACATCAAAATGTCACTGCCACACACAATGTTTAGAGGATCGTGACGTCACACGCTGTGATTGGTGTTTGCGATCACGTGATATTACGGATTAAATATTTACTTTTTATTAATTAAAATAAAAAAGATAATAAACTTAATATGTCATTTTCGGTAATTCTATAATATAAACTCTCAGAAAAACAATAATTTGTATTATATTTCGTTTACTGTCTACACCCCTATTGCTTATTAAGTCTTAAGTGGCGTTACACCATCCAAATATATTTAGGTAGGACTGAGACACTGAGCGTTATGAAGATACGCTATTCTCTCGCGTCAGAATAGGGGCCTGTGTAAGGTTCATTGTCAGTGTCACAATTATGTCATTTGGCGTGCGCTCAACCGCTCAACTCTCTACTGGCTCGCTCAACTGCTAGATCCTTCATAGATCTATGATTTAATTCGATTTCATACTACGGTTATACGGTTTTTGACAGTTTTTTGACGTTTTTGCATTAAAAACTGGTAATTTTCATTGAAACAGGGTAACCTATTTAATTAACCTATTTAAATGCAAAACCTACTTCACTCGGGATCAGAACTTTAAATTATTTTCACTTACTTAAGAAGCATCAGTTGCAATTTCGATAATTTTTAGTAGCCCTTGAAAGCACCTTCAAATTGTCTTTGACGTTATAGTTTTAACGAAATGTTGGTTGAACAGTACCCCATTTATTCCTCAATTTCCGGGATATAATTAATTTAAGAGTGACAAAAATCACAATCAGAACAGTGGTGTTGTTGTGTACGTGAAAGAAATTTGGAATGCGTCAGTCACAGAGCTTTCCGTTGACAATTCTCAATGTTTAGCTATTTACATTGAAAAGGTAGTTAAAATACTTGCAATTTACCGCTCCCCTGTCTGTAGAAATATCGAAGCTTTCTTATCAACCCTTGAACCCCACATGTTTAATACTGGTGGCTTTCCTTTGTATTTGTTGGCGATAATATAAACGTAAATATTTTGGAAACTAGTAACAATCAATACTTAGAATACCTAATTTTTATGGAGGAGTGCGGTATGATACCCGCCATTACTGAACCTACCAGAGAATCATCGTGTTTGGACCATATCTATGTCAGTAGATCTCAACATGGCTCCGCTCGGCATCGTCTGCATATCAATTGTCACAGACCATTATCCAGTCATGATAGGGATGAACCTCAAGAATCTAAAAAGTCCACGCCTTAGCCGCAATACGTTAAAAAGAGACTTAGTTGCAATTAAGAAAGATCTATCTGAGGTTGACTGGATTTTTGTAACCAATATCTGACGCAAACGAGGCGACAACAACATATTTACAAAATTGTTGTCTGACATCGTAGGTAAACACGCGTGAAGTTCTCCTCAGTAGAACACAATAATATAACCTTAAGCCCTGGATAACTCCAGGACTCATGCGTTGTATGAGGCACAGAGATAGGCTGGATAAACGCGCTAAACTTAGTCCCAGTACTTAACGGTATACTACAGATATCATAAAAAAGATACCAAAACTCCTTAGTAGGTCATTTACGTAAACTGCGATTTGATTATGAAAGAAGAGAATTAGAAAATAATAAAGATAAAGCGATGGGAGTGTACAAAATCTGTAAGTGGCTTAGCTACGAAAAAAACAATGCCTACCGAACTCTCACTGCAAAATTCGAATGACCAGCGACATTCACTAGATTTATGCAACGATCAGTTTTCTACTGTAGGGCAACGACTACCAAATCAAATACTCACTGACATTAAAAAAACAGAGCGATCTGGCTAAAGCCGCGGGAACTCAAAATGCTCCCGCCGAATCGTTTTTTATGGGTCCTACGGACCACGAAGAAGTTGAACATTTGATTTTAGGGTTACAAAGCGGAAAAGCTCCAGAAGGGGCTATTCCTGCGCGTGAGATGAGATGAGATTTTATCTTGGTCACTCTCACACCTATGACGTTTCAAACGAGAGCAACAAGGACGAAAACAGGTGAGATGAAAATCTCAAATCTCCGAATAGGGCCCCTGGTATAGATAGGTTAACTAATACACTTGTAGTCCCCGAGACGGGCTTTTAAAGAGAAAAACTTTGTCCTGTTACAACAGTTTATTGCTTTTCACTTAATTTAACACCTTTCTACTCGTTTTAATATTTTAAAACATTTAATACCGCTCTCACTAATCTCTTCCAATCGCCATCTTTTTCATCGTCCCCCTCTCTCACACAAAAAAACCTCTAGCTCTTTTCCGCATGTATTCCTCTCGCTCACTCGTATAACGCTCTTTCATTCCTTTACTCGTCTTGGCATACTGTTCCTGTCTTGCTCACTCGCATAACGCTCTTTCACCCATCCTACACACTTATAAAGTATATCAAAGACGAAATCGTGGTACCGATAACTCACATCTATAACCAAAGCTTTTCATACGGAATCTTCCCAGACGCCTGGAAAATTGCCTCAGTTACCCCAATTCATAAGAGTGGTCCTAGAAACTGCGTAGAAAATTATAGACCCATCTCGCTTTTAAGCACTTTCTCAAAAATGTTAGAAAAAGTAGCCAACACAAGATTAACGAAATTTCTCGAGTCTCACAATCTAATATCATCTAGTCAATTTGGTTTTCGTAAAGAAAAATGTACTGAAGACGCAGTTTCATTATTAACATCGATAGTGTCAACAAAACTAGATAAGAACAAAGATGCGTAGCAGAGTTTCTAGATTTAGCTAAAGAATTCGACACAGTCTCCGTGCCAATACTTTTAGAAAAATTGAATAAAGCTGGTATCAGTGGCCCTATTCGGAGATCTGAGATTTTCATCTCACCTTTTTTCGTCCTTGTTGCTCTAGTTTGAAACGTCATAGGTGTGAGAGTGATCGAGATAAAATCTCATCTTATATCACGCGTAGGAATAGCCCTCCTGAGGTATAGCTTCTGACTGGTTCAGAAGTTATTTGTGGAATCGGAAGCAGTATGTTAAAATTGGTAATGTCTTGAGCAAGACACAACTCATCGATGTCGGGGTTCCTCAGGGTAGCATTCTAGGGCCTACTTTTTTAAGCGGTATATTAATGATAACCATGATTTGCAGATTAAAAATGCGGAGATCATTTGCTACGCTGATGGCACCGCCATTGTGTTTTAGGGCTCAACGTGGGCGAAAGCTTTAATTGATGCTGAACTGGGCATGACTAATATTTCTGGGGCCCTATTCGGAGATTTGAAATTTTCATCTCACTTTTTTTTCCCTTGTTGCTCTCGTTTGAAACGTCGTAAGTGTGAGAGTGACCAAGATAAAATCTCATCTCATCTCACGCGCAGGAATAGCCCCCGTTGGTTGCAGCGTAACCTCTTGACGCTAAACACGAAAAAAAACAGTATACTTAAGCTTTCATAAGACAGCGGCGACAGCACCAATATCAGATCAAAATCTTACACTACATAAAGTCTCATGTATCAAAAGCTCATGTAACTGTGAATCTTTAATTAACCAGGTCCAATTCGTAACTATCTAGGTGTGCACTTAGTTGAAAATTTGAACTTTAAACACCACTTGGTTGCTCTCTCGGCCCGGGTACGAAAAGTTACTGCTATAATGAAAAGTCTGCGTGATGTTGCCTCCCAGGGGCCCTATTCGGAGATTTGAGATTTTCATCTCACCTTTTTTCGTCCTTGTTGCTCTCGTTCGAAACGTCATAGGCGTGAGCGTGACGAAGATAAAGTCTAATCTCATCTCACGCGCAGGAATAGCCCCTCTGGACATTTTAATGTCAGTTTATTTCGCTTTGTGCCAATCCCTACTGAACTATTGCATTACTTGTTGGGGTAGTGCAACAATGACTCACATTATACCAGGCACCAGCTGAGAGGGCGCAGCGCTCTGTGCTTAAAGTTATGATGAAGAAACCACTGAGATAACCAACTGCAGACGTTTTCAAAAACAGTGGAGTTCTTAGTGTCAGACAGTTATTTATTTTTATAACGTCACTGTTAACTTTTTTTTTAAATTACGATGAAATTATTAAAAAAAACTTATAAATTACCATTTCCATACGTTAGCTCAAAATTTGCTCATCGTTTCGGTCATTTCGCTAGGGTTAATGTTTACAACGCCGTGGACAAACATTGTAATTTGATCGAGAAAACTTTTTCTAAAACCAAAAAGATCATTTATAGGTTCCTAACTCTCTAACTAGTATTTTAAATTCTCGATATTTTTCTATTGTTAATTTTCAATAAGTCTTCAGTCTCTTTAATAAGAGACTTATGACTTATTGAAAATTGAATGTATATATGTGAGCTATCATATCTGTTAAGTTAGATCGAACTGCACACGGTGTGCAAATTTGATTGAAATCGGTTAAGTAGTTTAGGAGTCTATAGCGGACAAACAACGTGACACGTTAAAATGAAACGTTGAAAAAGACAAAACACGATAGTGTTTTGTCTTTTTCTTTCTTTTAATAGTAATAATGTAATTTATTTTTTAATATAAATTATTAAAAATTATTTTTAATATAATTAATTTATTACTTAATAATTAAGAGAGAGATAATAAACGCGAACGAAGTCGCGGGGTGACAGCTAGTCTACTATATAATATACTACATAACTACTTAATACATTTATATAAATATGTTTTATATAGTTTTAAATTTATTAAAAATAATAAATACTAATTCAAATTACCCATAAATTTTAATGTGAACTTGAGGTTTAAATCCATAGAAAATGCGTATCAGATTTCTGCGATACAGGCTTTACCTAGTGCAGGAATCGTCGTTATTATCAATTTGACTTAAACATCCATAAACATTATCCTTAAGTACCTACTTGTGTGTTTCTGGTTTCCCTGTTTTATGTGTAAATGTATGTTTATGCTAAATAAATATTTTTTCATTTTTTTCAGGAGACTGCAACTTGGGCATGGAGATGTGAACATTTCAGACACGCCGACTGAAGTTGAAGCACTAGCTGGAATTAAAATCACAAAAATTTCAGCTGGCGGCTGGCATTCACTCGCTCTCAGCGAGTTTGGGGACCTTTACGCTTGGGGTTGGAATGATACTGGCCAGTTAGGTATCAAGCAAAGTTTAAATAACGAATCACTCCAAAGTCATTCATTGCCAACATTGGTAGATATTTTTGATGACAATGAAATCACAGTAAAAAATAACATCAAAGATATAGCTTGTGGTTCTAGGCACTCGGTAATTTTACTAGATGATGACAGTGTCTGGACGAGCGGTCACAATAAATATGGACAACTTGGTTGTTCAATACGAGAATATTCTTCTGTGTATCACTTTAGAAAATGTTGTGCCGTTAAATATGCTTGTGGACTTATGTGCGGACAGTGGTCAACAGTAGTAAATGTGATACAGCCATATAGAATAGTTTTATTAAGCCCCATGGACCTATGTAATAAGGCATATTCTGTGTTCCCATGGTATAAATAATAATATTCTCCGCCAGGTATAGCATTCCGGCCACGTGGGCAACCACATAGTGATGTCAATCGATGCTTGACGATGACGTCATTATGCGTTTCCTCCCGGAATTTTAGACCTTGTTTTTTTGGCTCATGATGATTCCTACACTTCACTGTTCACCAACAAGTCTCAACACTGAAAAATATTGTTGTCTCGTTTTCGCTACAGTCTCTTGGACGTCACTCTATCTTTGTTGTTAATACACGTAAGGTCTAAGTGGGGAAGACCGTAAAGAGGGCAAGAACAAACAAATAAACGAACGACGACGAGAGTTTAAAGAAATTACAAGACCGGAAACAAAGTATTAGGCCAGCTTATGCCAGAGCTAAATTACACACAAAGTCTTACCCAGATCCATTCATGACACTATACTACAAACTAATATTAGGTCCTTACGTATGAAATTAGCACAGACCTAAGATTTTTTTTTGCTTCGCAAAAGACCAACGAAGCGTGGGACAGAGAAGCCTCCATCGAAATGTAAACTCCACAAGAGAGAAAGAGGTCGCCTACAAATAAAATGTTAGTCAATAATTCTTTTGTCATTAATGACAGCGCGCCACCTGGGAACACGCGAAAATTCTTATGATTTATATTATTACTAAAATAATTATAAATAGACTCAAAAGAGAGCAATTTTAACTAAATGCAGTTATGTCATCTTGTGAGTTTAGCAATTGTGATGTGAATCTAAGATGTAACCCACAAAATTTGTCGTTTCATGGGTAAATATGAAAATTCCATTGTGATGTTTTTGTCTAAATTTTGTCTAAAACATAACATAAATTGGTTCCAAAAACCGATTTACCAGCGGTATGTTGTTGTCGTTTCTTCGTAACATCTATATTTCCTAGATGAAAGCAGAATTGGTGATGAAATTCAGCATACAACATAATGTTAGTTTACGCTCGATTTTCACTAGAGATGGATAAAAAGATGACGTCATTATTATCGATAGTTTTTATCAAAGTTCATTAGGTAGGCGATGGGTGCAATACATAAACAAAGCATACATTTTTGAATCAATGCCATCAAAAGTAAATTGACATTTTTCCGATTTTGTACTGAATGATGAGGCGTAAAACATTTTTGTATTAAATGTACCTTCAATTTCTGATCATCATTTTTAATTCAGTTTACATATTTTGGGTGTCTTACATCCAAGTCTAATTATATTTTAATTATATTTTTTTTAAATAAATAATAAATATGTAAATTATAAATAAATGTACAAAACCAATGAGATAAGTATCATTAGTTATCCTAATCCGTATACGAGTAAAATTGGTCAAGGGTCACAATTCGAAGCGAATTACTAGGATAGTATTATATTGATCTTATTATTTACTTTTCTTATGTTAATTTAGATACATGGTGACACTGATATCTAACTCTTCCGCCTAGCTTAGCACCCGTTTAGTAATTAATATTCATTTTAGCTCAGCAGCGGTGTTACTTGGAACAAAAAACAACTCAATTGGTATGCGAAAGATTATATTTATCGACAAGCACCCGGAGGACCATTTTTGGTCAATCGATAAATTAATAAGTACTTTTCACAACACTAATTTACTCACGCATGCGCAAATGTTTTTTTGTATCACTATCGAATTGTCACTGTCGATCTTTTACATCCTAGATCTGTGGAAATTAGCGTTTTGTCGTATTGATCAATTTGATCTGAAATATCTCCTCTTTGGTTAAGAATTAGAAATTCAAATTAATAAATTCATTTAGCCACAGACCTAAGATTTTTTTTTGCTTCGCAAAAGACCAACGAAGCGTGGGACAGAGAAGTCTCCATCGAAATGTAAACTCCACAAGAGAGAAAGAGGTCGCCTACAAATAAAATGTTAGTCAATTTTTCTTTTGTCATTAATGACAGCGCGCCACCTGGGAACACGCGAAAATTCCTATGATTTATATTTTTACTAAAATAATTATAAATAGACTCAAAAGAGAGCAATTGTAACTAAATGCAGTTATGTCATCTTGTGAGTAAAGCAATTGTGATGTGAATCCAAGATGTAACCCACAAAATTTGTCGTTTCATAGGTAAATATGAAAATTCCATTGTGATGTTTTTGTCTAAATTTTGTCTAAAACATAACATAAATTGGTTCCAAAAACCGATTTACCAGCGGTATGTTGTTGTCGTTTCTTCGTAACATCTATATTTCCTAGATGAAAGCAGAATTGGTGATGAAATTCAGCATTAAAATATTAGGTATTTTACGCTCGATTTTCACTAGAGATGGATAAAAAGATGACGTCATTATTATCGATAGTTTTTATCAAAGTTCATTAGGTAGGCGATGGGTGCAATACATAAACAAAGCATACATTTTTGAATCAATGCCATCAAAAGTAAACTGACATTCTTCCGAGTTTGTACTGAATGATGAGGCGTAAAACATTTTTTATTAAATATAAGTATGTACCTTCAATTTCTGATCATCATTTTTAATTAAATTTACACATTTTGGGTGTCTTACATCCAAGTCTAATTTAATTATATTTAATTTAATTAAATAATATTTATGTAAATTATAAATAAATGTACAAAACCAATGAGATAAGTATCATTACTTATCCTAATCCGTATACGAGTAAAATTGGTCAAGGGTCACAATTCGAAACGAATTACTAGGATAGTATAAAATTAATCTTATTATTTACTTTTCTTATGTTAATTTAGATACATGGTGACACTGATATCTAACTCTTCCGCCTAGCTTAACACCCATTTAGTGATTAATATTCATTTTATCTCAGCAGCGGTGTTATACTTGGAACAAAAAACAACTCAATTGGTATGCGAAAGATTATATTTATCGACAAGCACCCGGAGGACCATTTTTGGTCAATCGATAAATTAATAAGTACTTTTCACAACACTAATTTACTCACGCATGCGCAAATGTTTTTTTGTATCACTATCGAATTGTCACTGTCGATCTTTTACATCCTAGATCTGTGCATTTAGCTGGTTTTTTTTTCTTTGGAATACAGTCATTCATTTGTTATTTTCCTCATTATTTTTTCTTTGGCGTCGCTTATTACCGCGCAATGGAAAACATGAAATATCGGTATATTTACGAGTACGAGTTCTACCGTGGCACCAGTGCTGCAGAAACAGCTCGAAGAATTAATGATGTGTACGGCGCTGGTGTCGCTAAAGACAGCATGGTACGTTTTTGGTTTCAACGTTTTCGTTCTGGAAATTTCGACCTTAAGAACCAACCCCGTGGACGGCCGGAGATCAAAGTGAAAAACGAAGAATTCAAGGCTATTGTGGAAGCGGATCCATCACAAAGCACTTCAGAGATAGCAGCAGGCTTCGGGGTAAGTAACAAAACTGTATTAATCCACTTGAAGCAAATCGGGAAAGTAAAAAAACTCAAACGATGGGTACCTCATGAATTGAGTGAATCGAACTTGCAAACACGGGTCGCCTGCTGTGTTACTTTGCTCAACCGACACAATAATGAAGGGATTTTAAATCGAATCATTACTTGTGATGAAAAGTGGATATTGTACGATAATCGAAAGCGCTCATCGCAATGGCTGAACCCTGGAGACCCAGCCAAATCCTGCCCTAAACGAAAATTGACTCAGAAAAAGTTACTTGTAAGTGTTTGGTGGACTAGCGCCGGTGTCGTTCACTACAGCTTTCTTAAATCTGGCCAAACGATTACGGCAGATATCTATTGTCAGCAACTGCAAACCATGAAGGAAGAACTAGCTGTTAAACAACCGAGATTGGTCAATCGCTCTAGGCCACTGCTGCTTCACGACAACGCAAGACCACACACTGCACAACAAACAACCACTAAGTTAGCTGAGCTACAATTGGAATGTCTGCGATATCCACCGTACTCCCCGGACCTTGCTCCAACAGATTACCATTTCTTCCGGAATTTGGACAACTTCTTACAAGGAAAAAAATTCCACTCCGATGCAGCAGTCCAAACCGCCTTCAAAGAGTTTATTGATTCTCGCCCCCATGGTTTTTATAGTAAAAGGGATCAATGAACTACCCATAAGATGGCAAAAGTGCATAGATAACAACGGTGCATACTTTGATTAATTAAATATATTTTACAAAAAAAAATCGACTTTTTATTCCTCCCGTACAAAACGCCAATTTCATACGTAAGGACCTAATATTATAGATTGTATGTAAACCTTAACTAATATCAGAGTAGGTAAAAGGTAAGAATCAAGAGTACGAATTTGAGTTAAAATCAATAGTCATCCCTTTAATCTTATTTACACATAAATTTACATATTATCACTATTTACATCATACATTTAAGTAATTTTTTCGGCAATAAAATAACATTACATTTACATAAAAATAAAACTGACGCCTGCTTGTCACGATATTTCACTGTTACGTATCTTTCTTTCTTGCGAAGCTGCGCAGAGCAATGGCCCTATTCGGAGATTTGAGATTTTCATCTCACCTTTTTTCGTCCTTGTTGCTCTCGTTTGAAACGTCATAGGTGTGAGAGTGACCAAGATAAAATCTCATCTCATCTCACGCGCAGGAATAGCCCCCCAAATTGTTGAAAGGCGACGAAGTTTCCACTAACTTTCATTTTTACTTTGGCGAATTATTTTTGTCCACTGATCGGCTAAACTGGATCTTTAAGAAACCTAAAAATAATTTATTGGGAAAATATAAAAATACCTTTTGGCAACACTTTTTTCAGCAACTTTTCGCTCTGTTGTCATTAAGAATTAATTACAATTAATAGCTTTTTAAAGCACATAAAAATATATTTAAGACTTACGGATGATATGTGACGTTGCCTTTTTTTACTGTTTTGGATATTCTGAAATTACGGCATGAGTGGACTACACAGTTCACCATATTTATTGGTTAGTGGGGAGACGTAACCGCTACTGGATGACATCGAAGACTGACTAGTGATTTGGTTTGGTTTACTTTTTTTGGAATCATTATTTTTGACCGATTAGGGGTCTTTCCTCTATGTCTATGCCTGTCTCTTACATTATGGACTTTGTATCCAGTTGCCAATAAAATTAAAAAAAAAAAAAGTTAGGGACACGGTATGGAATGGAAAGGATCGATACTCTTGATTAGTTTCGTACTCGTAAAAGTATCGTTAGGTACCTCAAAGTATCGAGTTCTTTCCACAGTCAGGGCCTACGCCATACGGCCCATAAGTTAGTTTGTTCAATGTTAGTCAGTAAGTATCGTCTGTACCTTCATCAGTAAGAGTATATAATAACTGAGAATAAATAATAACAAATGGTAAAATTTGAATTTATTAATTTTGTATTGAATGAAAATAAACAATCATAAATAATAAATGGTTATTTCATGAAAATAAATTATTATGTTACTCTTGATTATACCATATCAAATTCCTGTTGTTATCGTTTTTTCTATGTATGTAACGTAGACAAAATAATTTAGATGTTTCACATCTGTCAGCCGTCCTAGGACGGCGCATTACCATTTTTTGTATATTTTTTCCAAGGAAAGGCAAAGGGATCTAAGCCGATACAACCTCAACCAATGAACCATTTACAAGTGAAATGTGAATCTGGCAACCTACACCGACAACTAACTCTTCAAGAGTGTCGGGGAAGTCGAATCCAGTGTGACCAGATTAAATTTTACGAAAATACCGAGGCACCTCGAAAAAATACTGAAATATACCGACTTACTTATGACAGATATACCAATAGAAATACTGATTTTCTTAACACGTTTTATTTATTCATACTCACAATAAATGTTAGAGTTATATTTTAACATCCTTTTCGAAGGATTAAAATTTACACAACCTCCTTCATCCTTAACACCTTGCTTTGTTTTTAAAATAGGTAGCTGACACATTTTTGTTTATAAACCTGTTTCTTTGGTCCGTTTTTATTAAATTTATCTGTAAAAATATGCGCTCACATGCAGCATTCGACACCGGTATACATAGAAGAGATTTACTAAAACTAGCTAAATTTTTGTATTTTAACATGCCATCACTGTTAGAAATTTTCCCAACTTCCACCCAAAATTGTTCACACGAGATGGGTGAGCCAGTGCTGGAAGATTGTAACAAATCACTTACTTCGCGATCAAACTTTAGGGTTCTATATTCTTCGTCAATTAACTGCATTTGTTCTGGCTGTACTTCGCATGGGAAAGTTTCTATCACATTTCGTAAACTGCGAAATTCTTTATGCACGGCAGTGTGTGGGTCAAGAAATTTCAGTTCTCGAAAAACTGGATTTTCAAAAGGCAAACGTGATTTCAATTGCGTGCTCAACTCAATTAAAAATGATTGGCACCCTCTGAAAAACTCAGCAATCTGTTCTTTCATGTTAACATTGTCTCTGTGTTTGATTAATTCTTGGCCTACTTGAATGCCTAAGTACATATCTTTCAATGGCAAATAATTTACATTAGACTTTGGGTCTAACGTAAATACATTGTCCGTACGTTTGATGTAATTAGCTTTCATGAAGCAACCCAAAATCGACAAGTACATACTAGATGCATCATCATACAGTCTATCAATGCACGGATAATCGCCTTGAAAAATTATGTTAAATTTGTTTACAATCGGCAAAATGTAGTCCAAAAAGTAAAAGTACAATTTGTTTGTATCAGTGGTAAAAGAATTAAATAAAAATTCTGATGACATATTGCGATCACTCAAGTATTGGTCTTGAAAAAACAATTGCAATGCCCTCCACTGCTCAATTATTCTACTAATACAGGCATGAAGTGAAAGCCACCTTATGTCGTAATGACGCAAAATTCTGTGATTTTCAGTGTCTGTGAAATTTTGGAACTCAGCAAATTCTCTTTGACGCTTGCTGCTTTGAGAAAAATATCCATATACTTCTTTTACTATTTGTTCTAAATTTCTAGGCAGTATTTTACAGGCGTGGCTAACACTTAATGCTGCAGAGTGACAAACACATTATAAGAAAAAGCACTTTGGGTTTACTTCTTTAATTTTTGCAACAATGCCAGAATGTTGACCAAACATCACATTCGTAGTATCAGCAGCGGATCCTATTACGTCTTTTATTTCTAAACCTAATTCGGATAATTTTGATGACAACGAATTAAATAAATGACCTGCGGTTTCACCACTTAAATCAACTAAATCAAGGAATTTGGTTTGTACAGTACATTTAGTTTCAGAGAAGTATTTAACTACTATTGCCAATACTTTGACTGTTGCAACATCTGTACTCTCATCGATTATAATTGAATATACTGGTTTACCTGAAGGAGACGCAGTACCAAGTATGTCTTCAATCATATCTTTTTCGAAATTGGGTCCTAAAACATTATAAGTTATAGCGGCTGCTTTGGTTCTCTTGCAGGAAAATTCTTTCGCAATATCGGAATCGGTAAAACACTTCACTAGAACATCACTAAGATGGTCCATAGCTCTAAATGAGATGTTGTGTTCCGACAGAAAACTGCATAAACGCAGCTCAGCTTTCTTGACTTCGTCTTTCAGTGGGGCTTTTTTGAAAAATGTGTCAACCTGAAAATTTAAAAAATACTTGGTTGCTTAGTTTTTTTTATAACAGCGCCGCATTTCATAGCTGTTACCTAACTGATTTTGAGAAACAAAACTAGGATGATTAACTTTAATTTAAAATATATCCAAACTCCTTGAACTAGGTAAGTAAAGCGAGTTACCTTTGACTGTCCTTTATATTTTATCAAGTTCGATTTATGCTTTTCAGTATGTGCATGCTGTTTTATAGACGCTAATCTACTTTGCAGTTTCGCATTGCATGCTTTGCAAAATGCGGTGAATTCGTCATCTTTATAACGTGAAAGCCACGAAGAAAATTCCGGAATTTGTTCCCACTTAGCTAAATAACTTTGCTGAAAACTAGACATGCTGTCCGGATGAATGCAACTAAGTAAATAAAAATAACAATAATCGCGTTCTATTTATATGATGACAAAAACATCACCTATTTTGGGGAAATTCCCGAATTATCGAAAGAAAGTCCTCAAAGATTAAGTCGAATGCAGAAGAGACAATCATTTCACTTAACCGTATTAGACGATTTGATACTAGTAATAAAGTATCTTTTAACTTTAACTACTACTTATTTATGCAACTGAAAACTTAAAAACTAGACGTTATTTTGAAAATTATAGATAAACTAGCGGCCCGTCCCAAATTCGTCCGGGTAGACTGATATTCATGAAACACAACGAATTTGAATGTATGCAATCTGGAAATTACGCTCTATCTAATAGTGCAAACCGCATTAAAATCGGTCCAGCAGTTGTAAAGTTTTGGCGAACATACATTCTGCAAGTCTGATTAATACTATGTATTGATTGATAATTGGATATGTAGTATGACAATACTACAACGCCGGCACTGGCCGTCTTTCTTGTCATATCTGTAGCTTACTCATCTTTGCTCATAGATAACATGTATAAGTATAAACTAAATCCGGGAAAGTCCCCAATGTTCGCGTTTCGGGGAATTCCGCAAACATTGTCGCAAAGACGATCACTCACTACGGTGTTGCCATAACTTCAACCAAAATATACCCAAAAATACTGACTGCCAGCAATATACCTGAAAATATACTGATGTTCGGAAAAATCGCTGAAATATACTGAAAAAGTATTAAAATACTGAATCTGGTCACACTGGTCGAATCGAGCGGGTGTTTTAAATTTCTCGAAATTTTCATCTTTAATTTTCTGTGTAAATATTGTGTATTTCTGTGTAAATAATATATTAGTGAATACCTAGTTTAATTTTATTATAAACTATGAGTGTCACCAGCGACGGGGGGGACCCCGTTGATCTGGCAGGGAAAAAGAGGAAACTTTCCTCTAGACCAAGTCCCTCTTATGACAGTGATAATTACAAACTGTTCACCAAACCTTCATATAAGAGACTATTTCCAGAGAACCACAGTGGTGATTGTGTGGTTTATGTTGAATCGACGGAGCAAGAGAAAGTGGGGAACAAAAACCCGATTTCCCTAACAAATCTTTTTTCAGAAAATGTTAAGGGTATTGTGGGTGTCCATAGAATAAATGCTTATAAAGTGGGAGTTACATTCAAAAAGCCAGCCCCAGCAAATAGTTTCCTAAATATGGATAATTTTTTGAATACACATAAACTCAAAGCTTTTATACCAGCACATATGACGGAAATTATTGGAGTTATCCGATATGTTCCTGTATCCATGTCCAACGAAGAAATCTACAAGAACATTACATGTGATTCAGAAGTCATTTCGATAAAGCGATTTATGCGGAAGGAGGAAGGGAAACTGATACCATTAGGCACTGTGGCTGTAACATTTGCAGCAACTTCATTGCCACAATATGTTTATATCAGATTGTTCAGATACCCGGTGCGCAGCTATATTCCACCATTGGTACAATGCTATAAATGTTTGAAGTTCAATCACTCAGCAAAAGTATGCAGAGGAGAGCAGAAGTGCTCATCGTGTTCAGGTCGCCACTCTTACAGAGAGTGTGATGTTGAAGGTATTACCTGTATTAACTGCTCTGGAAATCACTTGGCGGTTTCGAAGGACTGCCCTATTAAGAAAAAAAAAATGGAAGAAAAAAAAAGTAAATTCCTCAACCTGAGCCGCTCGTATGCCACTGTCGTGAGTATGCCTCTCAATAAGAATGACCCGAAAGTATTTCCAGTTTTAAAAAACCCTAAAGATTCCCAATGGGATAAAAATTTAAATAAAGTCGCCAAGGTGCTTGACCCTGATCAAATTATAGGAAATGAAATTATAATTAATGCAATAGTAAAATCTCTTATCGCTCTTGGCAACAATAGTGACGATGTACCCATTACAAATAAAAGAATTAAAGAAATTTTACTATCTAATTTAATCTGATTGTATGGATTTATATATATGTATAGCACAGTTTAATATTCAAAGCTTACTGCATAAGAGAACTCTTTTAAACAAATTTATGTCTGAACAAAATATTGATATATGCCTTTTGAATGAGACATGGCTTAGTAGTAATAGTATTATTCCTAATTTTACACCATTAAATTTTATTTTCAAAAATTCAAAAAATAAACATAATGGCGTAGGCATATTAATTAAACAACACATAAAATATAACATTGTAGACACATCATTTTATGAACCCATTCAAAATATTTGTATATCAATAGAAACATCCATAGGTAAATTACATATTCTGTGTGTATATTGTCCTCCTCATCCTATCAGGTTTGATAGCAATAAAATGGAAAAGTTACTGTTGGAAACTCCTAAGCCATGTATCATCATGGGAGATTTTAATGCACATCATATATTATTTGGTTGTCATGCAAACAATAGCAGAGGTAATATGTTATATAATCTTATAGACAAATTCGATTTGTGTGTTTTGAATGATGGTAGCCCAACTACTGTTCAGTATCCAAACAGGAATTCTTCAGCAATTGATTTAGCCTTGGTAAGTTCTTCAATAGCTCCTCTTTGCGAATGGCAAGTCCATGATGATCCCATGGGTAGTTATCATTATCCAACACTGCTAGATATGAATGTGAGGCCATCAGTATATGATGTTCGTTCTGTGGAAGAAAAATATTTGTACAATAAAGCAGACTGGTCCAAATTTGTTACTTTATCTGAAACCTCTTTTGTACAATTAGATTTAAATAATACAGATCCAGTGGAATCATACAATAATTTTATAAATATTTTGTATCAAATCAGAGATAAATCTATCCCTAAGCAAAAATCTACTCACACACCAAGAGTATTAAGAAAACCAGCTCCATGGTGGAACACACAATGTGATGTTGCAGTCAAAAATTCAAAAGAGGCTCTTAAGACATACCATGACTTTCCAACAATACCCAACTTTATTAACTATAAAAGACTGGATGCTAAAAAGAAAAAGATTTTAAAAGAAGAAAGGATAAAGTCATGGCATGAGTTATGTACTTCTTTTAACAGAATGTCACCAGTTTCTAGAATATGGGGTTATATTAAAAAATTCAAAAGGATCAAAGGAAGTTCTAATAAGTATTTAAAAGATGAATGGGTACCAAGTTTTCTAGAGAAACTCGCAGATACTTCTCTAATTAATAGTTCCACCTTAAATATTATAGACATGTCTGATAATTGTATGTCTTTTCTTAATGAGCCATATACAATAAATGAGCTTCACATTTCCTTGAAGAGTCGGAAGGATACAACCCCAGGTATGGACAACATTCCATATAAATTAATAAAAAACTTGCATTCTAATGCTCTGATTATATTATTAGAAATTTATAACAAACTTTGGAATATGTCAGTAATTCCTGAATCATGGAAAACTCAGTGTGTAATACCTATTTTGAAAACTAATAAGCCTGCAAATGATCCTTCATCATACAGACCCATATCTTTGTCATCCTGTTTGGGTAAACTTTTTGAAAATATGTTAAAGTTACGATTAGATTATTTTGCTGAAACAATGTCTAAAATACCTAACACACAATTCGGGTTCAGAAAGGGTAAAAGTTGCTCTGAGAGCTTTGTGTCATTGATAACAGCTTTAAAAAAAGCAAAGCTCAGCCACTCTAATGTAATCTGTGTCTTCTTAGATGTAAAAGGTGCTTTTGATAATGTTAACATTGACAGCCTTATTCATGTCTTACATGAATTAGGTCTTCCTACTAAAATATTAAAATGGATATTTAATTTTCTAAATAATAGAACATTGTATGTTAAATTTAATAATAAATTACATGGACCTGAGTCAATCAGTAAAGGAACAATGCAAGGAGCTACATTATCTCCTCTTTTGTATAATCTGTATACTTCTCAAATTCATAAGTATGTTAACACATCACATGTTAATATTTTACAATTTGCAGATGATTTGCTTTTATACAGTGAAAGTCAAAATTTGGACATAGCCATGAATCATCTAAACTCTGTAATGTTGCAGTTACACCATTATTATAGTAATGTATTAAAATTAGATATTAATTCTGCTAAAAGCTCTGTAATGGTATTTAGTAAAGATCCTTTTGCACAATCTCTTGTTAAAATCATATACAATAATGAAATCATTCCTGTAGTAAATCAACATAAATTTTTAGGAGTTATTCTAGACAATAAGTTGAAATTTGAAGAGCATATTAAGTATATCTGTGGCAATGCAATAAAAAGTATCAATGTTTTGAGATGTTTAGCTGGTACATTTTGGGGCTCTGATCCTAAAACCTTGAGTATGCTGTATAAAAGTATAGTTAGGAGTCATTTTGATTATAGTAGTTTGGCTTTTATGAATGTTAGTCATACCTTATTAAGAAAACTTGATGTAATACAAAATATGGGTTTGAGAATTATAAGTGGAGCAATGCGTACCACTCCTATTAACTCTATGGAAATCGAAAATTGTATACCTCCACTAATCCTGAGACGATTGCAACTGGCTGAAAGATTTTGCTTGAAAGAGTCGACTTCCAACAATGTCCTAGTGCTGAAAAATGTTTTGTATCCTTCACAGTTGTCAGATTCAGTTGAAACTCCTATCATTTCAGCTAATACTCTTGTTTCAGGAGTTTTACCTGAAATTTCAACAATAATGACAATGGTTAAGAAAGTTGCTAATAATATTAGTTTGCATGACTTTTGGCCAGTATATCAATGCCCTTATTCTGCATTGATAAACAGCCTAAATATTGTTTGCCATTTAGATGTAATACATAATAAATTTGATTTTCTGGAATTTCTTGATAACAAGACTGATTTTTATGTTATGTATACAGATGGTTCCAAAAGTGTTGATGGGGTTAGAGCTGCATATTACGATCCACAAAAAAAAACAACTCAATGCATAAAGTTGGATAATAATTGCAGTGTATTTACTGCAGAGGCATATGCAATTTTAACTGCAATAAAATCTATATATAATTCTATAAACGATGTAAATATATTAATAGTAAGTGATTCCAGAAGTGTATTGTCTACATTGTGCAATAGTAATAACTCATACAAATTAAATTATATTGTTTATAGTATAAGAGAAATCTTAGAAATAGTAAGACAGTCAAAGCACGTAGAGTTTGTGTGGGTTCCTTCACACAGTGGCATACATGGAAATGAGGTGGTAGATTTGGCTACTCGACAAGAACATGATATAGATCATACAGATATTTTGAAAGTTCCATTCACGGATTATTATTGTGCAACAAAAAGTAATTTACTTAGAATATGGAGAGAATATTGGCATATCACAGTTCAATCCAAAGGAAAATGGTATGCAGATATACAGAAAGACTTACCTGCTGCTCCTTGGCACATCAAGTTCAAGTACTATGACAGAAAGTTCATCACAGTCATTAATCGCCTTCGATTTGGTCATTGTTTAGTTCCAGCTCATTTAACCCTCTGCGACTGACGTGCGCTAGTTTTTACAATTCCACTGACGTGGTAGTCTACCAGACACCATTTTGACAGCCTATATCTTTTTTATTTTGAAGACAAGGCCTATAGTATTAATTATTACCTATTTATTGACGGTTTATCTTGTATCTTAAAAGTAATAGAATACCAAAATTAAAGTGCACGTAGATTTAAATAATTTTTATTCATATTACTAGAATTAGCCTTTAAAATCAGATATCTATACTCTAAAGTGAAAAAAATAATTAACATTGACTTTTTTTTTATAAATGCTATACTTAAATTGTAGTTAACGCTTATACTAATTAGACTCCTTAAATTGAAAAACATTCATTGGTTCAATAAAAAATAATCACATCTTCAAAATCACACTTTTTTTTGGCAATCTTCACAAAGTGGCTTGGAGCATTGTAGGCAAATCGGCTTCGAACAATCACAGCAACGATATTTTGATACTCTTTTTATTTTTGGTGGACAGACTGAACACAGCTTCACAATCCTTCCACTCGGAGGAACAGATCGATATTTCATGGCCAGTACCATCAGTGGCAAATATTATGCGCAGATCGGAGTCATTACACTTGAATACCGACGAGTAGTAGAGAAGGCCTATAATCGCTTTCATTTCAGTAACATCTTTATCCAAAAGTTCCACCTTAGTATTTTGTTTGAACCGGGTTCGATATGTATTGAGTTTTTGATTTGTGTATGCCACTAAACCTTCCAACAATGAATCGTCAATAAGCTTGGACCAAAATTCGAAATAGCCTTAAAAATTCTAAGCATTTTGGCGGCCTGGCAATTTATAATATTGTGAGCTGCAATTCGTGATGTTCTGGGGCACTCTTGTTTATTCCAAATAAACCCATTTTTACCTTTATGGTATTCAGACCGGTCTGTAACAAGTTGCTCTTCTGCACATGGTTCTTCTAGATCCTCTGCCTCAACTGATTTGATTGATTTCATCATCTTCGATGTGCTGAACTTCTGGTAGGTATAAAATCCGGGTCATCGCCAACATTGTCTACATCGTTGAGCTCATGCTCGCTTTCCTCTTCTAACCACTGTAAGATTTGCTCGTCGTGACTTCTAAAAACTCCAGACGACGATCTTTTAGAGCTACATGCCTCTTGGTTATAACTTGAGTGAGCCATCTAAAACACAAAAAACAAACTAAACTAAAATAAACATAGTTACTGATATGTTGTTTAGGAAACACTATGAATGTATAACAATTAAACTGACGTGGTTGTTTAGTAGACACATACCTTAACGCTGACGTGGTTGACTCGTAGACACTCTCCCTCGGTACACGATGCGTGGGCGTGCTGCGACAGCACCCGGCTCACTAATGCACGCACGAGACCGCGACAGGAAGGTACTGTGAGTGCGGGGTTCCCCTTTTGAAAAATACCGATGCTGGAGATGTTTTTCGATTATGCGGTGTCTGTCATACTACCACGTCAGCTCCAGAAGGTTAAATAGATTTAACATCATCCCCGAAGATAATTGTTCACATTGTTCTCAGCCACAAGCAGACATTAATCACGTCGTTTTTGATTGTCAAAGTTTTAATTTACAGCGCCTTATTTATATCAGTGATATTACTGACATTGCAGAGAAAAAATCGCTAAGTGTTCCCCGCCGTATTCAAGATTTGCTTTGTAATGATGCCTATTATATTCCTTTATATAAGTTTGTCCTAAATACTGTAGGAAAAATTTAGAAGTAAGTTCGTTGTTTTAAATTAAGAATCCGACTGAAGGACGAGTATCCATGGTCATGAATAAATTAAAAAAAAAAAAAAAAACTATTCAACAAGATTGAACAAGAACGTCATCTTGTGTTGCTAATGTTGCCATAAATTATAAAATGAATAAATAAATAAAAAAGTTATTTGTTCGATACGATACCTGTCAAAAGTACTTGATGGAAAAGTATCGAGTAAGCGAGTAAGCGAGTACAAACGTATCGGTTTCGAAAAGAAACCTACTCGAAACCAATAAACCATAAAGTATCGATACTTGTGGTGACTGGTGGTGTGGTTGTACTAGAATTTTTTTGTAGAATTGCTTTTTATCTTGCGCGGCGCGGGAATAGTTTTTAACGTTTGCGCGATGCATTGTTCTTTTTGTGCGTAGTTTAGCAAAAACTAAGTTATAAAATGAAATAAACAAAAACTTCATTGTATTACACTGAAAGCACAAGTGAGCGCACAAAGTTGTTTGGAAAATAGAATTTCATTCAATGTGCTATGATGCTGTTGGATCTTGGTTTAATAAAGGTTTATTTTTTTCAGTTCGTAGGCTGCAAAAATGAACTTTGATAGCTCGTGTAAATACATAATGCGCGCTCGTTTGATGGCCATGAATAACAGGTACGACAAGGCCTTCGACATGATGCTTGTAGCATTCAAACGGATTCCCTCGTTGATACCCATCTATGAGAGAGAATTCTGTACTGTGCTGGACCATCTCAACTCGATGCTTGCAAATGAAGACACAGAAAAAATTAATCAAATCACTCATGTATTCAACAACTTCAGGAAAGCCATTCAGATTTATCCAACTAACCCAGAGCTGTTGAATGATATCGGCAAATATCTATACAGATATGGCTTTTTTACACAAGCTTTGGACCAGTTTGAGGAAGTCTTACAAGTATGTCCAATTTATGCAGATGCAGAGAAAAATGTCAACTCTTTGAAAAATATGCTTGTGGAGAGGTGGCACTATAGAATGTTAAATGATAATCTTCGAAATGAATCTTACAAGAAAGCCATTCACCTAGTTGTAACACAGGAAGATAAAGTTCTTGATGTTGGTACAGGCACTGGACTTCTTGGTATCTATGCTACTGAAGCTGGCGCTAATAAAGTTATTGGATGTGATGGATCCAAAGTTATGTGTGGTATAGCTGAAAATGTTGTTATAAATAACAAAATAAATAAGATGACAATAATCAATGAAATGTCAACAGACTTGACTCCTGATGGCTTGAGTGGGACATGTTCAAAGCTGGTAACTGAGATGTTTGACGCTGGGTTATTTGGTGAGCATGTATTACAAATGCTATCACATGCTTGGTCCACTCTGTTGTCTACAGATGCTGTGGTAGTTCCAAGCAAAGCAGAGTTTTTTGTGATGGGAGCTCAATGTGACCACCTCAGCAAAAATTATAAGTTGGGCCCTGAAGCAAAAGCCTTGCTCAACATCCCTTCACTGAATGTACACATTTGCTTACAAAATGAGACCTATGACAGTGAAGATGTGCACCACATCAAAGATATTAAATATTTAACAAAACCCGAGTCAGTATTGAAAATAAATTTTAATAATCTAAAAGATATCATGAGGAATCTTGAAATGACTGATTCCTATGAAGTAGAGTTTGTAGCAAAGGAAAATGGCCAAATGAATATTGTAATTGGATGGTTCAATTTGTACTTGACAAATTCTATAACAATTACGACAGATCCACGAGCTCCTGATAGAGCCAATGCTTGGCAACAAGCTGTATTCTTTGATGATATACCAAAAACAGTTCAGGAAAATGAACATATTAATTTTGAGTTTCTGATGAATGCTGGCCAATTGACAATGATACACAGTTCTGACAATCCAATTACTAGAGTGTCAGAAGAAGTTATCCGGTTTTTAAATGATAATGAGTACATGAAGATGATAAAGGACTGTATGCTTGTAGCTTGTGAACGATTGACACAAATAAACAAAATATCTGAAATAAATGTTGTTGATTTATGTCCTTTTCCTCTGTTTGGCCTGCTGATGCTAAAACATGGTGCTAAGTCCCTCACATGCTATGCAAGCAATGAACATGACAGAGATTTCCTCATGAAAGTCTTACTAAGAAATGAAATAGCACATTCAAAGGTGTCCACCGTGTTACATGGTGACTGGTCAATAGAAGAATTTAAAGAAGATTGTTATCATGCTATATTCAACCACTCACTGGATTTGTGTGGAGATGTTGATTTGACACGAGAACGGGTGAAACAAGATCTGATTTATGACAAACTTGTGCATGGAGGATTATTTTTTCCACAACAACTGAAACTTGTTGTTCAACTAGTCAGCAGCCATTGGTTGGACCTAAACAACAAATTATATGATAGAAATGTTGACAACTATTTCATGGGAGCCCAGCTTAACAGATATAAAGTGACCCAGAACTTCGATATAGACTTCAGCATGTTAAAATATGTTCCTATATCAGAACCCATTGTACTAAGCGACTTTGACGACTTTGATACTAACCAAATAGAGAAATTAGTCAAGGTTATCAGGGATGGATATGCCAATGCAATTCTTTGCTGGTTTAGCATTGGACTTGTAGAGCAAACACTTGAAATATCAACAAACAGACCAAACAGTTTCATGAATGGAATGTTATTCCTGACATATTCCAAGGAACAACTGATTGCTGGTAATTCTGTTAAAATTATTCAACATAAGGATTCTGATGGTCAATTCAAAGTGGTCATGAAAACAGTGTAAACTTGCCATAAATTTAAAATAAGTTTAGTAGTGATTTCAAAGTTTGTAAATACTCCATATTAAACAATTTGCATTTTAATCCTATTGTCATCTAAAAAACCCTTGCAGATTGTTATATAATTTCATTGGTGTCAACCAAACTAGTATAGTAGGAATATATGAGATTAGTACTTTATACAACTAATGTCCCTCATTCACTCACGAGATAATCCATCATATTATAGGTCATGTCATAGCTGATCCAAATAATGTAATTGGAAATGTATGTAATTCATCACTAAATAGAGTTCCTATAAAATGCATGTCACTAGCAATCAGTATAATTCAGGTATTCAATCCAATACCTAGCCAATTTATAGAATACCTGGGGCATCCAGGCAATGTATGAAATATTATTGTCTGCTACATACTTTGCCTAGGTAATGTATAGATTTCGCAGGGATTGTATACAGTACCTGCATGTTGACAGGCCATGTCTAATGTAAATATACATTGCTTAGAATCATCAGGAAATGTGTGAAGCAAATCCTACTTCCTACTAATATTATAAACGCGAAAGTTTGTAAGAATGGATGTATGGATGTTTGTTACTCTTTCACGCCAGAACGGCTGAACAGATCTGGATGAAATTTGGCACAGAGATAGATTATAGTCTAGAATAGCACATAGGATACTTTTTAACCGCGGGGCGCAGCTAGTTATATTATGTAGTAGATACTCATGTTAGGATTAGGAATTTTAGAAATTTCCTTTTATTGCCAATAATAAGATATGTGTTAAACTAAAGATGTCTGTAGATTACAGTGGGGTAAGCAAGAATCTTCATCAAATGTTAGTGCTTTACAAATAAAATGTTGTGCAATTCCATATGCCACTTCAGCTTGCCCTGCAAAGACAAGACCTTCAAATTAACATCCTTACCAGGATTCATATGCTTTGATTGTGATCATAGAATAATCGATAATGTGAGCTTTTTAAGAAATTGCATTTATTTTCTTAATTTAATGTTCACCAGCTTCTCTGGAAAAATGTATAAGTTTCTAAGATAAATTATTTTACGCCTCATAAGTAGATTTTATGTTTTGTTAAAGGTACGGTTAGCTTGATTATGTTACCATGACTGACTTTATTAAAAATCGTTTTGATTCTCAGTTTATTTGCTGTTTTGTTGTATAATCGCAAATTTTAGAGAATAATTTAAACACAATCACAGATTTTCTAGTTCCTGTTAAGGAATTGCACACAATACGTAGGAAATAAAATACAAACACTTGCTATGAAATTTAAGACTAGGTTCTAAAGAATCATGAGAAATTATTTCGAAATTGTGTCAGCATCGTACATATTTGTTTCATTTATTCTTGACGCGTGAGATGTTTCTTGGTCACTCACTCCTGACTTGAATTAATAGGAAAAAAAAATCTGGTCAGAATATTCTAGCCAAATCTCCTTGTTTGCAATGTATTTGTTTCTAATAAAAAAACAACTCTTGTAGTCAGGTAAAAAGAAAAAGCTAGTATTTATGTAAAGTGGCGTTTATTCAAACACACGCAATGTGGCCGCCATGTGGGCTGTCCAACCCGGCGGCGCAACCCGGTCTAGCAAGCGGATGCAGACGTTAGCCACAGGGCTTGCACTGGGGACTGCACTTGTCACAGATGATGCTGATAACTGCTTGGAATGGTGTAGGTAAAGTGCACATCCCCATATGTTAGGCAGCTTAGTCGAACAGACCGAAGCCCATGTCGTCGTCGCTGGCCTCTTCTTCTTCCTCAACCTTTTTCTCTTCTTTCTTTTCGGCGGCCGGAGCAGCAGCGGGGGCGGCGGCGGCGACCACAGCGGCAAACTTGGATGGGTCCTAGAATAACATAGAAATACAGCTATTTGCAAGAATCAAAATAAAGGTCTAAATGAGCTAACAACAGCAACATAGGTATTCACAATTATTCCGAAATGTTTTCCGATTGAATTTCAAAAATGTTAAACTTGCTTTTTCAATTTCTTCTCAGTTCAAATTCATAAGTTTTTAGATGTGTTTTTTTTCCGATCAGATTTATACTTAATTCCCTATTCCAAAATTTATAAAAGTAGACTGAGATTCAAAAAATTTGAGTTAGCAATTTGTGAGATTCAATTGAAAACATTTTCGTATGATTGGAAATAGCACCACAAGTCTTTGAACATACCCATCTTAAACAAAGATGTCACTTCTCTAGGTCTACAATACAATACAGACAAAAAATACTAATTGCTTGCCATTGTGGCATGAAGATGAGCAGTTTGTCAGTTTGAAAAATGTCTTTTCAAAATGCCAGTGCAATGTTTTCAAACAGAAACTATCACACTAGGATAAATTTGAATAATTTAATGTTGTCTGAAAGCGAAGCCATGGAATTAATATTACATACCATGGTGTTAGAACAGACAAACCTACAGGCTCATTTCAAATTTCGCACTAACAAAATAATTATTGAGAGGTCTGTTTAAACTTGAATAAGTAAAGAAATATGGAAAAAAATCTTTAGCAGTGCCACAAACATTGACTAAAATATATTAGGTACCTTGATGAACTCCTTGATGGTGGTGGCTTCCTTGAACTCAATTTCAGTGGCAGCTGCAATAGCCAGCAAGTTCTTAAAACCATTGGCAATGGAGTGAGGAGCTGAAGCCAGGGTGGGGTAGCCAATGGCCAGCGACAAAGCCGCCACATTGGCTACTCCAGCCATGAACTTCTCTCGGAGATCTTCGGGCTTGATGTCCAGGATAGCCGGTGCGAAGATGGTACCAGAGTCATACACCTGAAGGTTTACACAATTATTTAATTGTTTTATAAGAGATAAATATTTGGGAAACATTAAAGCTTTGTTAACACTTTAGCTGCTGAGGTGATTTGGAGGAAACATTAAAGCTTTGTTAACACTTTAGCTGCTGAGGTGATTTGGAGGAAGTGCTAAAACAATGCCAATTACATGCTTGGTGTGGGGTTCGGCCAAGCAACACAAGCAATGCTATCCAAATAGGTAGTATCCATGAGAAAATGTTTGCCATAATAAATCTAATTCAGTAACAAACACTGAAAAAACATTTAGACCATGGCATTTTATTTTCCAAAGATAAATTATCAGAATGCTTACTTAAAGTAATCTGTACTCAACACTTTGGAGACTGTTGCACTTCTAATAGTTGAACCATGTAATATGACAAGAAAACAGATATGTGTTTATATTAAAACAACATTTAGGAAAACTGCAAGGGCACAACAACTAGTATCAAATATTTGCTTAAACATAATGTGGCTTCTGTGGGGTTGTTCATGTTTTTATTTAAATGGCAAATAATACATACCTGTTTGACAACAAGACCGTATGAGAAAGGAGAGATGTTCAGCATGTTGAGGAGGGTGGCCTCAGAAGCGCCCACCTTGTCACCAGGTTTCAGGATGTGCACATCGTTGATGATTTCAATGGTACCTGCAGATGTCCTCATAATTAGATCATGTCACATAGGTAACCTACATCACACAATGGACAAAAAATTGTGTTGCATTTCTACAACTAAATAGCTGAACCAATCTTAATAAAATCAAGGGGTTAGTATGTCATATCACTTACTTTGTATGACACTTCACCATATTTTAAAGATACTTCTTACTAATTCTTAATTGAGACAATACAAAAAACAAGTGTAAAACCATTTCCTAAAACCTATAGTTTTAGTGTACCTTCAAAATGCCAGTGCAATGTCTATGTATTAAAGCCATTACACTAGGATAAATTTGAAGTACATTGATGTTGTCTGAAAGCGAAGCCATGAAGTTAATATCACACTCCATGGTGTTAGAACAGACTGGCCAAGAGGCCTTTACAAGTTTGAAAAGAGAAGGATTACACACAACTTAAAAGACACTTTACAATCAAGATTAAATAATTAATGTTAAATGAACTGCTTCTTACCCTTGGAAATCTTAGTGGGGATAGACAGAGCTTGGAAGAAGGAAGTCTTTTCAGGACCCAGACCAGTGTTATGAGCGGGTATAACAACAGACAGAGGAGCGATGGCACCAGGACGCGCCGGCGCGCGGACCTTGTTCTCCAGCAGCTTGTCACGAACCTCTACCAGGTCTCCGCGGGTGAACACGAAGCCAACATTGCCCTTGATATGAGGCAACAGCTTCTCAAGATTTGGGTTGGTCTCAAGATGGTCCTTGATGGCCTTGCGCATCATGGTATTCTTGCCCATGAGCACGATGCTGGAGCCTCGCAGCGAGATACGGATTTGCTGCATCTGGGTCGAACCCACATTGTCTGCGCCCACGATGAAACATTTTGGGTACTCATCTAAGAGTTGCTGTGAAAGAAATATGATTTCTTAGAAATTTTATGAAAGTAAAGATATAATTTTATTAGAGCTTAATTTATTTATAAATCGACAATGACTTATAGCTTCTCTTCGACCACTTCATAGCTCTCTTTAGACGAGTTAATGTTAAAACGCTTTTTCGCAATAAAATAACAACTGTCGCACCACATGCATAAAGAATTTTAAACTATCAAGTTTAATCAGTTTATAATTTCACAAGTCTTCACAGTCTTCAAACATCTGGTAATACCAGATGTTTGAAGACTTGAATTTAGGTTAAGTATGTAGAAACACAATTGGATTTAACAACTTACGATGATTTTGGTGAAGTAGTTGGTCTTCCAGGTAGCCTTGTCCTCCCTACCCATCTTGCTGAGTGGTGTAGGGACTTCGAAGAAATTTAAGGACTGAAAGACATTGAATCATGAGTTTCATTTTGAATATTACAAGACCATATCACAAAATATTCAAGACTTTAAACGTTTTATATGTTTATTAGCACAAGCTATTAATAATTTCACTGTAGTATCCATGATGCCACTCATTATTTACGATTATTTTAAATTTAACTCACCAAGACAAAACGCACAAGTCTCTGTGCAGGACAAAAATGGCGGAATGAGGGTTGCCAGACTTTTTTGAGAGCGACAGTACGCTGGGTACGTTTCTGCAGTCTAGCTGGGATAAGATTTCGCTACACGACAAACACCCCGTTCCCGGACGTTTGTCGAAAGAATTTTTACTATTTTTGCCTCGTTCCCGCGAGTCTTTCTGGTATAAAATTTGTTCTTTAACGAATTTACTTTCGCCAAGCTTCTAAACTCGCGTTCCCGGGCGCTTTTCGGATGAAATTTTGAACTGATTAATTATTTATCTTTAATTTAAATTTGTCTAAAGTGCAACAGTTTTCGGCAAAGTAACAAAAATTGTTTTGAGAGAGAGAGAGAGAGATTTAAGTTTCTGTCTCTCTCAAGTTTTTGTCTGAATCTTTATCACTAGATCAATAACACCAACAGTTCTCTCCCGCCGCCGCAGCCCTTCTATAGTGTCGCCCATGGCTATAGTGTCGCCCATACGAGTTACGACACTGCAGCAGCACGTCTCAGTAGTGGATCTGCCAAAACAGACTCACACCCTTATTTAGGCCACTTTGAAACGGGCTTTGGGTGGTAAGCCTGAATAAGCGGTCCCCACCTCACATTTGTCTTTGCTTCAGCATGGTGGGCGAGGCCACTGCCATTGAGCCCCCCAATGACAAGGCTGGAACACTCAGGCGGGGAAAGTTAATGTAGCTGGCAATAGTAGTTTTTGTGAAACTCAGAATTGCAATCCAGTAGTATTGGAAGTCTGTGTGAGTTTTGGCGGGAACCGAAAAGATGGTGTCGTGTTTTTGTATTATTTTCTAAAACTTGTGATTCTTCGAGTGTTAAAGTGTAATAATGGTGGATTATTAACGTTTACCGGTTCGTCAACGTGCACGAGTGTGGGCAAATGATACAAACATCGCGAAACGCGATTTTTCGTGTTCTCTACAAAACTTCACTTAAAGTTTCAGTAAAGTATCCATAACTTTACTGGAATGGGGAAAGGGGAGGGATTCATCGTCTTCATCATCACCTCATCATCATCATCCCATCATCTGTTACTGAAGGAAAAATTATTACCAAGAATCCGACTGAAGGACGAGTATCCATGGTCATGAATAATTTAAAAAAAAAAAAAAAAAGGAAGTCTGTGTCTATGGGGGCTATTCCTGCGCGTGAGATGAGATGGGATTTTATCTTGGTCACTCTCACACCTATGACGTTTCAAACGAGAGCAATAAGGACGAAAAAAGGTGAGATGGAATTTTCAAATCTCCGAATAGGGCCCCATGCTATGTGCAAATTGGATGGTGTTATCGTCGCTTAACTCTACGTTTTTTGATTTCTGTAAAGTGAAGAAAAAAAAAAGAATGAACATTATGAACAATTCCAAAAATCCAAACTGTCAAAGAGCATGCAAACTGTAACTTGACTACTTGACTGTAACGAAATGAATTGAAAGAAATCGCTTTTTTGTTTTTGTAATTACGATATTAATCGTTTAATAAAAATCATTCTCATGATTATAACTTAGTTAAGGTGCTTTCTGTCTTACTTAAATTTATATTTGTGAAACTTCTGAAGCCATGTCTTTATTTCGAAAACCAAAGAAGATTCAGAGACGCATGTTCTGCGCCGATGACGAGGAGGATGGCGATCCGGAGCCTCCTCCGCCGCCTCATATCAGCCAGAAGCGTGACAAGAACGAGAACACTGCCGTCAAAGCTCCTAAACTCCTGAGCTTTGCCGATGAAGGTAAATAACTCGGCCGAGTTAAGGTTAAGGTTGCTCCAAGAAATTTTGTAGGTCAATTGATTTGTTGAAGTAACTAGCCTGTTTTCAAGGATTGTTGGCGCCCGTAAGTCTTTGAAATTCTCGAATATACGCGAATGTGTCAGACAGAACTATCAGATATAGGTACTTGCAGTGGCGGGGCAAGACCTAAATTTGATGTGGGCAAGACGGATTTCGCGAGGCCCCGTTCTATGGCGACTTGAAGACGGATTTTATAAAATAATAAAAAGAAACAAAACAATTAACACTGCCAAGTTTTTATTCATAAAAATACAAATAAAATTAATATTAATGAAAAATTAATTTATATCGCTTTTTATTTTATTCTCGCTTTAAAGCAATGCTTAAAAATTTTTGAGGCGCGAGGCCCTTGTACCGCGAGGCCGTAGGCGGTGGCCCACGTCGCCCACGCCTTACGCCGCCTCTGGGTACTTGTTTACTTTATCCTATACTTTCACCTACAACATACTAACTAACTGCCAAAAGGTAGCTGAATGGATTTATAGGAAACCAACACACAGAAAAAATTTAACATGAAATATAGAACTGGCTTGCACTGACGTAAAATGCAGGGTGTATATTTCATGATGAATGCACCTTATGGAAACTTTAGTGATGAAGAAATGTAAGGAAAAGTATTCACATCTAACAATGCCTGTAATACTTTTGTCCAATATTGTCTGCAACTTTATTGTTTGGATTTCAGAGGAAGAATGTGAAGAATTTAAAGTAAAGAAATCATCTCAGAGCAAGAGACTGTCCAAACGTCGGGACAAAGAAAAGAAAAAAGTTCCTGATGAAGATAATGACCAATATGACAACGATAATAATATACATGAGGTATGGTGTCTGGGCTGGTGACAATTAGCACTGGGACCGTAATATAAGTTGCATGAAGATATCTAGATCAGTGGTTCAACACATATTCTGTACTATCAATCATAACTCATATGAATCAAGTACTTTTAGTTATAATAACACTGCTTTATAATAACACATTTTTAATTGTTTGTATAAAGAAGTTTACAGTTTATTGGCTTGTTTTAAATTTAAGCAGATGTAAGCTTACCACTGACATCTGAAGTAACTTAAAACCATCTTTATTATGTTTTAATTAATTCACAGTTGAGTAAACATTAATAAGTGGGACATTCTTTGTCAGCTCTCCACATTGTTAGTCGCATTTGTACTGGTTTTTGATGCACATGATAGATGCAGGATGTAAGTGTGGTCTTTCATATCTCATATCTTTCACAATGATTCGGAAACATTTCCGGTCGGATCCTAGAAATTTCAAACTCAAATTGTTCTAGTCTACTTTTATACATTTTGGAATAGGGAATCAAGTTTTAATCCGATTGGAAGAATTATTCACATTTAAAAACTTATAAATATAGACTTGAGATTCAAATATTCTAAGTTTAAATTTTTTTTTAATCTGAACGGGAACATTTCCGAGTGGTTGTGAATAGCCCTGCTGATCACATATCTCGCCTCCCAAAAACAATATTGCTGTAAATATAGGTGAAACTAAATCATGAGACTTAAATCAGAAACCAGTTTCAAATGCATTGCACCACCTGTGGAGACCTTATCTACATATTACTAAGTGTATAAACACAACTTCTAACACAGGACAACAATGCAAATCATGGTGATACACAAGAAAACGAGAAACCGAAGCCTAAAAAGAAGCTGACCCTGGAGGGTTTGATACTGTCGGGGCGCGAGGCCCTGGCGGCGGATGGAGCCGGGGACGTGTCGGAGAGTGGGGGGGAGGGGGAGGAAGACGAAGACAGCAGGGGGTTCCACCAGTACCGTGCCGAGTCGGTCAGGGCTGCGCTGGCGGTCGCGCCCGGGCACATACCGGACGCGGCACTCATCCACGCAGCAAGAAAAACGAGACAGCAGGTATGAGAGGTGAGGGACTTGCGATGGCTGGCACAGAGAAGAAAAATCGAGAGACTGTTGTTCCCTCAAATAACTTTGAATTTGCAATTCAGAGTTAATGTTGTTTATGATGAAATACAATGATTTTGTCTTTGTTTCTGTGATGTTGATCTTGAAGCTGTTAAATAAGTATAACTTTGGTATGATACTTGGTCTTCCAGAGTGCATCTGAGTTAATACTTTGTTAGGTTCTTCATGCCAAGCCATCTATGGTTTCTATCACATTGATAGTAATTTTCGTGTTTAACACATGTTTCCATTTAGCTTTTCTTGGGAAGTTTTCTCTTATGTAATTGGGGTTTTTCAGTGCATACATGCAAAGGTACGTAAATTTGTGGTAGTGTGGCCATCACAAGGCTTGATGTCTATCATTTAAATATTAATTTTGTTATAGAAGTGCAGTGCTACATCTATTTGTTTCAACATTTATTATAATCAGTGATCAGATGTTTGGATACATATTTACCTAGTTTACTTTTCCTGCCCAAAGCTGAGAAAGTATGGAAGGGGCTTCTAATTTTTCCAGTTTCAACATTTTATGAACTATACAAAAACATAACTACCTACAAAGGTAAATCCTATTTTTAAAGGTAACATACAAAATCCCAAACGAATGCTAAATAACAAATCCAGCTATCTCGGAAGTGTGAGATATTTTAATAACAGAACTGCTTTCCATACCAACGCCAAACCATGAAGCTCAGGTAAACAAGTATCTGAATATCCAATCACTGATTTGTAACAGGAAGAGAAAATTGTATTATTCATGGTAGACGAGAACAGTAGTCAGTCGTAGTCGGTACTTCCCAATGATGCCTGCTTACAATCTTTGAACACATTTGACCAACACCTCCTTCCCTTTAGGCCCGCGAGCTCGGCGACTTCGTGCCGGTCTCCTCGGAGGCTCCGCCCGGGGCCCGCCTGGTGCGCGAGGGAGACGGCGACGACTCCGCTGACGACGAAGAGGGCAGGATTATTGTCAGGGGGCTCGACTTGCCCAGCGATAAGCCCAAGCGTGAGTAGATCTAACTGGACTGTCTGGAGCTATAGTTTAAGCCGTAAGGATTGAGGAAAGAGTTCATTGATCTTTGGGATCAATTGAGGTAAATTGGGAGCAATTAGGGGTCTTTTTGTGGATTCAGACAAAAGTTCATTGATCCTTCAACTGTCTGTTCACGTTGTCAGGATTTATCACACAAATTATAAATATTTTGCAGTAATATTCATTTCAAAAATGTTTATTTGTCATTCAACTCATATAGCTCAAACTATAGTCTAATTGCATTTGATGAACCAGTACTAATGAATGGCTGTAATAAATTATGTATTTCAAGACATAACATACTTTTATGATTGAACATAGATTAATTTTGATTTAAAAAAGGCTATAAATTATGTTACTTAAACATGACAGGTGGCACAGCAGCGGTGCAGTCAGATGAGGAGATAAACAGTGAAGCTGAGGAATGGGAGGAGCAACAGATCAAGAAGGCTATGCCCACTCTACCTGACATGGGTATGTTACTCGGGTACTCTGTAAAGTAGCATAGGTGGTTTTCCTATTCAAGGCATACGTCTTATACATACCTATCACCATATCGATCTGACTAACCACAAGCACCCTACGTGATACCAAAGCCGTATTCTAAAACCTATATCGTCACGCCTTTCCTCCGAAGGGGCTGGCAGAGGTGTAATACAACACCCACACTTCGTCGGACGATATTCCGGGCCATGTTCGGAAAAAGAATCACTACAATTAAGAACTCATGTTACCGGCAATCTGTATAATCCGGTATTCTATACAATACCAAGGCAAAGTATAAAATTATATAATACAGTACCGAATGTGCAGTCGGCAATGTGTGAAAAAGACAATGGGGAAGAGGAACATTTGAGTAAAGGAGGTTTCGGGTTGTTATAAAAAAATAAGCTTCGCTGCGCTTCGTTCCCGCCTTAACCTTCTAACCTAACCAATTTAAGTCGGTATTCTCCTGTTAAAGGAGTCGGGCAAGAGAGGTTTTATGTTATTATATTACCATATTGTCTATTTGCGAGTTTTGCGAATTGCGGTTCGTTTCACGGATTTTCGGATTATATTTTTATATGAAATGGGTGATAAATAAAATAAAATCTATTTACTTTACATGTTGCCGGTGGACATGCAGCTACTGTATACTATCCCTGGGTAATGTATACAATACCTAGACAGAGTATGGAACGAACAATAATATTCATACCATTTCATTCATTGCCTGTTATCTGCTTCAGGTACTCTATACATTGCCTAGGTATTGTATACAGGGTGCTACAAAAATCCCGTTGTATCCGTGAAGTGCGCAATGCGCATCCAGTATCGACTGGAGGTTGCATTAATGCTGGCTTAAATTAGATATGGAATATAAAAAAATCATCACTCAAATTGTTTAAAAAAACAATATTGCCATATTAAAAAATGTACGTTACCCCAAGAATTCATTAACGTAGTCTATCAACGCCCGTCTAGGGCGGGCGGCTCGTCAAAGCGTTTTATACCGACGCGCCGCACCGCGCGAGACATGTACATGTAAACTCGTACATGTTCGAGTGTGTAGTTCATGACGATGAACATATGACATTATTAGCTCTGAAAAGAACTTTTGCCTACCTTCGACTTTGACACACTTTTGGCATCGTTTGTCAACATTCTCCCGTACACGGGGAAGTACCGAAGTGTCTGCCTTTAGTGCACCGAATACGGCCACTATGCGCAAGCGTATTCCGTCTTCGCTGTCACAGACCTTCTTGAAGACGGGCTCTTTCATAAGCGGCGGCGTGAGGTCCAGGGAGCGCGACAAATAAAAACGCCAGTTCGAACGAATGAGTACTCATCGGTGAATAATGCTCGGTTCATAAATATACCGTCTTCTGTCACTTGATCCAAAATTCCAAAACCCACTGGCTGTAGTCCATTCTCGGCTCATAATCACTACGCAACATTGCAATCACCCACGGCAATTGTAAACCACGCGGTAATAAAAATCGGGTTTCCTAATCCCTATGCGCGGCCGCATAATTGTTTACACTCTTACTTATTTAAATACGGCATCATCACTCGCGGCGGAAATGAATTCGCGTACCGCAACACGGAACCAGGGGGGCTATTCCTGCGCGTGAGATGAGATTTTATCTTGGTCACTCTCAAACCTATGATGTTTGAAACGAGAGCAACAAAGACGAAAAAAGGTCAGATGAAAATTTCAAATCTCCGAATAGGGCCACAGTCCGGAAGCAACTAGCGAACGTGTGCGACTACTCGAAAAAATGAAATCAGAAGATTTGGGAGCTACGCCACCCCGCCCCATTTGCGACTTTCATGGGCACACAGACTTAGGTATCTACTTAGACGCCGCGAGTTCATCTAATTACGGTGTCAAGATCAAATAAGTTTGATTGTTTAGCACTAACTAAATCGCCGGTTGATTCAGTCTGTGACCTTATTTTCGAAGACATTTTTTTATGACAGTGATCTTCGTGTGTTATCCCGCTCACGTCAACTACTCATGTCGTCACACGAGTGAGCGTGAGAGAACACGATGACCATTGCCATAACGCTTAAAAATAAGGGGGCTGGTTTTTCTCGTGACGTTACAAGTATCAGATAAACTCTTTATTGTTACAAAAAATCTCAAAAAATAAAAGCGGAATTAATGCGGGAACCATATGATCCAGGGGTATTGAACCCCTTTTTTAGAATGTTACTTTTTTCTTGTGTTTTTTAAATTGGCCATAGCTCTTGCTATTTGGAACGGAGATTTTTTTGGCCTTTGTACATGAATACTTATATGTGTGTGTACCTGCCCATTAATTATCCAATGGGGATTTTGTAACTCCTTGTATAGATTGCCGGTAACATACATACATTAAGAGTATACATTTATGAAGATGAAAGTTATAAAAATGACTAGTCTACCACCTTGTTTGGAAAAAGAGTCACTACCCAGAAGAATAGGAAAGAAATTGAATGGCATTAAAAAAAAAAAAAACTTATTGACCATCTTTGACTTGACGCTAGCATGGTTTTGTCCAGAAGGTGAGGGTATAGAAGTGAAGCCCTTGAGAGTCACCCAGAAGAGTAGGAAAGAAACTGCGTGGCATTTTTTTTAAACCCTTTTGACCGTCTTTGACTTGACGCTAGCGAGGTTTTCCCAGCAGGTGAAGGTATAGAAGTGAACCCGTTCAGCGTGGCGCCGCCGCCCCCGCGGCTGGCGGAGGCGCCGGCGCACCTGCGGCCGCTGGCCGGCTCTGCGCACGCGCCGCTCAACGCAGCCGAGCTGGTCGAGGCTCTCAGGCACAGGTACTACCGCACTGACAGATTACATCTGATCGAAGGATAGATGGATAGATAAATAAATAAATTCGGGACATTTCCACACACGGTCGCCTGACCCCAAACTGCCGACAGCGGGGGTCGGGTCTTTTTCCTCTTCTGTAATTTAAAACTCGAAGTGGAGCAGTATGAACGCTTTCGGGTCACCTGATTGTATTGAGTCGGAGAGCGAGGTCGCGAGTTTCTTTCCAGCCCTTTCTGGGGTGGAGAGAGGAGTTCGGGGCTGCGCCCCCTGGCCCTGGATATTCTCCGCCTATGACTAAAGGCAGGTTTATAAATCTAATGGTAATGTTGTGGACTTCAGCACCCCGTTTCTGTTATACGTTTGCGCGATCAAGCCCTGTCGGGTGAAGTCCTTGGTTGCCCGGGGAAGGCCCAGTGAGAGCCGATCAGCGGCCACGGCATCGGTCGCGGGGGTAGATGTCTCTGCTTCGTTATCTTTGGCGCAAGATCCCTGACGTACAGTTTTGTCTTCCTACTCCTCCACCTTCCGGCATCTTTGTCTTTTGGGGTTCTGGCATAGAGAGATGCGAGGTTCCGGATCTGCTCGTGTCGGAGAGCGCGCTTGATTAACTTTGATTACAAAATGTTTGCCCTAGGGGCTGTCGATCCGCCCGCACGTCGGTCGCCAGTTGCGCCGCGGGCAGGACCGTCTGATCTGTTTCTCTCTCGCTCAAATATTCACTCGGTCAATCTTAGAGCTGCTAGAGTGTAATTTGCAACTGAAAACCGCTGGATTCAGTGGTTGTTTTTTTTAAATAATATGATAGGCTTGTTGCGGTTAATTAGCGATTAATTAGAACTAAATAAAATGTCGTCCAGGTTGGACGAGCTCCAGACGGCGCGCGCGCAGTCGTCGTTCCAGATGGAAGAGCTGCAGGCCCGGCTGGCGAGCGCAGCGCGCGTGCGCTCGGAGCGCGGCGCGCGCACGGCCGCGCTCGACGCCGCCTACAGGCGGGCGCAGGCCGCGCGCGGCTACCTCACCGACCTCGTCGAGTGTCTCGACGAGAAGGTACCCCGACACTTGCACCTACAGTCCCGGCTGGCGAGCGCAGCGCGCGTGCGCTCGGACCGGAATGCACGGATCAGGATGAAATGTGCCACATAGCTTGATTAAATAGTCTGGAATAGCACATACTACTTTTTAACCGAAGGTAACATCGCGGAACTAGTCGAGCCTAAACTCAGAATTGGTCCCACTTCTGAATCGTGCTGAGTTTTTGAAATATTGATAATGCAAGTTATTCCGTTGTATTTGGCGCCGTGTAGTAAATGCTCCCGTTGCTCTCGGCAGATGCCGCAGCTGGAGGCGCTGGAGGCGCGCGCGCTGGCGCTGCACCGGCGGCGCTGCGAGTTCCTCGTGGAGCGGCGCCGCGCGGACGTGCGCGACCAGGCGCAGGACGTGCTGGCGCTCGCCGGTGAGAACTCGCTACAAACTCGCTAGCTCCCATTGTAATTCCTTCAGTGCGTTTTTACGGAGCTCCGTCTATTTGCCCTACAAAAACAATCGTCCGGCCATGTCAGATGTACAGGTCGCCTGAAAACTGACACCAGCACTAGCTAGTTGACCAATTTGTCTCAAGTTTACCGTCTTTAACAGGTTGAACCGGCTTCAAAATAAGATAAGATTCTTAATTCTGTTGTATTTTTCAACATACTAAAGCAGCGACCGTTTCCAGCCCGTCCCGGTTCAGTCCGCCCCCCGGACTCGGAGGACAAGGTGCGGCGCACGGCGGAGCGCGAGGGGCGGCGCCGCGCGCGCCGGCTCAAGAGGGAGGCGGGGGGCGGCGCGCGGCAGCACCGCGACGGAGACTCCAGCGACGACGAACTGCCGCCCGCCGAGCGGCACTACGACACCGACGAGAGAGGTATGATGAGGACGAGGAACGCGAGAGGCGGCGCCGCGCGCGCTTAATTCTGCCATTGCGACTACGCACGTATGGACCCTTGCATTGTCCTGGTGTAAGAGTACTTTTTTCTTTGCCAAATGTGGTCGTTTTTCTTTTAAATCTTAGTTGAACCGGTCTAATAAGTTGGCACAATATTCGCCATTTATGGTTTTACCCTTTTGGAGGTAATCGATGTGAATTATGCCACTTGCATACCAAAAAACTGTAGTCATAACTTTGTTGGTCGACAGACACACTTTGGCCTTCTTCGGCGCAGATTCGCCTTAAAAACCCAGTGTTTCGACTGTTCTTTGGTCTCCGGTGTATTCGTCCACAGTTACGAAACGGCGCAAAAACTCATCCGGCATGCGTTGAAACAGCGCCAAACACTCTTTCGAAGTTGTCACACGCATCCTTTTGTGATCGATTGAGAGCAAGCGCGGCACCCACCTCGCGGATAGCTTTGTCATCCCCAAATGGTTTTTATTTTTATTTTATTTTTTATTTTATTTATTTAAACAAAATCCACAGCTCACAATAATGGCATGGTATAAACTTATAGATAAACTTACAGCTAATTACGGATTTACATTTTTTAGACAAAATAATAAAAACAATCACTAAATAAACTTAAATAAACATAACACTTTTCAATATATAAAGACAAATATTGTTTTATGATGAGAAATATAAGTAGGTACATATAAAACTAAGAATTTTGGACAATTTTTAGTGCTTCATATTATTTTATTGTGTGAGAGGGTGTGTGTGTGTGTGAGGGTGTGTGTGCGAGAGGGTGAGTGAAAGACGTCTGTGTGAGTGTGTGGGTGTGTGTGTGAGTGTGTGATAGTTGGGGTGAGTGTGCTTGAGTGCTTTTGGCTTCATCTCTGCTTTGCTTCCTTAAGTATTTGGAGAACCTCCCGTTTGAAACAGAGCTTGCTGGCGTGGAAAATATCAACGTCGCTGAATGTTTTGTTGTACTTCCAATGTAACCTGCTAACGAGTGAGTTTCGAGCATATTTAGTAGAGAATGTGGAGACAGCAAAAAGCCTTGTGTGTCTTGTTCGCTTTTTTGGTACACAGAATTGCAAGATTTTTGATGTTAACTCCGGACAATCTATGTAGCCATTACATAATCCATGGAGAAATGACATGTCAGCTAATATACGTCGGTCTTCAAGGGTCGAAAGATGGTGATGATAACATGAGTCCTGATAATCACTAGAAACGTGGTCCCGGCCACATCGATAATTTAAATGTTTAATAAATTTGCTTTGAATGTTCTCCAAGTTATGAATATATATAATGTACTGAGGAGCCCACACCGGGCTGCAATACTCCAGAATGCTTCTTACGTACGAATAATACAAGACCTTTAGACAGCCAATATCTGAAAATGGACGACTAATCCTTAATATAAAGCCCAGGCTTTTGAAGGCCTTTTCAACCACCGAGTCCACATGTGCAGAGAATGTAAGTCTTGAGTCCATAATTACGCCAAGATCCCTAACAGTATCTACTTTGCCTATTTTGATGCCATTGATTTGGTAATCAAACATTGTAGGACCTTTTTTCCGCGAAAATGAAACAAATGAGCATTTACTAGTATTAATACCCAGGCGATTCTTATCGTAATATATGGATAATCTATCTAGATCCGCTTGCAGATTCAGACAATCCGACCCATTCTGTATTTTCATGTAGATTTTGGTGTCATCTGCGTACATGAGAAACCGTGCATGCTCTAGAAATTGGCCTATATCATAAAGATACGAAGCATATAAAAGAGGTCCCAGAATGGACCCTTGTGGGACTCCAGAAGGGATTCTAATAAAGTCCGAACAGAAGCCACCCACTACTACTGCTTGAGAACGGTTGCGTAGATAGGATTCCATCCATCTTAACAAATTGCCTCGGATGCCAAGTTCAGTTAGCTTGTGGAGAAGTATAATGTGGTCTACGCGGTCAAACGCCTTCTCAAAGTCCGTGTAGACAACATCTACCTGGGAGCCTCCTTCCATACTGCGAGTAAGATAATCAATAAAAACTCCTAAGTTTGTAGCTGTCGACCGTCCTTTCATAAAGCCATGTTGTTCTGTGGGTATTAAGGGAGATATTACGGGATAAATATGAGTATGGACCACCCTTTCAAATAATTTACTCAAAACATTAAGAATGGAGATAGGACGGTAATTTTCAATAGCTGTTTTTGGTCCTTTTTTATGAATTGGGACTATAATAGCTTGCTTCCATATACTAGGGAAATAGCCAATTTTAAGACACTGATTAAATAATAACGAAATAGGGACACACAACGAAGTAGCGCACATGACGAAGAATACTGGTGGGATACTATCACTACCAGCTCCCTTTGTCACATCTAGCCTTTGTACAAGTTTTAAGATTTCATCATTCTCAACTTCTATTTTATGAATAATATTACGACAAGAGTCACCTGGCTGACTGAGGTCGTAAGTGTTGGACGGTTGATTAAAATTTTTCTGAAAGAAAACGTTGAATGCGGAGCAAATACCAGTCTGTGTGTCGAGGGTCACATTATCACAAGACATCCGTTGCGGGTAGTTAGAGACCTTTTGCCTTTTTGATTTAACATACGACCAGAATAATTTTGGATGAGATTTGATTTTTTGTTGAGATAAATTAACATATCTCTTGTAGCATTCATCGAGTAGGCTCTTTTGTCTTCGTCTGAGTTCAGAAAAAATTACATAGTCGTTGGGGTTTTTATGACGCTTCCAATCGCTGTGGGCTTTAGATTTTTCCTTTATCAGTTTTATAAGGGCCCGACTATACCAGACGGGATAAATGTAAGTTCGAGAACAACGTACTTGTGGTACAAATTCTGAAATAAGGTTACGTAAGATACAATAAAAATGATTTACAATTTCATCAATATCATTACCTTCTTTAATAAACGACCAATCGTAAGCTGACAACTGTTCATTTATGGACTCGTAATCACCGCGTTTAAATTGATACTTTATTCGAGAGTGCGGTTTTAATGGAGGTATCAAAATATCCGACGCCGAGATAGACAAGGCTGGGTGAAAAGTATCTTCCTTAACTAGTGGAGTATTTGATTTTTGAATACTGACAGCTGAATCCGAAAATACCAAGTCTAGGGTGTTATTGCATTTATTAGTGAGTACATTGTATTGTGACAGTCCAAGCAGAGAAGACTGAGCAATTAGATTCGATGCCAGATTCTGTTTATCAACGGATCCCATTTTCAGTATTATTGGATCTCCAGAGCTCCAATCTATACAAGGTAAGTTAAAATCGCCCAGAATCATGAAATAATCATCAGGATGAGAGTATTTAACATGTGTCATCAAATCAATGAAAGCTTGTGTTCGTGAGAGTATAAGTGAGTTTGGTGGTATGTAAATAGCAGCAATATGTAGGTCACGCGCAGAGCCGAGTGCGCGAGCAGGTATAGTAACCCAAATACACTCCAAATCTGGTTTATGCCACTCAGGACGCGGATAAGCCTGAAGGCGTGCAGCACACAGAATCATTACTCCGCCACCTAAAGATTCACGATCCTTACGATATAACATGTATTTACTATCACAGATTTCAGCGTCTAATATTCCGTCACAAAGCCAAGTTTCGGTAACTAAAACTACATCCGAGTCATTTAACAATAGATTATTGTAAAATTCATTAGTCTTAGTCCGCAACCCCCGAACATTTTGATACAAAAGTTTCAATTTTTTCAATGTACCAAGCATTTTGAATAAAATTGAGTAGTCTCAGTTAAGGATAAAACATAAAAATATTTTATTATTGGATATGACTCTAAGTCAAGGCGTAAAAATAATAACATGACCCAAGGGTTATTATGGGGTTTAAAACTAGGTACAAAAGCGTTGACAGCGCAAATGTTTGCTGGTCCGTAGTAGAAGGCAATGTAAACCGAGGGTGTGCGTCCAAGCAATAGGTTAGAATATTTATTTGTGAGAGAATTTAAAGCAATAATATATGTGATAATAATAATATGCATGTGTATATATATGTGAAAGTGAAGAGTGTCGTTATGTGAGTTGTATGTTTTAACAAGTGTGGGTGAAATATAAGAAGCATTTATAAAGTTTATATTAGCTATAACAATAGTAATTAATATAGTATACGGCATACTTAATCGCATGAATAGTTTCAAATGTAAGGACATATCAAGTGATTCAAAAGAGTAACTTAAGCTATTTTGACAAGGTCCGACGAGGAACTTATGGAGATTGGAGGTGACCCCTCGTTCTTGCGAACAAAAATTCGGCAGTTTTTTGTCCAGATAAATTTGTAATTGACCTCTTTTGCCTTCAGCTTACACGCACTAAGGAGCATTTTGCTGTCTTTAGTGAGATGCTCATTTATGAAGACCCTGTCAGATTCACCTCCAATTCCCATTCCCCCGGCAGTTAAATTACGGCGTTTGCGCGCGGCGGCGATTATTTCATCTTTCACTGAACGCTGCCTTAGACGGACGACGATTGGGCGCGAGCGGGCTGCGCTCGCCATCCGCCGCGGTTGTACTCGGTGGGCGAACTCCAAATCAGAAGGCTGGATGGTGACGCCAATGTGCCGAGTCACTTGCAATACTACGTCAGTCAGGATTTCGTCGGTTTTCTCTGGAACGCCAGTTATTTCTATATTCTGCATTCGAACCCATTGCTGCTGTTTCAGATTTTCCTCTTCCAGCACACAGATGCGCGTCTCGCAGAGACTGAGCTTCTCCTTAAGATTTTTATTCTCCGTCTTGAGGCTTTTTACCTCTGAGATGGAATTACCGAGTAGTTTCTTTAGGTCGATAATTTCTTTTCTTAGGTCATCATGCTGCGTACTGACGAAGGCAATAGAGGTTCTTTAAAATCGAAACGTCTGAGCCGTGAGATATGCCTATAGTCTCTACAATCTCACGCACTTTTAATCTCCGGTCGGCCAATAACATATCGTGGATTGGAGCGTTAAACGTTTAACGCAACCTTGATGAAAGTCGGATTAGAAGTTTCACTTCAAAAAAAGTGTAGAGTGCCGTTTGAGCAGCTTCACGCTCAGTCGTCGAGAGCCTCTGACGCGGTGTTGTCGAGCGCCTGTGACGCGGTGTTGTTGAGCGCCTGTGACGCGGTGTTGTCGAGCGCCTGTGACGCGGTGTTGTTGAGCGCCTGTGACGCGGTGTTGTCGAGCGCCTGTGACGCGGTGTTGTTGAGCGCCTGTGACGCGGTGTTGTCGAGCGCCTGTGACGCGGTGTTGTTGAGCGCCTGTGACGCGGTGTTGTCGAGCGCCTGTGACGCGGTGTTGTTGAGCGCCTGTGACGCGGTGTTGTCGAGCGCCTGTGACGCGGTGTTGTCGAGCGCCTGTGACGTGGTGTTGTTGAGCACCTGTGACGTGGTGTTGTCGAGCGGCTGCGACGCGGTGTTGTCGAGCGCCTGCGACGAGGTGTTGTCGAGCGGCTGTGACGCGGTGTTGTCGAGCGGCTGTGACGCGGTGTTGTCGAGCGCCTGTGACGCGGTGTTGTCGAGCGGCTGTGACGCGGTGTTGTCGAGCGCCTGTGACGCGGTGTTGTCGAGCGCCTGTGACCGTGTCGTTGTTGCACAGAGTCGATCCGCGCGGCGGCGGCGGCGCTGTTCGCGGACGCGCTGCCGGCGTGGCGCTCGCTGCGCGGCGTGTGCGCGCGGCTGTGACCGTGTTGTTGTTGCACATAGTCGATCCGCGCGGCGGCGGCGGCGCTGTTCGCGGACGCGCTGCCGGCGTGGCGCTCGCTGCGCGGCGTGTGCGCGCGGCTGTGACCGTGTTGTTGTTGCACAGAGTCGATCCGCGCGGCGGCGGCGGCGCTGTTCGCGGACGCGCTGCCGGCGTGGCGCTCGCTGCGCGGCGTGTGCGCGCGGCTGTGACCGTGTTGTTGTTGCACAGAGTCGATCCGCGCGGCGGCGGCGGCGCTGTTCGCGGACGCGCTGCCGGCGTGGCGCTCGCTGCGCGGCGTGTGCGCGCGGCTGTGACCGTGTTGTTGTTGCACAGAGTCGATCCGCGCGGCGGCGGCGGCGCTGTTCGCGGACGCGCTGCCGGCGTGGCGCTCGCTGCGCGGCGTGTGCGCGCGGCTGTGACCGTGTTGTTGTTGCACAGAGTCGATCCGCGCGGCGGCGGCGGCGCTGTTCGCGGACGCGCTGCCGGCGTGGCGCTCGCTGCGCGGCGTGTGCGCGCGGCTGTGACCGTGTTGTTGTTGCACAGAGTCGATCCGCGCGGCGGCGGCGGCGCTGTTCGCGGACGCGCTGCCGGCGTGGCGCTCGCTGCGCGGCGTGTGCGCGCGGCTGTGACCGTGTTGTTGTTGCACAGAGTCGATCCGCGCGGCGGCGGCGGCGCTGTTCGCGGACGCGCTGCCGGCGTGGCGCTCGCTGCGCGGCGTGTGCGCGCGGCTGTGACCGTGTTGTTGTTGCACAGAGTCGATCCGCGCGGCGGCGGCGGCGCTGTTCGCGGACGCGCTGCCGGCGTGGCGCTCGCTGCGCGGCGTGTGCGCGCGGCTGTGACCGTGTTGTTGTTGCACAGAGTCGATCCGCGCGGCGGCGGCGGCGCTGTTCGCGGACGCGCTGCCGGCGTGGCGCTCGCTGCGCGGCGTGTGCGCGCGGCTGTGACCGTGTTGTTGTTGCACAGAGTCGATCCGCGCGGCGGCGGCGGCGCTGTTCGCGGACGCGCTGCCGGCGTGGCGCTCGCTGCGCGGCGTGTGCGCGCGGCTGGCGAGCTGGCGGCGGCGCGCGCCCGACCAGTACGTGGACGCGCACGCGCCCGCCGCGCTGCCCAAGCTGCTCGCGCCCTACGTCAGGCACCAGGTACACACACTGCTCATAGGGGATTCAACCGTTCCATGGCTTGTGCTATTCTGCTGGAACGAAACATGACACTTTTTCACCGGAAAATCAGCGCTGTTGAACAAATAGCATATGATGAGGTGGAGTCTTTTTTGAAACACAAAATTATAATTTTACTAAAAAAGCTGACGTGGTTGTTACATATTATGAAACGGGAATTACTCACGTACGATTTAGTCGATTGTTCCGACTTTAGTTTCAACCGCATTCGGCGGTCTTTATCGAAACGAGTGCGTGCACGCAGCTGCGTCTCGCATAGCACTAAAATAGCAGCCTCGATAAAGACAGCTGAATGCGGTAGAAACCATGGTCGGAATAATCGACTAAATCGTATGTTAGTAATTCCCGTTTCATAAATCATAAGGTAATTACGGTTATTATTTATGTAAGTACTTTATATATTACTATTGTCATTTACATTATTAATTGTGTGTTTCAAAATTTATTTATTTCTTTCATTTTACCGTTTCATGACATTACATGTAATTTTATCATTCCATATCATGTTATGTATACCTATGATATGTCATGACACACGACATATCATTTTATAAATGTACAGTTCTAAAACGATGTAATTTAACCGTCGCATGACCTAACATGTAATTTTAAATATTTCATAACAAAATGTGTAATTTTACCGTTCAATAATATAATTTCGTATTTAACTTTTCCATAAAATAACTTGTCATCTTACCGCCAAATATCAAATATCAAAACATTGGATGGTGGTATTAATTTTTAATCAAATATTTCAGCTGATCCTATGGAACCCACTGGCTGATGAAGACAACGAGGATTATGAGAAGATGGACTGGTACAAGTGAGCAATTTTATTTTGTAGCAGTAACTATATCAATCCAGTCATTTTGAGAAAGTAGTTTTTTTCTTTTTCAATAAGTATCACTCTAATAAAACTTTATTGTTATATGGTTTTAATCTTATACCTATGTATCTTTTATTGTATTGTCGCGGAAACTTAATGTGTGTGCAAATCATAAGAGTATCATAAGAATCGGTTCAGCGGAAGCATTCTAAAACCCGTCGCAAGATTAGAAACATACGAGCGAAGATAAATAAAAACGTTTAACACCGGCTTACTGCTTTCTTGGAAGATTTCCTAATCTCGATTCAAGAGATCCAAGAATCGCCGGTTGTCGGACAACAGCCTTACAGTCCTTTGTAAGGCAGTTGTCCGACGGCCGCCGGCGGTGAGTGAGTAGATAGTTCCATTAACTTTGTCGCTAGGCGACAGCTAGTTTACGCCGAGCAACCGTTATCTAGCAAGAGCCGAGCAAGTATCGCTCGGCGAGTATTGTTGTCAATTAGTCGAGCGAGTTCTCGCCTGCTGTGACTAGCTAAAATTATTTTAAAAACTTTATGACACCGTTTTCAAGACATCAATAGAGAACATTTATCAAAAATACATTATATAATTTTATATCTAGTAAAATAGTGTTGTGAGCGAGCGAGACAGCTGCCAAGCTTTGCCATATCTCTTAGGGTTCGTCCAAATAACATTAGGTAGGAGCTAGCTATGAGTAGATTAAATTAGTTAACGAGGACTTGGGCAGTTCTTATAAATAGTGCAAGAGGCCATATATCTAATTCATTTCTTCGGCGAGAAAATAGTCGATAGTTACTCGCCGGCGGTCTCAGCTGGCAAGAGTGTGGAGTCCAATGTAGAGGAGTTTCGCTGCTCCCGTAGATGTCTGATGATGTACGGCGTCCCCGGGCGCGCGTCCTCCGGCTCGTCGGGCTCGTCCCCGGACGAGGCCGGCCCCGGCCCCGGCCCCGGCCCCGCGTCGGCGCGCGACGACCCCGACCTCATGCTCGTGCCCACCATGCTGAACAAGGTAGTGCTGCCTAAGATTACAGGTTAGTAATACTGCCCGCGTGCCGGTGTACACTTAACCTCCTTTCTTTACAGCTGTAGACCGCTTTACGAGGCAACGATTGTAGTTCGCGTCTGGACTCGGATCGAGAATGGGTCTGGATGAGACTGAGATGGATTAAGACAAAAATAAAGTTGTTATTGCAAAATAAATATAATTAGCTTGTTTGTCACCTATAGCATGAAAAAAAAGAACGAACTTTTGTTGAGACAAAAGTTCTGTTTTGTTCAGACAGATATTAAAGTTTCAAATTCTAGGTGCCTGTGCCACTTTTCTGGGTGGAGGCGAACGGTATCTGCTAATTTTATTTTATAGCGTAAGGCCCATCATACAAAACGCTACGCCAGTTTTCGATACTCCAAGACTTCAGTCTCAGACTACCGCAATACTAAACAAAATGTCAGTGATGCGTGCCTGTGTACGAACCTCTATGAATTGTATTGTGGTAGTGGCTTGGAGACCAAAATCGTCGGGTATCGAAGACTGGCGTAGCGTTGTGTACGAAGGGCCTATAGCAGTGGAGCGAAAAGTAGCAGCAAGATTTTGAAGTTTCAAATTCAGTAGCCTGCTTGGAGATGGTGATATTGATTACAGTTCACGTCTCTTAATGAAATTCTTTAGTCTCTATGTTACATTGTAAATTTTATCCCATACAATATGAGGCCCTAATTTGCGTGACCAGCACGTAAAAACCTACAGAAGAAGCTACTCGGAAACGAATAGATCGTCAGAACAGGGCCTCGATTCTACTAACCAATTGTTTTCAAACTGTTAATAAAATTAATTGTCAATTTTTGACACTTCTGGCAAACAAAAACTGTCAGTTTGAGGCAATTTACTATAAAACAATTTTAAAACAATTGGTTAGTAGAATTAGGGGGCAGCTTTGAAGACTACAAGATTGGTCATAGGAGCATTTTATGAAGTTGCGGACCGGTACACGCGATGCGATTTCGCAACGCAGCGCGAACAGCCCGCTTTCTACTTGCCGTGTCTTTTTATCGCGCTGGAGAGGACTAATGTAGGCTGGCCGCCTACGCACGGTTTCCTAATCGGCAGGGCTATTCACAACCATTCGGAAAGGTTTCCGTTCCGATTTCAAAAATTTTAAACCTAAATTATTCGAATCTCAGTCTACATTCATAAGTTTTTAAACGTGATTAATGCTTCCGATCGGATTTATACTCGATTCCCTATTTCAAAATGTACAAAAGTATACCGACTGTATTCGAACAATTTGAGTTTGAAATAACTGGGATCCGATGCGAAACGTCTCCGAATGATCGTGAAAAGCACCACTCACCACAGGACTCTTGATACGGAATTTCGAGAGACCAGCGCTTTGGTTAGACTTCGGTTTTTTCACCAATCAAAGTTAGGTAGTTGCGCGGCCGGCCTCACGGGGTGATCGCGTTGCGTTGCGAGGCCGCATCCCGGTCCGTGTGTGACGGCCGTGTCTTGCCGCAGAGCTGGTGAGCGCGGCGTGGGACCCGCTGTGCGTGCGCGCGTGCGTGCGGCTGCGCGCGGCCGCGGTGCGTCTCGCCGGCGTGCCGCTGGCGGCGCGCGCTCTGCCGCGCCTGGCCGCGGCCGCGCGCGCGCGCCTCGACGCCGCGCTGCACAACGACGTGTTCCTGCCCGCGCTGCCGCCGCAGTCAGTATCCACTCGTCAACCTACACTCATTTGTCTGTGAGGAAACCGCTGCCAGGGAACTTGCTACACATTCTTAAACAACATAAGAGTCCGGCGACCACTTTAGACTAACTTCGCATTGGCTTAAGGTTTTCCATAACCATTTCGTCTAGAAGAAGATGACAAGCGAAAAGAGCAAGTAACGTAGATACTGACGAGCCTCTAAAGTTACCTACAGAGTGACAAAGTGCAATTTAATTTTTTTAAATGCCTTTTGCACTTTTCTAATCATTCTTAAATAACTTAGAATGTATCTTGTATTATGGATTCTTTTAAAAGCTAATGATATAGACAACCTCCCTATGTAAAGGGATTTTTGATTTGCTTTGTCTGTCTCTTGAATAAATCAGTCAAAAGTGAGCCCTTACAAATGCGGGTATTTTTCATAGCTCTATTTTAGCTTGAGATCGTTTTTGTAAAAATACCAATGACATAGGGGCGGAGATATTGTTAATTTTATTGTACATGCTAAATTTCATCATAATTATTGGCTATCCATAGTTCATTTTATTGTATATTTTTAATGCAAGTAGCTGTTGGTTCTCCTATAAATAAATAAATAATCTAACAGATGGTTTTCAAGAAATTTGAGAAGCGCGTTTGTATGGAAATTTCAGAGCGTCGCGAGACTCTGAACTCGTCGTTTGCTCTCAATTTTTATTTTGAAATAATTATTTTTCCCGCTGTTTATTTTTTGAATGAAGTAAATAACCTTGTTGGCCGATGTGCAGAAAGTTTAACTAAAGATGCGATGGATGTTTCCTATAGTAATCTTATACGCCCTAATCTGCGAGCCCACCAGTAATGAATCGGAGATACGTTCCAGGGTGATGGAGGGCGCGGGCGGGGTGTTCTGGCGGCGCTGCGCGGGCGCCGGCGTGCGGCTGCTGCGCGGCGCGCTGGCGCTCACCGCGCCGCCGCCCATGCTGCGCGCCGACCCCGTCGTCAAGCAACTCATCGGTAACCACTCCCCAGTGCACGTACCGAACTAGAAGGAAGTATCGGGCGCGTGTCTCACCGGCGTGGTCCGTTGCAGAGATGCTGAGCTGCGCGGCGGGCGCGGCGCCGGGCCCGTTCATCTCGCACGCGGCGGCGGCGCTGGCGGAGACGCTCCCCCGCGCGGGCGCGCTGCGTGCCGCCGCGCTGCGCCGCCTCGCCGCGCTCGCCACGCTCGCGCTCACCAGGCTGGAGCCGGACAACCCGCTGCACTTGTGAGTATATATTGTACGACGTTTTTGACTCTAGTAATACTTAAGGGTGTCGTTCTACCAGTCAACGTCAGCAACTTTTACAACGTAAATTTGCAAAATTCGAAAGTAAACAAACGAGTCTCAATACAAAATAACTAGTGACGTGATCAATTTTAATGACGATAAACAATAATGTTTAATTCAAACAGACAATAACGAAAAAATACATAAAAAAAACATAATAATCAGTCTGCTCGCTGCGTTCGAAGGCGGAGGTCGTTCGTCACGAATACTACTTCGTTTAGTCCGCTCGCGAGTTATATCAATAGTACTTACAATGTTCAAGTGTCCCTCTTGCAGTACCCAGCATCTGGACGGTGTTATTTGTTCCAACTGTGCTTCGTCGTACTGCTTTCAGTGCGCTAATATATCGGAAAAGAACTATAGAAAATTGGGACCAGAGAGAAAATCCGCGTTACTTTGCCCAACCTGCAAGAGCGGGGCTGACTCGCCGCATCCTGTGTCGTCTCTTGCACCGCCTATACCTTCATCCTCCGCTACTCTGGATCAAGTCCTGCAGGAACTTCGCAACGGAATCGCGGGTCTCAACATGCGTCTCGAGCAGTTGCCTGCCCTAGTGAAGGAAGTCAAGGACATAAAAGAGAAATTCCAGCAGTTTGAGGAAACCATGACGACCAAGATAGTGAGTTTGGAGACACGAGTTTCAGCGCTGGAGGTCAGGAATATCGAAAATGAAGACTACCCTGAACTTCAAAATAAACTGGCGCAGCTATCCGCGGATCTCGCATTTAAAGAGCAACGAGAGCGAATTAACAATATTGAGATCAAAGGTGTACCTATTAAGAAAAATGAGAATCTTCTTACAATCGTTTGTAAACTCGCTGAGTCAGTAGGGCGGTCTGTGGTACCCTCTGATATAAATTTTGTTACCAGAGCCCGTTCCTCTACCGACAACAAACCTATCGTTGTCGGATTTCTTGGTAGATATACAAAAGAAAATCTCGTAGCCGCGGCTAGATCGCACAAGAATCTGACTGCTGCAGCATTGGGTTTTACCGGATCTACTGCAAAAGTTTTCGTCAACGATCATCTTACGCGTGATAATAAGCTACTTCTCACAAAGACCAAGAAACTGGCACTCGACAAGAATTACAAGTTTACGTGGGTGCAGAATTGCAAGATTTTGGTTCGGAAAAGTGAAACCGCACCTATAATCTGTATCCAGCAGGAAGATGACCTCAAAAAACTAAAATGACTACTTGTGCACCTCTCAAAAAATAAAAATAATTTTAGTTCATTGTCAAAAATAATAACAAATCTCTCGACTCCTTGTTTTTTGCCATTTTATAATGTATCTCAGCCATTTAGACTAACTAATAATCTACCTCAATCAAACTATCATTACACTTTAATATTGTTGATACCTATTCATACATATTTGCCTCACCATAACTTTAAAGATTCATACATTGTGTACCTAAAGCTGTGCGAGTTATCAAATTACTACAAAATCACCTTGTCATACTACCCGTTTCATACTAGAAGTCTTTTCATGCCGCCACAATGTATTAATCGCGTATTTGAACGTTTCCTCGGTTACCGTCCAACACGAAAAATTATACGCAAATCTATTCTACTTAATTTTACAACAAGCATTTATAATTTTACCATTCCTAATTCAAGTAAAGGGCCGCTTTTTCGTTTAACACACACACTTAGGATTCTTTGTTTTGTGCTGCATAGCTACTCTCATTGTAATAACTTGGTTTTTTGCTCGCAAACAACTAACATTAATCTGCAACTTTTATCTTACCTTTTGTTTACTGACGCACTCTCTGGCCGAGTTACCGACTCGGTCGGATTGTGATTATGGTATTTGATATCTATTATCAAAATGTTAGGGGTTTGCGAACAAAAACATCTGAATTTAAACGTAGCACTCAACTTTGCAGTTATCATGTGATTGTGTTGACGGAAACGTGGCTCTGGGACGGTATTAGAACCGAGGAGTTATTTAGCGACGCGTTTACGGTGTGGCGGCGCGATCGAGACTACGGCCGGCTTGGGCAGAAGCGAGGGGGAGGCGTCCTTATCGCAGTTCGCCGAGAACTGGCTGCGCTCGCGCGCCCTGACTGGCATTCTACAGCTGAGGACTTGTGGATTACGATTAAATTTAGGTCGACTCATATCAGTAGTCCACCTGTCGAATTACACATAGGTTGTCTTTATCTCATTTCCCAAAATCTAGGATTGTCTCTCACGACTCAACTTGCGAACTTTTCTGATAAAGTCTTATCTATTTCGGCCGAACATGTCAATGACAAATTTTTAATTTTAGGTGACTTTAACCAGAGCAGTATAACGTGGACAGTGTCACCCGACCACACCCATTTAGTACCTATACTTAATGGAGCGGACTGTGACCACTTTGAGGTATTAGATTTATTGAACCTAAATAATCTAGACCAATTCAACCACGTCCCTAACATGTACGATGGTAGTATCCTTGATTTAGTTTTATCTAATGACGAAGTCGCTGTGGTTCGAGCGTTAGATCCGCTGCTAAAAGAGGACAAATTTCACCCAGCGCTCCTATGCAGGCCACAATTTGTAAACACATCTACTCTAACTCCGCCTTCTAGACCTAAATTTATCTATGCGAAGGGCGATTACACAGCTATTTGTGAGAAGCTGGAAACTCAAGATTGGCGTTCGCTTTTATTATGTGGTAGTATGGATGAAGCAGTCAGTTTTTTCAATAATGTATTATCTGAGCTCAGAGACAAGTATGTTCCCTGTAAATGGATGCGACCAGCCAAGTATCCAGTTTGGTATTCACCAGCTCTTCTCAAGATCATAAAAGAAAAACAAAAACATCATAAAAAATTTAAAATATATCACAATTTATCTGATAAGAATTCTTTTAGGATCTTGCGAGAGCGAGTCAAGAAAATCGAGAAAGAATGCTATCTGAGTTATATAGCAAAGATAGAAGGCTCGATCCGTGATAACCCGAGAGCTTTTTGGTCGTATATTAAGTCTAATAAACAGCATAATTCATATCCTTCATCTATGACCTATAATGAACAATCTGTCGATTCAGGTGATGACATTTGTGATGCTTTTGCTGACTTTTTTGATTCTAACTATTTGGCTGGTTCTTCGCAAGCTCCTATTTTCCCGATAAACAATCAGGACAGCACTACCTCTGTGGCTGACATTAGCACTATAGAAGTGTCTACCCCTGAAGTATTAAAATTACTAAAAACTCTAGATTGCAATAAATCAGCCGGACCTGATGGCCTGCATCCGCACCTATTAGTTAACTGCGCTCAAAGTCTGACACATCCCGTTTCTCTGTTATTTAATAGATCTATTACTGAAGGTGTCCTGCCTAGCATTTGGAAATCTGCTACAATAACCCCGATCCATAAAAAAGGCCCCAAGCGTGATGTGTCAAATTATAGACCGATTTCTAAGCTCTGTGTACTAGCCAAAGTCTTTGAAAAAATAGTTCACAACCAACTTTACGCCGCTCTTAAGCATTATTTCCTACCACAGCAGCACGGTTTTCTTAAAGGAAGGTCTACCACTACTAATTTGGTTTCATTTGTCGATGAGGTCACTAATGGCATGGAAGGAGGAGGGCAGGTTGATGCCGTATATACCGACTATCGTAAAGCGTTCGATCGTTTAGATCACTCGATCCTTCTCGCCAAGTTGTACGCCGCAGGGATAAGAGGTGATCTTCTAAGGTGGTTCACCTCTTATGTCAGCGGTCGTACCCAAACTGTTGGTCTGAATGGTTTCATGTCGGCTCCATCCCTCATCCCATCTGGTGTGCCTCAGGGCTCCATTCTTGGGCCTCTCCTGTTCATTATCTTTGTGAATGACATTAATCAGTGTTTTAGGCACTCAAATTTTCTACTTTTCGCTGATGATATGAAAATTTTTAAAGTCATTAACAACTATCATGATGTGGAATTACTGCAGTTAGACCTAGATAACCTTCATGACTATTGCGTATTGAACAAGTTAGATCTCAACATATCTAAATGTTGCTGTATAACTTTTAGTAGATCTGTCCGGACATTCACAAATAGTTACAGAATAGATGGACAGTCTTTGATGAGAACCGATTCAGTTATCGATCTTGGCGTAACTCTTGATTCTAAACTACTCTTCAGACAACATATTGAGAACATCTCGACCAAAGCCATGAAAACCTTGGGCTTTATTCTTCGAATTACGAAAGACTTTAAAATGATCAAGACTTTAAAGATTCTCTATTGTTCATTAGTACGTAGTCAACTAGAATATGCTTCCCAAGTTTGGAACCCCTGTTATGATAAATATATACACATCCTTGAAAGGCCCCAAAAGAAATTTCTACGTTTTATAAATTTCAAAGCTAAGATATTGTGTCCTGACTATGAGTATGAGGAGGTTTGCTTCCACCATCATCTGTTGCCTGTTCGAATCAGAAGGGAGGTAGCTGATTTGACCTTTTTGAACAATATTTTATCTGGTAGGATCGACTGCCCTCCACTATTATGTCGGATAGGTCTTATGACTCCTATAAGTTTAGCGTCTCGTAGAAACAGTCTTCAGCTGTATATTCCACGTTATGAAACGAAGTATCGCAAAAACTCGTTCTTTATCCGCACACTTATTAATTTCAACCGGAACTATTCAGCAAACTTCGACTTATTTATGGCGAGGCATATTACTTTTAACAATTTCATTTCTAAACAGTTCTTTGACTCAACAAAAGTGAAATATGGTTCTACAAAAAATAAAATGGCAAATAAACGTTTAAATAATAAAAAATAATTTTGTAAATATAAGTATTTGTATGAGGTACTTAATTAATTTATGTATTTTTAGAGGGTTTTTTTTACTTGTAACTAACTGTTTAAGTGTTTATAAGTGAAAACTACTTTGGCTTTTGTGTTAACACTTATCGTTTAACTACTGTGTAAAATTAGCAGCCGTCTGTTTTCCCTGTACAATAAAATAAAATAAAATAAAATAATCTAAAACATGGAACTGTACATTCAATATACTCAAAAAAAAACCACTGGGTCTCAAATTCAACCACCCACAGGGACACTGTTCGCCAAATACAATTTCCGCGCTTGTTGGATTTTTTTTGTTCTCGAATTTTGCAAACTTGTGTTCTAAAAGTAGTTCACTTTAAAGCTTTGAGCACTCGCCAGCGCGTTCTAGCGACGTGGAAGTAAGGCGTCAAAGTTGGGCGACGTTCTATCTCGCTCTAATCTTATCAGTTGACAGTTAAAGTAAAATTCAAAGTGGTATGGTGATCCTAGCATTAATTGGTTCTGAGCTTCGGCTCCGGCTTCCGGCCTGAAGGGGACTTGAACCTAGTCTGCATATTTTTATCATACCATCATTAAATATTTGGCTTTTGCTATTAATTTTGTATCTAATTCTTTCCTGCTTTAGCTGTCAAATGTATTCAAACTTCACAAAAAATCAACTCAATTTTGATCTCTATTTCTTGTTTCAGAAAAGCGCTGGAGCAAGCGAGAACGATCATAGCCGAAGCAAAAGCGATGGAGTTACAGAAATAGCGCCTTCCACGGATCGAGACGAATTAGGACAAAATGTAGCATAGGTAGATAGAGTCAGTATGTAAACCGAACCAGAACGATTTAACTTTCAGCTTACGAATAGGAAGTATTCAGTAATTTGCTAGAAAAACTATCACAAAATTAAGGTTACGTTTTCCTTTAGAAACACCTACTTCCACTTAGAAAAGAAATTCATAAAAATCTATCCTAGTTGTTGATCTTTTTTAGATTTATGAGCTTCGCCTTTTGCCATCACTGTTGTGGGTTGTGATAAATGTGGTACCTTAGGACATTATCTATTAGATTCATTAAACATAATGGAGTCATACTCGACGTTCGATTGAATTCTTATCATGGGCGTACCCACGTTGGGGCAATCGGGACTGAACGCCAACTCGACTGTCATATTTTTATTTTCAAGAAAATAAAGTAGAAATATTCACTTATGTTCACCCCTAAAAAAGTCTGGGTACGCCCATGAACTCTATATTCTGCTGTATAGCAACCTATACAGGCTAACGTTGTGATGTCATACGTTCTGTCTGATTTGAGTGGGTATTTTGACATAGGTTTTAATATTACGTTGCCACAATAATGTGATTTGTAACTCCGCGAAATGAATGCTAGATGATATTTGTATATAAAGTAACAATGAGAGTGAAATAAAATAATTAAGAATTATGAACCTACATTTTGTTTTTAATTTTTGCCCTTTTCCAAGTTTATTAGGAATCGCTCCCACTTTTAGTTAGAGGTTAAAAAAATTTTGAACACTAGTGCGGAAAGAATATTTTTTAATTTTTGTAACTTAAAATACCGCACTCTTGAGGAAATCTTTGCCCTTAGTACGAAAATAATGTAATTGTTAATTTTTCAAAGTTGCATTTGTCGATACCAGGATAGCAGAAACGATTGAGGTATTTCACTCTTCATTCACAAAGTGTGATCACGGGTTGCGAGGGGGGAAACTTCTCTATCGTTTCTATCCTGGTATGATGGGCAAACTCTTGCAATAATTACGTACGATACTTACGTTTACGTAATATTATTAGTTTGTTAATTTGTATTCTAATCCTAAAAATGAGTTCAAGTCAAGAGATACAAGATATTATGGATTTAATCTTTATTTTAGTGCTCTAGCGCTAAATCAGTAGGTCATAAATAAGGTCTTGAAATGAAGGTACTTGAATCAGAGTATGCTCTAATCAATTCTATTTTATGCCCCTACTTAGCATTTCACAGTTTCCTTTTGCAGTAGAAGCATCAGGATATGGGTGCCCCAGCGCTCCTATCGCTCCTATCAGTACGAGTATTTAGTAAGAGCACGAGGAGAGAGTTTTGCTTACAAATGTAAAATTATCAAGCGATAAAGGACTCCAAATTTTTTAGTTGCAATTACAAGACTCCACTTACCACCTACTTTACCTCGGTAACAACAACTAATTTCAAGTATGTTTTTCGTAAGATTAAAGCTCGGGTTGAAAGGAAATGAAAGTTGTGATTTCCGTGTCAAATGATCTTTATTTCTTTGGCGTTACATCCTAGAAGTGGGTAATTCAGGTCCCGGCCAAAAGCTGCTCACTTTTATTACTCTCGACCTCGGGTTAGTTTAGATAAATCACAAAGACAATAATCACATTTTATGCTGTTAACAAAAATAAAATCGTATAATACAATATTAGTAAAGTTATCTTTTTATTAGTTAAAAAAATCTTCGTGATTCTAAACTCAACATTTTCTCCTTGGTTAGCATGTCTGTATATTATGAATTATTTTTTAATATATTTTTCTATTTATACAATATACCTAGGCTTATTATGTATATCTTATCGAATGTTGTGGTTAAAGTTTCTTTTGAAAGCACGTTTGTTTATAAAGTTTATAGATATCCGACTCAGAATTTTAAAATGAGGTTAATTAGAATCACTGGGTAGACTAGACAATGTAACCAATGCTGTTATAGAAACTTTTAACCAACAAAGTGACCCGCGTATGACTAACGTCTTATGAGCCTATTTTAGTTAACATTGGTTATCAAGCTTCTCGTTTAGAACATAACATAACATATCGTCACGCCTTTCCCCCGAAGGGGCTGGCTGAGGTGTATAACACCCACACTTCACCGGACGATACTCAGTCCCAAATGTAACAGGGGGCGAGCCTATCGCCATACACCGGGTTCCAGTTATGCAACAGATGAAAATAAATACGCACGTATGTTTACAGAATGAACAAATTGGTGCGTGCCATCGGCTAGGTCAGAACCCGCTCTCTCTGGAGGAGAGTCTTCTCCGACTAGGCTGTCATCATCGTTCGCTTAGAAGTGCATGTTAAACTTGAATAAAATAGGCTTATTAGAAGTTTCTGAAGAGTAGACAGACGTTTTTTTGCAGCGCGTTTACGGCGATACAAACGCGATAAAGACCTTAACATTTGGGGCACATCTCATGTGCATTGTATGCAAACACGATCCAATGCAATTCATGCGCGCATTTGTATCAATGCAGATGCAAGTTTCATCGCTGCATAAAACGTGTACAGTCGCCCATCAAACATCTTTCACCATAATATGATTTTCTTGCGATAACATTATAACTTTAATTTAACTTAAACTTATTCTAAAGCTACTACTATAATATAATACAAATAATGTTATAAGAGTACCGTGTCCGGTGAACATTCAAGTATGTATCACAACCCAAAGCGTACAAACTTTTCATAATAAAAATTGGCTGAATTCGGAAGCTTAGGTTGTTCACAACTTGATATGCCATTGAAGCAACACCTTTTACCAAAAATTTTTATCAATGCAAGATTATAAGAAAATATATACATAACCCTCTTCAATTTCATTCACACATGTACCTTAAGAATGTTATCGAGACGGATTTTAATTTACTATCTATCAGTAAACAACAATATACTTATTTATCATAAAACTTCCTTGACTAACGCATTAAGATGATTGAGAATAGATTTCGGTAAGAGTAATGGTTTTACTACGGCTCCGTCCTGGTTAGGCAAACTGTGGGCGGCTGACTGTCCGCTGGCAGACTCTAAGTCTCGTATTGCGCAAACTCAATGTCGAGTAAGCGGTAAACTGTAGCAAACATAATACGAATCAATCAACGCTGCAAACTAAGAAAGCGCTGATCCACTGCAATTAAAACTAGTGGCACTCTGAGCTGTAAACCTCGCGGCTGACATCTGTCTCCTCTACAGGTCGCATTCCTCAATCGATACTCGTATTTCTCAACCGATACTCGTATTTCTCAACCGATACTCGTATTTCTCAACCGATACTCGTATTTCTCAACCGATACTCGTATTTCTCAACCGATACTCGTATTTCTCAACCGATACTCGTATTTCTCAACGGATACTTGTATTTCTCATCGGATACTTGTATTTCTCAACCGATACTCGTATTTCTCAACCGATACTTGTATTTCTCAACCGATACTCGTATTTCTCAACCGATACTTGTATTTCTGAACCGATACTTGTATTTCTCAACCGATACTCGTATTTCTCAACCGATATTCGTCAAATTTGTAGAGCAGGCTTGATAATTATACAGATTTTTTTTACCGAGTTAGGTTTTGGAAATTCTTCAAAATTGCGGAGATGTTTTTTAAATTACTTGTTTTCAAAAAAATTATGTCCTCGTCATTTTGTAAAAATTTCAAAAACTGTCTCACCAAAAAAAAAAGTATAATTATTGGACCTTCTCAGAGAATTTCAAGTGAATCGGTTAAGAAATGCGACCTGTGGAGAAGACAGAGATCCGGACAGAATCAGGACATATGAAAGCATTTTTGTCAAAGCTAGAGCATAAACGTTTCGTTCACTAACGCTCGCTCGGTTCATTGTATAGAGTGGCAAGCTGGAGGCAAATAGTCAGTCGCTCGCAGTTACTTTGGCGAGTTCTCAATGTTAAGAAAGGTAGAAAATAAAGTGTTTTTAATCACGAAATATTGTTCAAATAGGCTTTACAATTGCAAACGTAAACGTTGGCTCAAAACAACCGTTTACAGACATACTAACTAGTACAAAGCTAAACAGAATTAAATGATTATTTCCTTCTTCACCATCTTTAAAAAACCGAGCTCCATAACCTTGAATATTTTCATCTACGAACTGTAATGGAAAATGAGACAACAGGACATTTGAAAACAAGCGTACTTACTGAAGAGTTCAAATTTTATATTACTCTAAAACACTGATATCAACAGACGAACAGCACGTCACTATTGCACGTTCACGTCTACCATTCACAGTCCACGGTCCACCCAGCAGGGCCATTCAGTATTCACTCACTACACTACCTAAAACCGTTGGAGGCGTTTCCGTCACGAATCCGAATATAACATGGGAGTTTTACTTAGTCTTTGCTCTAATGGATACTATGTCAGATTGGTTTTTTGAACATTTTGTAATTGTATTTAGTTCCGGTCAGTCAGTTGATCGGTGGTTCTGATAGTGGTCCCGCCCTGCCGTCAGGAGCCACTCCGCTGGTGGTCCGTCGCTCTGCGGGAGCGAGAGGTTCGAGCTAGTCGTGTCGCACTGCTCGTTCATAAGCTGACGTTACGCGACGTCGCGTGCGCCGCCACGGCGGGGATCGCTGCGACACCTGCCGAGAGAACATAAATAGAAACTTATTAAAGTTAACAGTCAACTGGGGCAATTGTCTTTCGAGAATTACTGATAAACCCTGCACACCTGCATTCCCCTTAAACAATAATTAATATATAAGTTAACAAAAGTCAGGGTCCTCGGAGTCCGTGGAGTGTATTTTTTTAAATAAAATGAAAAAACCCTGCACAAATTGGGCCCTAATTTGTGCCCTAAAACCTACATATTTTTCTATCTACATATATTGTAATAACATATCGTCACGCCTTTCCCCCGAGGTGGCTGGCAGAGTTGTAGCGCACGCCTACACTTCGCCGGACGATATTAAGTCCCAAATGTGACAGGGGGCGAGCCTGTAATAGTAATAAGTGTAGGCTGATTCAAACTTATTGGCGGCTGTGAAGTGCGCCGCGAGCGCGACTTTGCGGCGTCTTGGGTCTCTGACGGCCGCGCAAGCCTTCGTGTTCGCTACTGCGCAGCGTTTCGCGCCTAACTTCACAGCCGCCATTAAGTTCGAGGCGGCCTGTACCTATCTCCCCGCGGCCGGTGGTGTTGATGGAGAGCGGCTGCCGCGCGCCGCGCCCGCGCCGCGCGCGCCGCTCCGACACGGCCGCCACCGAGGGCACGAGGGGCGCCGTGTCCTCGCTGTTGACACTAGTAATGAGTGAGTTACCTATCTCCCCGCGGCCCGTGGTGTTGATGGAGAGCGGCTGCCGCGCGCCGCGCCCGCGCCGCGCGCGCCGCTCCGACACGGCCGCCACCGAGGGCACGAGGGGCGCCGTGTCCTCGCTGTTGACACTAGTAATGAGTGAGTTACCTATCTCCCCGCGGCCCGTGGTGTTGATGGAGAGCGGCTGCCGCGCGCCGCGCCCGCGCCGCGCGCGCCGCTCCGACACGGCCGCCACCGAGGGCACGAGGGGCGCCGTGTCCTCGCTGTTGACACTAGTAATGAGTGAGTTACCTATCTCCCCGCGGCCCGTGGTGTTGATGGAGAGCGGCTGCCGCGCGCCGCGCCCGCGCCGCGCGCGCCGCTCCGACACGGCCGCCACCGAGGGCACGAGGGGCGCCGTGTCCTCGCTGTTGACACTAGTAATGAGTGAGTTACCTATCTCCCCGCGGCCGGTGGTGTTGATGGAGAGCGGCTGCCGCGCGCCGCGCCCGCGCCGCGCGCGCCGCTCCGACACGGCCGCCACCGAGGGCACGAGGGGCGCCGTGTCCTCGCTGTTGACACTAGTAATGAGTGAGTTACCTATCTCCCCGCGGCCCGTGGTGTTGATGGAGAGCGGCTGCCGCGCGCCGCGCCCGCGCCGCGCGCGCCGCTCCGACACGGCCGCCACCGAGGGCACGAGGGGCGCCGTGTCCTCGCTGTTGACACTAGTAATGAGTGAGTTACCTATCTCCCCCGGCCCGTGGTGTTGATGGAGAGCGGCTGCCGCGCGCCGCGCCCGCGCCGCGCGCGCCGCTCCGACACGGCCGCCACCGAGGGCACGAGGGGCGCCGTGTCCTCGCTGTTGACACTAGTAATGAGTGAGTTACCTATCTCCCCCGGCCCGTGGTGTTGATGGAGAGCGGCTGCCGCGCGCCGCGCCCGCGCCGCGCGCGCCGCTCCGACACGGCCGCCACCGAGGGCACGAGGGGCGCCGTGTCCTCGCTGTTGACACTAGTAATGAGTGAGTTACCTATCTCCCCCGGCCCGTGGTGTTGATGGAGAGCGGCTGCCGCGCGCCGCGCCCGCGCCGCGCGCGCCGCTCCGACACGGCCGCCACCGAGGGCACGAGGGGCGCCGTGTCCTCGCTGTTGACACTAGTAATGAGTGAGTTACCTATCTCCCCGCGGCCCGTGGTTTTGATGGAGAGCGGCTGCCGCGCGCCGCGCCCGCGCCGCGCGCGCCGCTCCGACACGGCCGCCACCGAGGGCACGAGGGGCGCCGTGTCCTCGCTGTTGACACTAGTAATGAGTGAGTTACCTATCTCCCCGCGGCCCGTGGTGTTGATGGAGAGCGGCTGCCGCGCGCCGCGCCCGCGCCGCGCGCGCCGCTCCGACACGGCCGCCACCGAGGGCACGAGGGGCGCCGTGTCCTCGCTGTTGCCGCTGCAATATCAAACATTATTTTATAAGTTCTATCCATACAAATAACATTCACACTCCGCAGAGGAGATTGTCCAGATGTAACGCTACGAGAAGAACATCTATCTACAGAGAATAGTGTAAGATACCTGGGACTTCATTTAGATCGAAGACTAACATGGGCTACTCACATAAAAACATAAAGAAAAGAAGCAGATTTGCAATTCAAGATACTGGCCGATTGGGAGACAATCACCACTATTCACCACTCACTTAGAACAACAAGATGTTAGTCTATAAATTCATTATAAAACCCATATGGACGTATGGAATTTAACTCTAGATCTGCCAGTAACTCCAACCTTGAAATACTGCAAAGGTTTCAGAATAAAACATCGAGAGATTTGAGAGCAATCTCAAATTCATCATGGTTTGTTAGAAATGTAGAAATCCATGATTACCTGGAAGTGCCAACAGTCAAGGAGGAAGTAAACAAATACTGTGCTAAATACAAGGAGATATTGCAAAATCATACAAACCAACTCGCCAAAAGTCTAGTACACACCAACAAGGAAACTACAAGACTAAAAAGATGGCAAATACTATAGTTGGACCAGACATGCTAGAAGCCTAGAAGTCAGATACCTAAAGTGAAGACTGAGGGAGAGTATTTAAAGTAATGCCCATTGAAAATCAACACAATTTCTGATTATGACTTGGTCGATCGCGGATTTATTAAGAAAAAAAAGGATAAAACTACAGCCATTATTACTAAATATTATGAATATAAATCTTAAGGCCCGGCTCCACGCAGCGACTTGCATGCGCAAACAATTTGTGCAAAGTTGACGCAAATAACATGGGGCACTTCTGTGCTGTCCGCACGACAGCTCGCTACATTGTTTTGCGCAACAAATACTGTAAAGAGAATAAGAGTGGCATTTTTTATTTTACATAAGTTACATTATGGTTTTGGCGCCCCCAGAAATTGTCGTCCGGGGCAAGCGCCCCGGTTTGTTCCACCCTTAGATCCGGGCCTGGCGCAAAACAATGTAGTGAGCTCCCAGCTCGGCTAAACGTAGTGTCTTACATGCGTAAACAAGTAGTGTATTCGCTTGTGCGAGCAGTGCAGATTGCGAGCAGATTGGTGCAGTATACCGTTTTAGCACACATGTTTGCTTGTGCAAATTGGAATATGTACAAGTAAGATTGAGCGTGTGGTCGGACCTTTAGCTTAGCTCAAAGCAGAGTAGAGTGGAGATTCTTAGTGTCGGAGGCCACGACAAGGTTTGGGTCGCTGCGCCGATACATTTTCATGATGATGAGAAATCTTAGAATTTATTCATTTAAGTACATATTAGTTGAAGAAACAATACATAAGTTCCTGTCTAGAAACTTGTTCTAGTTCAAACTAGGATGACTTTGTTTAATGGAAAACGGTATGGCAATGTTACGAGACAGGGATTAAGAAGTTATCATTGAGATATAATACCTATTGCTTTAGTTCCTGTATTATCAAACATTTTCGAAAAAGTTTTTTACAAAAGGTTGATCTCATTCCAGGATAAATATGATATACTTGCTAATGAACAATTTGGCTTTAGGAAAAACAGATCAACAACCTTAGCCTGTTTCAATTTAGTCGAAATTATCCTGAACAGTCTTAACAATAAACGTAGTGTTCCTTGTTGCGGATTATTTTTGGACTTAAGTAAAGCTTTTGACTTCGTAGATCACTATATTCTTTTAAATAAAATGAACGGTTACGGTATAAGAGGAATTGCAGAAGATTGGAGTAAGTCATATTTATACGATAGGCAGCAAATAACTCGCATTACTAAATTAAACCGACAAACAAATTAAATAAATAAATAAATTCGGGACACTTCTACACACGGTCGCCTGACCCCAAACCAAGCAAAGCTTGTACTTGTACTTCTATAAGCGGAAATGTGTAATTGGTGCATAGTTATACAACTGTTAAATTTATTAAGTCTGTTCGCACTGTTACATTTCCCGAACAAAATAAAATAAAAAAATAAAAATAAAATGGCTGTCAGAGACTGATATACTTACTTACAAATTGTTTACAGGACTATGATTCTGAGACAAAAATAAATAACAATGGAGTTCTACAAGTGAGTATTCTTGGCCCAGTGTATTTCCTCTATTATGTAAACGACCTGCCCACATCTGTGAAGCATAGTAGCATATTGTTCGCGGATGATACGACTATGGTTATAAAATGTCACGATAACAATAGTTACGTAAATGATATTACCGACTGCCTAACAGACTCAGTGGAAGACTCAGAACTCACCAGTGAAGAGTGGACGATCCTGCGACGTGACAGAAAGACTCCATGTGGGGGTGTACTACTTGCTGCGCGTGCACCTATCATTCTGCGTCGTCTACCTGAGCTTGAAACCGTTGGTGGAGAAGATCTGTGGGCTAGCTTCGTATGGGAGGGGCGGAAATTCTATGTTTGTGTAGTCTATATTCATCCCCGAGCCACTGAGAGTGACTATATGCAATGGTTTTGTAAAGTAGAAAGCTATATTAACAATATTAGAGGCACAGTCATTATCTTTGGTGACCTTAATTTAAATAGTGCATCGAGAACTATTTGTAATTATTACTGTTATTTCAAGTCATTTTGTGATCTGACTGAAAGGAACGACGTTGTGAATGCGCATGAAGGTATACTGGATGTTGTCTTGGTTCGGGAGGTAAGTGGAACGCGGGAGGTTAACGTTAGGTCGGTTGATGGTTTTGTAAAGGCTGACGCGTACCACCCCCCTCTTGATGTTGGTATATTTACTGATTCTGTCCGCTATTCGAATCATGTCGCGCCTAGTAACATAGATCCTAGTAGAGACTGGAATTTCAATAAGTGTGATTTTAATGTTTTATTCGATCTGCTTTCTGAAACTTCTTGGAGCAATCTGCTCCAATCAAACGACGTGCAATCGTGCACTGATCAATTTTATGACATCATTTATAATATATTTGACAAATGTGTTCCCAAGAAACATCGGAGGAAAGAACTAGGAAGACGGTTTCCGGTTTGGTTTACGAGTGATATCATCTACGACATCAAGCGTAAAGTAAAATGCCATCGTGAATGGAGGCGGAGCGGGTCCATAGAATCGTATGAAGTCTTCTCCGATCTCAGAGCCTCCCTAAAATCTCGTATTTCAACGGCTCATGATTCTTATTTGAAAAATGTCGAGGATAATTTGACATCCAATCCTCGCGGCTTCTGGCAGCACATATCCAAGTTGCGCTCGAAAGGAGGTTTCGAACCTTCTATTACTTATAATGGTGAATCTTTTAGTGGCGTTGAAGCCTCTGAAGCTTTTGCAAGTTTTTTTGCAAGTGTTTTCTTGCCTAATGTTCCCCATTTAGATGCAAACAGTATAAACCAGCTAGATACAGCCCAAACTAGTAACTACATAAATATATTTCAGTTAACACCTAAGGAAGTTGCATCCGGCATAGCATATTTGAAGCCTAACAGTTCGATTGGGCCTGATTGTATTCCTCCATGGTTCATGAAACAAGGCTTGAAAGGCTTAGTTTTGCCCCTGTGTCACATATTCAACTTGGCTCTGACAAATGGAACGTATCCGACGCAATGGAAGTTATCCAGGGTGACGCCTATACCTAAAAGCTCTGACAAATCATCTGTCGAAGAGTATAGGCCGGTTGCTATCTTGTCTTCACCTGCAAAAGTCTTTGAAAAAATTATTCATAGACAAATTTATAGGCAAGTGGAACAGCTTATGTGCAATGAACAACATGGCTTTCGGAAAAAAAGATCTGTTGATACAAATCTGTTGGAAACTGTGGATTTTATTTCAGCCAGCTTGGATCGGGGTAATCAGGTCGATGTTCTTTATTTCGACTTTCGTAAGGCATTCGACAGGGTAAATAACGATCACCTGTTAATGAAGCTGAGTAGACTGGGTTTTGCTCCGGGGCTATTGAGATTTACTGCTGATTTTCTCAAGGATAGACAACAATTTGTGAGGTTGGGCATGTATGACTCTAAGCCATATCACACTCGATCTGGTGTGAGCCAGGGGTCTATTCTCGGACCTCTTCTTTTTCTTTTCATGATCAACGACCTTCCTGCCGTACTTAAACATTCTAAGTGTCTACTGTATGCGGATGACTTGAAGTTGATCATGGAAATAAAGTCTGAGGAAGACTGCTTCAAACTCCAAAATGATGTGGCGGCTATCTCTGAATGGAGTGTGGCCAATAAAATGGAGTTCCACCCAGCCAAATGCCGTGTCATGACTTTTGCGCGAAAGCGGCATCCATTTAAATTTCATTATAAGTTGGATTCTTTTGAAATTAGTAGATCCTCTTCAATTAAGGACTTGGGTGTCACTTTCGATTGTAAGTTGACTTTTAATGACCACATTGCCACGATAGCCAAAGAGTCATACAGAAGACTGGGATTTGTTATGCGAAATTCCAAAGATTTCCAAGGGGCCCAAGTCATAAAATTAATCTTTGAAGCTCTCGTTCGTAGCAAGCTCGAAGCCAGCTCCTGTGTATGGAACCCACATGAAGATGCGTATGCACTGGTTCTTGAAAAGGTGCAGAAAGCATTCTTGCGTTCGTTGTACAAGCGGTTGTATGGTTACTATCCCTACAAGTACCCAACCAACTTTCTCTTAGGCTGCCTCGGTTACAACTCTCTTAAAGTGCGGCGAGAGAAAAACCAAATGTTGGTGATGTGCAAGATACTCCGAGGGAAAATTGATGCACCTAACCTAAGCAACGAGCTCGCGCGGTTGGATGTCCCCGACCTCAGCAACTGTCCCCGTCGTAAATGCTATCGGCTGTTCTCGGTCCCGCCCTGTCGGACTATTGCACGCGCTACGTCTCCTATCCCGCACGTTCTCACCGCGTTTAACTCTCTCTTGACCATGAACCCTGATTGTGATCTGTTTGTTGATGAATGGAAGGGTATTCTGTCGGCGTGTCTCAGGTACTGTGAGAAGAGGGCGTGCAAGGTAAGGGAGGAAGAGGATGACTTATAACTGTACGATTTTACAGTGTAATTTTATTTTTTATATTAAATTTTATTGATTTTGACACATAATTTATTGTGACATTTAATCTATTTTGACATTTAACCCATTAACTTATTTTTAATTTTTATTTATTGTCGTATCATTATTGACATGTTATTTACAATTCAATGTTGAATTATTGTTATTGATTATTGAGACTTATTACTATTGACTTGTTGTGATATTCACTTATTTTAAATTAAGTAACTGATGTAATTGGCATGTTGCCGTTTTAGTTATTAAACAATTAAACAGATGTGATAAATTGGTTAAGTTCAAATAAGTTAAAAATAAACATGTCCAAAACAAAATTAATACAATTCAAAACCTTTCAAAAAACCATGCCACAATTAAGAATCACCCACGGCAATGATACAATCGAACAAGTTGATAGTACAAAATTTTTGGGCATTACCATTGACGCTAACTTGACATGGAAGGATCACATTGAAATACTAAGATACCGACTGAATAGCTTTGTCTTTGCCTTAAAAAAACTAAGACACTGTATGTCACAAAATACTGTCCGTACAGTATATCACGCCTACGTCGATGCCATTATTCGGTACGGAATCATTTTGTGGGGTAACTCTTGCAATATTAAAACAATTTTCATCGGACAAAAGAAATGTGTTCGTGCAATGCATGGCATGAAATGGGATGACACCTGTAGACCAGTCTTCAAGTCAAATCACTTGTTGACAGTTCCTTGCCTATACATATTTGAAATGGCCAAATTTGTGCGTAATAACCCCACGCTTTTTGATCTTTATGACAATGTGAACAAAAGATCTGCCACTCGAGTTCGTCTCAAGCTACCTCAGCCAAGACTCGAGCTTTTTAGAAATAACTGTATTTTTATGGCTGCTTTGATATTCAATTCTCTTCCAGAAGAGTTGGTAGAACTCCGATATAGGCAGTAGTACTTGGTTGAAGAAATGGTTAGTGAACGAATGTTTTTATGAAACCGAGGAGTTCTTAAAGAAAATGTCTTCACGTTTATATAAATATAATGTAAGGTAGGACGGACATGCGTCTGGAGCTAGTTATGTAGGTATTATACTATAAATATTAATTAACTGACAAATTTTATTTTATTTTTTATTGATTTATATAATTTTAGTTAAGTACTTATTACAATAAAAATTTCTAGTAAAATAATTGACATGTATTAATGGTTATTCTGAATCTAATAATAATTAGTGTATTAATTTGCACGCTTAACGGCTGTTAATGGATGGACGTAATATTTAAGACCATGTACCAATAACATGCAAAGTACCTGGATGACCGATTTTTTTTTTTTTTAATTGTGTTTTTTGGAAATTATATTTAAGTACGAATCATTGACTTCGTGTTACTTAACAACGACATCTGCTGTTTTTTCGTTAAAGCAATTAGTTGCTCACAAAAAATAGTATTATTATTCGCCAATAGATGTCAGGAAGAGTCATATTTTTCAGTTGAGACTACTCAAACGCCTGCTTTTTGTTAATTTTCTTCCAAGTTTATGTTTAAGTTGATTATCGATAAAACACGAATAAAATGACATTTTCTAAAAATGATTCCTAGCTAGATCGATTTATCGCCCCCGAAACCCCCTATATACTAAATTGTATGAAAATCGTTGGAGCCGATTCCGAGATTCCAATTATATATATATATATATATAAGTACAAGAATTGCTCATTTAAAGATATAAGATAAAGATTTTGACTTTGACTATAGTCTAGTGTCGGAACGTGCAAAAAAATGGGGACATTAGTGGTCAAAGGGTTAAGGCTGCGTCCAGTAGCGGATTTACACATTTGTCGCCAGTAGGCTATTTTGCATTTCATTAGCATTTACAGAAAATTTACAAGAGTAGTGCTTTGTTAGTGTTTTTTTGTCTAATTTGGGCCCCAAATTGGCCGCCCCTAAAATCTGCCACCCTAGGATCCAGCCTGCTAGTAAATCCACCACTTGCTGCACTCAAACTTGCGCGGCGGCGGTGCTACTTACTTTTCATCGTTGTTGGTGTTCATGTGGTCATTGTCGTTCGGAGGCGTCGTGCCCACCACCTGGAAGGCATCGACGCGTTAGTTTCACGCATTCTCGGATTACATTGATATTGTACTTCACTATTTGTAACCAAATCTGAATCACAACTAATATTATAAATGCGAAAGTTTGGATGGATGTACGGTGGTGACATTACATATCTTCACGCCTTTCCCCCGAGGGGGCTGGCAGAGGTGTAATACAACACACACACTTCGCCGGACGATATTGAGTCCCAAATATGACAGGGGGCGAGCCTTAGCGTTAGATATTTGTTACTCAATCACGCCAGAATGGCAGAACCGGCAGCAAAACGGCAGAACGGAGATGAAATTTGGCACAGAGATGGATGAAAGTCTGGAATAGCACATAGACAGGATTATACAATGATACAGGCATTTTTAACCACGGGTAACACAGCGGGCGCAGCTAGTTTAAAATAAGTATTAAACCGGTTAACATGAAACAAAATATATGGGTTTATAATCTGGGTGTCTTCAAGTCTCGAGTGACTCGGATTCTTCTAGGATAGCTTGCTTCTTCGTATCATTTCTTTTAACACCAAGCGAGATGGCAGCCAAACACAAGTCTATTAACCTATAGACTAAAAAGTACACGATATAAATAGTGTTAGTTTTTAGGCACTTAGTGTTAGCAGGGGTTATTCCTCTTGGTCTTTACTTCGCCCGTACAGGGGGCCAATATAGCGTACGGTTACTGCCTAAAACAGTGTGTAACTTAAAGTGAGCGAGTTAGAGGCGGATTCAAACTTAATGGCGGCTCTGAAGTTAGGCGCGAAACGCTGCGCAGTAGCGAAAACGAAGGTATGCGCGGGCGTCAGAGAGGCAACACGTCGCAAAGTCTCGCTTGCGGCGCACTTCACTGCGGCCATGAAGTTTGAATCAGTCTGAAGTATCACCAGTACCTCGGTGTTGTCTCCGCGCTCGTGCCGGGCCCGCAGGCGCGCCATGAACCGCGTGGCTCGAGCGAACGGGTTCTCGCGCTGCTCGTCGAACGTGCCGCCCTGGGGGACAATGCGATATTTATAAATGCTGTGCAATACAAGTCGATCCAGTTATAATAAATAAATAAAAAGCCTTATTTCATAAAATTAAAATATTTTTAGACTAGTTTTATATTTTATAGGGCACCTAGATTTGGGTGAAGGCCACCTTCATGCATTGGCATGCGCTCGGTCATGTGCTCGATTTTATTTAATAATATGGTGTTATGCTTTATATAGCTCAAAATTTCTCTTAACGAAATTGCCGAGTGAAGTATGGCTTCTTGAAAAAGTGTCAAGTACTGATAACGGCAATGAGTACACTAACAATTCTGGAACATGCTCGCACACTGGACACACGCGCACGTCGCCGCATGTTACCTGCGTGATGGGCCGCTCGGGCAGCAGCGGCTCCGTGTCGTCGCTGGAGGTGGAGGAGTGGAGGCGGCGCCGCTCGCCGGCCGCGAACACGCGCCGCTTGCACACCGGACACACGCGCCTGTTCTGCGTCAGCCACGGGTCGATGCACACTGCGTGGTAAGCTGCAACAACGGTGCTGCATTAGCCTTGACCCACAGCACAAAGAAAGTCAGTTTGTATAAATCGATATAGATAGTGGGTAGCTCTGGTGTCAAAGTATCTAGGTCGCCTGATAACTTCCGACATAGTTCGTTAGAGTACTTTTGCAAGTCAATTGAGTATATTTCGAGTATACTCGTATATGCCAGGCGTGATTTGTATCAGGTTCATGTAATGTCAAGCTATGCATTAAGCGATTTATCAGTCTATAAGTGGTATGAGGTACCTACCAATAACCAATATACGAAGCCGCGAGCTAAAGGCTAAAAAATAAAATAAAACAATTGGCCTCCTAGTCCTTTCGTCCGCGAGCGTACCCATGCGCAAACACACATTCCGTTTGCTTTTACTGCTGCTTTACCCCGTTCTTTTTACATGACGCAAACTATACTCGTCGAGGTGGGGAAGTGTGTGTGTATGGCTGTGTGCGTGTGTGTGTGTGTGTGTGTGTGTGTGTATATGGCTGAGTGCGTGTGTGTGCGAGTGTGTTGCTGTGAGCGCAGGGCAGTACGCGCAGTCGCTTTCCCTCCTGGTAGTCGTCATAACAAGTGTGTGTGCGTCTGTGTGTGTATGTGTGCGTGTGTTACCGTGTGCGCAAGGCAGCACGCGCAGCCGCTCTCCCTCCTGGTAGTCGTCGAGGCAGATGGCGCAGGTGTCGTAGGGGTCTCCCTTGCTAAACTTGCAGGTGGGGATCTTGGACAGCGCGCGGTTCGGCAGCCGGTGCCGCCGCGCGCGCCGCCGGTCCTTGATGCACTTCACTATCTGGGGAGAGGGAGACGGCACGACATGAGACGAGGACGTCAAGAGGGTCCATTTTTGCAAATTATTACGCCAATTTCGCCATGGATTATCGCGGTTGATCCTTGAGGGGCATAAACTATTACGTCAAAATCTTTGAGAAAAGAGAATTAAGAAGTAGACCAAACTACGTTAACAACATTAAAAAAAACCAGCGCGGGTTTGCAAGAAATTATCTGCTGACCTCAAAAATTCCCTATGTAGATGACACCTCAAGATTGTGTCAAAAATGTACAAAAATATATGCTGGCTGAACGCTGTGGATTTCAACCAAAACTTTAAGCTTGCTGGAATTGAGATGAACTAAAGTTTCATATTTTTCGTTACCATAAATATAAGTATGACGAGTAGACATAACACGACGACTATGGCGAAAGGGAGAAGCAGATGAGTGTTGATGTTGAACGGGAGCTCGCTGTTCACCATTATATAGTACCTGGAAATAACGCAACAATATTAATCTAGAGTACTTACCAAACGTGTTTGGAAAAAGCAAATGTGCGTTATAGACCTTCTAAGAATGTACCTTCTAATATTATATTAAACTCCTCTATAAAATCTACGCATTAAATCCACTAAATCCATTGCAAATAGAATTGAGCGAATTTTAGTTAAAAAAACATTTAAAAATGAAAACACAATATTTAGTAACGCGTGCGACACCACGAAGTTTTCGGGTTTTCAGATTGTTGTGCAATCGCATCGGAACTTCGAATGTTCTGTTTTTGTTTACAAAGGCTGAATCATCGCGATCACCATTCGTCAGTTGGCTTTCAATAAGCAGCCTTTGTACCCGCGGCCCGCGAACCGGCAACCGCTAGGTTAACGCTCCGCTCCGTCGCTTGTACCGGGTTTTCCTGCTCTTCACGTACATTTGTGCGTTGGACCACTACTCCACTAGTAGAGTCATATTTAACTGATAGACAACAAAAAGTTAGAATTAATGGCGTCACATCTTCCGGATCTTTAGTTACAATGGGAGTACCACAAGGTTCTATCTTAGACCCGTTCATATTATTTCTAATTTTATACGCTTACGAACCTAGCAGACATAGTTCTAAATGTATAGTTTCTATGATACATCTCTTATTTTTCGAACAGTAGTGAGCTTGTGCATGTGAACAACGTACTGACTATTACTTCGAGATGGTTCGCTGCGAACAATTTGTTACTTAATGCAAAGAAAACCAAGTGTTTAAAGTTTTCCATGCCTAATGTTAGATATATAGAGCCAAACGTAATGCTTGAGGGCGATAAACTTAACATAGACAAGGCGACGGTATTTCTGGGTATAAGCATTGATTCCAAACTGCAATGGGGTCCTCATTAGTGCTCTGTCTGGGAGACTTAGTTCTGCTGCTTATGCGATTCGTAAATCTAGGCAACTGACGGATATAGCTACAGCTCGGACTTTGCTTACTTCCACAGCATAATGTATGGCATGTTGCTGTGGGGATCAGCTGCTGAATTAGAGGCCATTTTTATTTTGCAAAAGCGAGCGATCCACGCTATCTACAAGATGGGTTCTCGCGAATCATTGAGAGATTTATTTATAAAGAAATAAATATTTTAACTTTACTTCCTTTGTATATCTTTGAAAATATTATGTACGTTCGTAGAAATCTATATTAATTTAAATTGAACTGTAACTATCATAACAATAACACTAGCTAGCTATATAGGATAGGATAGATAGATACTCGTAGGATACCTATACCGAGATTTAGACTAAGTCAAATAAGTCATTTATAGGTCATATTGGGAAGAAAAAGATTCCTTCCACTTCTGCCAAGTAGCCACTGGTACATATATGTTACCCAGTTGTAAGCCAAAATTTGTGAGACACTAATTTATTACTTTATGAAGAAAATTATGCCCCTCAGTTTCTTGCCTGTTATTCTGAATAGTGGCTCTTTTTCCGAACAAGGCGATCGAGTCTATTTAAAAACGTTGACGTTTATAAGTGTATCTTTGATACCCAATTGAATAAAAACATTTTGACTTTGACTTAGCAAATCCAGGGGGGGGGGGGGGGGGGACTAAGGGGCTTAAGCCAACAAGTATCTAATTCACACTTGACAATAGTCGAAAAATGGCTGTATTTTTATTTTAACTAGTAAATGTATACCTTGATAAATAAAGATTGCTCTCGACCCTAAACCAAAGTCCTGGATCAGCAACTACGTTTCGACTCATCTCTACTGAGTGTTACGTACATCGTGGTAGAAAACTCGTTTTATGACTTTTTTAAGAAACTTAAAACATACTTCTACATAAAAATATGAGAGATACCTTCGACCAGTTGTTTCTTTCACAGGTATATATTTTATAAATTATTATAATGCACGCCAAATATAGGTCAGGGGCCAGGGGTCTACTGTTGATACTCTTAAGATCATTTTAAACACAGCTTGTCTGCAAAGGCTTCTGCTTCGTGCAAAGGCCGGTCAGGCCGCTACACCGTGACCGGGTGGTGGAGAACTGGGCCCAGCAACATTCGCCTCCTGGCGAGCAGCAGCGCTCCCGGCAGGTAAGCAAACCACCTAAGTCCTGGCTATTCAAGCAATTTTTCTTGTCGCCATTAAAACCTACATACGCATCAGTCCACTCAATTATCGAACATTGTCATTAAACGAATGCTGCCTCACGAGCAGTGACATTAAGTATTGGTATCGGGTAGTAACTCACCCCTTGCCGTAGAGGTAGTCCTCCGAGAGGATGAGGCCGGCGAGGTCGCTCACGAACACCGAGGGTATCACGATACCGTCGGAGTCGTCCGCCGTCATAACCTCTGAAACAACACGGACAATCATTACTATTGTTTACCCCAGCCCCCCAATTCTGCTAACCAATTGTTTTAAAATCCTTACTAATATTATCAATGCGAAAGTGAGTTTGTTTGTTTGTTTTTAATGCTTTCACGCACTAACTTCTCAGCCGATCGTCATGAAATTTTGCATATATATACGTTATATGGGTTGCAGAAAAGAACATAGGATAATTTTTATCCCGAAAAAATGAACGGTTCCTGTTGGACCGCGGGTGAAACCGCGAGGCGCAACTAGTTGTTAATAAATTGCCTCAAATTGACACTTTTGTATTCCAGAAGTATCAAAAACAGACAATTCATTAACAATTTCAAAAAAATTGATTAGTAGAATCGAGACCCTGTTACTTGGGGGAAGACCGACCCCAAAGCACAATGGAACATTATCTTGTTCCGTGGTCGGTCTTCGAGCATTTCAATAGAACTTTTTTCGATCAAATAAGACAATATGAAACACGACGTAAATTGTTATGTAAGTGCTAGACGGTTTATAGTTCATAATGAAGCGATGATAGCCTAGTTGCAGAAGGCCCACCTCTCAAGCCAGAGGGAGCGGGTTCGAACCCAGCCGACGGCACGCACAAAGTTGTTCATTGTGTGAACATATGTATGTATTGTATGTCATCTGCTACATGACTGGAGCCCGGTGTTTGGCGACAGGCTCGCCCCCTGTCACATTTGGGACTGAACATCGTTGTATTATACCTCTGCAAGCCCCTTCGGGGAAAAGGCGTGAAGATATGTATGAACACTCCTTACGGAAACTTTAGTGAAATAAAACAATGAGCCCTATTCCAATCGCTAAATTGCTAAATCTTAACAAGTTCAAATTTTACCTGTCTTAGTTATTATTGCGTATACATATGTATATTAGACATGGAAATCAATACTTTTAGCTCGTTTGGATTTAGCAATTTAGCGTTCTGGCATTATTACATTCATTGCGAAATTTAAAATCCCGTCCCTCGGTTTGAGCTGATCCTAACTTGACGACCGAGGTACTAAGAAATAATATAGCTGAGATAAAAATAATAAGAAGCTCATTGAATCGTAGCAACGATGTCGTTGAGCTATTTCAGGAAACGCACGATAACAGTGTTTATTAAATGCATTCTTTATTTACTACAAATTGTTTGGGTTCAAGCGTACTTAGTGATAATAATATCATGTTTAAAGGACATTAGGGTTTGTTGTGTTTTGACACACATTTTGCTTGGAGTTTACTGGGTGGTTAATGAGGTCAAATATAGAAAAGGTATTAAGTTTTGAAGATATTTGACCAAAACATTGAAATTGTGGTCGGCACTCAGTTTTACTTCACTCTTTCAATTTCCCTCTCCAATAGGCTTACCACACGGCCGGCCAGGCATGAACACGGGACAGGGACACCGCGCGTGTGGTTGGTAAAACCGTAAACGATTTTTCGAAATCGAACGAAATTCGATTAGTTACGCATGTGATGGAAGCTTGGGAGAGTTCACAGGATGCCATCGGTGTCTTTTGTGATCTTTCCAAAGCGTTTGATTGTGTAGAACACCGCACCTTGATCCGTAAATTACACCACTACGGAATTCGTGGAATCGCTCTAGATCTTGTCGAGTCATATTTAACTGATAGACAACAAAAAGTGGGAATTAATGGCGTCACATCTTCCGGATCTTTAGTTACAATGGGAGTACCACAAGGTTCTATCTTAGGCCCGTTCTTATTTTTGGCGTATATAAATGATTTGCCGTATATGGTTAAGGACCTTACAGACATAGTTCTATTTGCTGATGATACATCTCTTATTTTTAGAACAGATAGGAAAGATAGTGAACTTGTGCATGTGAACAACGTACTGACTATTATTTCGAGATGGTTCGCTGCGAACAATTTGTTACTAAATGCAAAAAAAACTAAGTGCTTAAAGTTTTCCATGCCTAATGTTAGATATATAGAACCAAACGTAATGCTTGAGGGCGATAAACTTAACATAGACAAGGCGACGGTGTTCCTGGGTATAAGCATTGATTCCAAACTGCAATGGAGTCCACATATTAGTGCTCTGTCTGGGAGACTTAGTTCTGCTGCTTATGCGGTTCGCAAGATTAGGCAACTGACGGATATAGCTACAGCTCGGATGGTTTACTTTGCTTACTTCCACAGCATAATGTCATATGGCATTTTGCTGTGGGGATCAGCTGCTGAAGTAGAGGCCATTTTTATTTTGCAAAAGCGAGCGGTCCGCGCTATCTACGGAATGGGTCCCCGTGAATCATTGAGAGATTTATTTAAAGAAATAAATATATTAACTTTACCTTCTTTATATATCTTTGAAAATATTATGCACGTTCGCAAAAATCTACATAAATTTAAATTGAACAGTGACTATCACAATTATAACACTAGAAATAAGGATAGGATAGCTTTACAGAGATTTAGACTGACTAAGTCAAGAAAGTCATTTTTAGGCAACTGCGTTCGTTTTTACAATAAAATCCCGAAAAATATAACAGGGCTCACCGAGGGAAATTTCAAATCACATGTAAAAACTACATTAATGAAAAGAGGATATTATAAGGTTAAGAATTATTTAGAAGATAAAGATGTCTGGAGCCTTCCACTTCCGCCAAGTAGCCACTAGTATTTATAGATATTACCTAGTTGTAAGCCAAAATTTGTGAGACTGTAATTTATTTATTATTTGAAAAAATAATGCCCCTCAGTTTCTTGCCTGTTCTTCTGAGTAGAGGCTTTTTATCCGAACAAGGCGGTCGAGTCTATTTAAATAACTTTGACGTTCATAAGTGTATCTTTGATACCTAAATTGAATAAAAACATTTTGACTTTGACTTTGAAAGGTCAAGATACATGAGCAGGCCGTAATGGTATTTCTTGTAAGCTAATGTTATTATGCATTGTACAACGTAAGGGGTAGGTATCAGAATTTCAGTAATCATGGACTTATAACAGTAATTTTACCATTCCTTCCAAATTAATAATGTTCTCTTGTACTGCTTTCTGCTTCCTAAAATACATCTTCCTGTTTCACTTTTTTCCACAAAACACGTCACAAAAAAACAAATTGTGTAAGTTTGACAAGATTTAAATAAAATTTATATAACAACAAAAAGAGATACGATTTTCTTGAGTTTATTTAAACAAGTCTTTTTTTCTCTCCGCGAATCTTAGCTAGGTACTTAAATTGTTGATACACTTTAAAAATTTGGAGGTCACACTGATCTTTTTTTTAGTACCAGATGATATTGATTTCAGACAATTGAAGGTCATCGGTCAAATTTAATAACACTGAAATGTTTACAACAATATCTTCTTTGTTGTTATATTTATTGAACACAAGCTTTGGTACGGAAATTTACAAGCAGAATAAAAACTGGACGCGCCTTCTCTCAGAGGTTCACAAACAGACAGCTGTTATCAGGGAAGAGACACCGCATTAAGTACTCTTAATGATCTATTTATAATGCATTTGTGAAACTTATCAGTGGAGGTCAGGATTTCGTTTCTGATTACATGCACTTGCCTGTGTTTCTGTTGTTGTGCCTAGTTGAACTTTTAGGCCCGTTGCGCACCGGACGAGGCACGGCAAGATATTGAGAATAAAACATTTTAGACTAAACTTTAAGTTATATGTCATACGGTTGAAAATAACATGACCAAAGATATTAGCTAGCGCCCTGAAGCGAGCTGTTAAGCTGCCTTGAGGGCTGGCATTTTCAAAGGTATGACTTCCATTATAAAGTTTAGTTTAAAATTGCATACCCTGAGCGTCTTCGCCGGGTTTGCTCTGGGCCTTCCAATACTAGAACCGCATCTAGAGAGCTCATAAGCTGATAAGGGCACACCATTACCTGGGGGGCATTCCTGCACGTGAGATGAGATGAGATTTTATCTTGGTGACTCTCACACCTATGACGTTTCAAACGAGAGCAACAAGGACGAAAAAAGGTGAGATGAAAATCTCAAATCTCCGAATAGGACCCCTGACCTGTATGTACGTATCGCATTGTTTCATACAAAAATCCTTTGCCTTTCATTCTGTTTACCTTGTGAATATACTCAATGGATTGATACGAGGTGTTCTTTTGTTACTGACTACATAAAGTTTTATAGTTGTGTATAGCGTAAAGCGCATGTGAATTGTATGTATAATTGTATACCCAACTCGACTTCCTACCCGCCCTGACTTCGCACGGTATCTATAAACCTTTCGTGAAAAATTATCTAAGTGATGGTGAAAACCGCATCAAAATCCGTTGCGATAAGAATTAGCAGATAAACAGACAGACAGACGCGGAAAGCGACTTCGTTTTATACTATGTAGAGATGAGAGAGAAGTACCTAAATAATTTGCACAGAATACTATTTTCCATTCGATTGTAACAACATTTATTTTTCCTCCTATTGTGTACACGTTTTACGTGTTCGGAGATCAATACTCAAAGTATCAAAACATCTGATCATGTTAATCTACAGTTTCGCAACGGCAAATAATACCAATGTCTGAAGGAGTAACTAAAAGAACTAGCACGACAGAAATATTCAAAAACACCCAAATACCATCGCAATAAGACATACAATCCGGCGTCGAAAGATTACAAACGTCTGCAGTCAAAATGAATAGGTAGCGGTTATTATGATCGGCTGTCGAGGTCGGGCTATTTTGGCATCGTTCCTTAGTCCAAGAGAGACTTCGGGGGAGCTTATACATTATCATAAAATTTTAAGTCTAAACAGATTTCTGCGTATCTATCAAGTATCAGTACGTCTAGGGATCTGCTATTTTAAGTGTCTATATGTGATTGGGTGCATTATGTTGTTGTGAACACGACGAACGTCTAAATTGAAGAAAATTGCGATGCGAGATACCTAGTACTCGTGTTTTCAAAGCTTAGGATCATGTCTGTTGTGCGGTTGTTTGTGCTATTTGGTTTCGTTTCAGTGACTTGTAAGTTTGGTTTTTATTTCTTGTTCATTGTGTATAATTTTGATGTTTATTAATGTGTTTTGTATGTTCGTTTCAAACAGTTGCAGCGACGACACCGCTTCACAGTGTAAGTGTTCTTGGTTTGTTTGTAACACGCGAATTGTCGAAGCAAATGGAATATCTAACTAATTTTTGAGGTCAAAAATTCAGTTTCCCTTAACAATATAGTCCTAAAATGGGATCAAAGTGATCTAAAATTGCAAGATGAAAGATTGTTTTGTTTATGAGACTGACAAAAGACTGGAATATTGGCTTGTTGAAGAAGAGACTTTACTAAGCAGTGTGTGAAAAATTATTGCTAAAATTATTTATATATTTATAACAAACAAAATTCATAGGAAAGAAAGCCTTTGATCAGTACTGGCATTCCTTGAAAACGCTAACAACAATGTTTACCAAATTTTATCAAAAAAATTACTGCAATGCAACTGTTTCCTTTCAGGGACCCCCAGCATGTGATCCTAACACAGGGATAGGCTGCCTGCCGAGTCCGGACGACTGCCCAGAAGGGTGTACTTGCAATAGGTTTGTTGATTTCGTACACCAATTTTTGTAGTACTATTTAGCCAGTAGATCAATTGGTGTAATACTATTTTGTTGACCAAATAACTTTAAACAAAGTTGCACAAAAAAACAAGTATCACACAAAAAGGTAAGGTAAGGTTTTACAAAAAGGTGGTCTCACAATTTTTAGAAAGACAGTTATTAGATAAATTGTGATAATGTTTGCTTGGACTACAAGTCAAATCAAATGCCTTCATTCAATTGGCTGTCGAAGATACACTTAAGAACTTCAAAGTTATAAAAATTCCTCTACCACCTTGTTTGGAAAAAGTCACTGGACCTAGAAGATCAGGCAAGAAACTGAGGGGCATACTTTTTTCAAAAACTTGTTTTCTGTAGGCTGTATGGTTTTAGTTTCACCACTACAGTCTAATTTGTATTGTTTTTCAGAACAGATTTTGAAATTGATACGACCGAGACAGACAGTCTGGCGAGGCCGAGCGAGAAAATGGAATTCAAATTCGTGAGAACAGTTACATACTACGGCAGCGCTGGTTTATCAGGTAAAATGTCTACGTCAAATACTACGGTCAATGGACGTTAAAAGTTTTACTCGTGTGTCCGTATAGATGTAAATTCTATGGATAGATTTCAATGACAGATAGATCTTCATGAAGCTTCAACAAGTTTTATTTTTAAGATCATTTTGAAAGGCATGCGTGGGGAATTGCTGGCATAGAGTACAGATATTTTTAATACTACAAAAAACATTAAGAAGTAAATACTCTAGTTTACTTTTTAAAACTTACTCTGACAGAACTACAATAAATAAATAAATATCAGGACACTTGCACACACGGTCGTCTGACCCCAAAATAAGCAAAGCTTGTACTATGGCTGCCAGAAACTGATATAAATACATATATATTTTTAATTACATACTTAAATAGATATTTACACCCAGACATAGAACAAACATAAATGTTCATCGCATAAATGTTTGCCCTAGGTGGGAATCGAGCCCACGCCCCCAAGCTCAGAAGGCAGATTGACTACCAACTGAGCCACCGAGGCAGTCAATGAACCTAATACCTAAAGTCCTATAATACATATTCGTGATAGGTACATTATTTTCACCCATTAGTTAATGAAGGAGACTTACTGAAATCTAAAACGACACTGGCGCCAAAAGATCCCTGTAGCACTGTACATATTAATACGATTTAGGTTTCATTTTAATTTACATTTCACAGATGAAAACGATTTGGCCGCTGAAGATAGCATAGCAAGTACCTACGATATAAAAAGCAAAAAACTTCTTTGCTTTATAGCAATACTAACATTACTATGAGTTTACGGATTGCTAATTTGATAACGGAGTTATTTTGTCATGATTTAATTATTACTGCTTTGACAATATTTACCTCTACTAATAAACATTTCCGATGAAGCCTCGCAGTAGTTCTACAGTGTTTTGTCTTTTTCTTTCTTTTATATTTCTAACTCGATCGAAAAATACAAAACACTGTATAACTATTCCGAGGCTATACGACGTTTATTAGTAAGGGGGTTCACCTTTTTCTGTGTTAGTGTTTAAACTAGTTATCTGCAATACTAACCTCATTTATTGGCTGAATTCGAATTAAAACTTTAATCTTTTATTTCTGTTAAAATCTAATCTACAGGGCTAGCACGGGCCGGAGACAAAATGTCTTTCTAACGTTTTATCCACGCTTGACGACGCACGCAGATGTGACAAAGCTAGAATACGGACACGTTTGTCTCTTTCTCGCGGGAGTAAAGCGGTGGAAAGACAATATGTCTCCGGCCGGTAGGGCTCTCCTGAGGAACGCCACATTTCGCTTTACGCATCCACTAACCACCTAGACCTCGTTCATGTCGGAAAGCGCGTATAGCGTCGCGTTGCGCGACTTTCAAAAACCAAACAAAATAGGACACGCCTGAACACTATCAAACAGCGTATGTTTGATTTTTTGTTTGGTAAATCATACTTCAGGAAGTTCCAAATAAATTTTATCAAAATCGATCAAGCAGTTTCTAAAATATCAACAAGAGTCTAAAGCTTGTTTACAAAATCCGATTCGGATGACCGGAAGTTGGTTTTTAGGCTTTGCTTTTCATATTTTGTATGAACAAGTTTTGAAGCGACATCGCGTCTGAACCTTGCCATCGCTTTACGTTGTCTTGTGTAAGAGACCTTATTCTACCACTGTCAATCCGCGGTCTCAACTCAAGATCCCCTCTACTCCACCATTGTCGGTTCAGCACAATTACGGTATAATACAACAAACATTTATATATACAATAATATATGTCTAATACAATTATAATTTCTAATATAATAAGTCACACGAACAATGTAAAATCAGATTCCCAGGACGGATATGTATATACAATGTATTAATTTGCACGACTTACGGCTGTTTATGGATGGACGTAATACTTAAGACCATGTACCACTAATATGCAAATAAAGATTTTGACTTTGACTTTGACAAGTAAACAAGCATTATATTTTCCAGCAAGACTCAACGAGAAGGTGCAGTACGTGTTCCGCGGTATCATTGTCTCGGCCATACTGTTCATAGTTTGCGCGTGTATATGCGTCGTGTCTGTCTGCATGTACTGCTTTCATATTCGGCAAGCGTAAGTTAAAATATTTATTATACTGGTACATCAGAATAAATAGTAGTATCAATCTAGAGACAACATTCTATCGCGGGTCACATAAAGACGAGATTGGCGCTGGACAGAGAGCACAACCGCCAGGAAGATGAAACCAAAAAATGCTAAATAAAAATGAAAACGACCTTCATATACCCAACAGTGGGTCGACACATACTGCCAAAGATAATGCCAACACGGACTTTATCGTCACGCCTTTCCCCTGAAGGGGCTGGCAGAGGTATACAACACCCATACTTCCCCGTCCGATATTCAGTCCCTTATGTGTCAAGGGTGCGAGCCTGTCGCTATACACTGGGCTCCAGTTGTGTAGCATATGACAGATGAAATTGGTGCGTGCACTCGGCTGGGTCCGAACCCGCTCCCTCTGGCTTGAGAGACGAGCCTTCTCCAACTAGGCTATCATCGCTATATCATCAACTTATTCGTGATAAAAAAAATATACGATGGACGACAGATATCATACAAGATCTGACGATATCTGAGATTTGACTATTTATATCTTTCGATATCACCAGTTCACTAAGATACAATAGCGCGTTATAATTTTGATCGTTTTGTTGTATTCCAGAGATTCTAAGCTGAAGCAAGAAGTGGACGCTCTAGCCAAGAAGTTAAAGATCGACGTGAGCAAGAAGGCCGGTCCATCTAGCAGACAGCCTCTGGACCCTAAAGGGGAGAGCTGCCCCGTCCTCGTGGAGGACGCTAACGTTATGTGCGTTTGATACTATTTCGATATTTCAGAGCATCCCTTTGCGGGGATTTCAGATTTTCATCTCACCTTTCTTCGTCGTCGTTGCTCTCGTTTGAAACGTCATAGGTGTGAGAGTGACCAAGATAAAATCTCATCTCATCTCACGCGTAGGAATGGCCCTCCAGGACCCACAATCATTCGGAAACGTTGCCGATCGGATCCCACAAATTTCGAACCCAAATTGTTCGAATCTCAGTCTACTTTTATAAATTTTGCAATAGGCAATAGTCTTTATCCGATTGAAATAATGAATCATGTTTAAAAACTTATGAATACGGAATGACATACAAATAAATTGAGTTTAAAATGTTTGGAATCCGTTTGGAAAACGTTTCCGAATGATTGTGAATAAATACCTATGCTGGTCCGCGTGACAAAATTCATCTCTACACTTTTTGTAGTGTGAGAACGTGACAAGACTATGTGTAAACATACGTCTGTCTCGATAAAAATAGTCGACATACGTATGCTAGGCCTGCAAGGCCCTAAACCAATCGCTAACGCTCGAATTTTTGCTGCTGATTGGACGAGTTGACAATAAGATCTGGGGGGCTATTCCTACGCGTGAGATGAGATGAGATTTTATTTTGGTCACTCTTACACCTATGACTATTCAAACGAGAGCAACAAGGACAAAAAATAATGAGATTGAATCTAACTCCGTAAGAATAGCCCTCAAGGTGATATTTCTATCACACTAATATTATGATGCGAAAGTTTAAGGTGTATGGTAAGGCACGGCAGCTGTCTCGCTCGCTCGCAACACTGTTATATTGGATGTAAAATTTTAGAATGTATTGTTGATAAATTTGCCTCTTGCAATGCATTGAACAGTATTACAAAGTATTCAGAATAATTTTCATGTTGCGCCTTACTATACCATACACCTTAAATGGCTGTTTGTCTCTCAATCACGGCAGAACGGCTGAACGGATATGAATGAAATTTGGTTGAGATAGACAACCGCTGGGCGCAGCTAGTGGTTCATAATTCGTCCAATCAGCAGCAGACGTTCCAGCGTCAGCGATTGTAGAATAGAATCGTTTGAAAGCGAATGCAACTTCTGTTGTATACTTGTACATTTAGTAATATATTCTATATCCAAGCTGTATTAGACTTATCTGATGTAACGAAACATTGTTTTTAGGCGAATAAAGAATCTGAATCTGACACAGCGTCATACACTTTCTTCATCACCTGAAATTTTACCGTAAGTCGTGTGGGTAAGGTACAATTTCAAGAGCATTGAGTTTAAATTTTAACGCTTTGTTTTTAGTCAAGTGTTTAGTAGTTCTAGGGTGCGATGTGGACCTAAGAGATGTTAAACATATCACGTAATTTAGCGGGCTTTCTAAATCCTAAAAACGAACGCTTTGGATCTACGAGATGGACCTTAAGGGGGAGCCTGCCTGGGGCCCTATTCGGAGATTTGAAATTTTTGTCTCACTTTTTTCGTCCTTGTTGCCCTCGTTTGAAACGTCATAGGTGTGAGAGTGACCAAGATAAAATCTCATCTTATCTCACGCGTAGTAAAGGCCCTCCTGATAACACATAACGTGTGTGCGTATCAGTTCAACGCGCCAAACCTGTCCCTTTTTTTGCGAACCCTCTGAAGCACGCTCGCTGTGAGCTCCGAGCAAGACGCGGCTCGGTTCGCTGAGTTGATACGGCGAACTGTTATGGCAAAACATAACGACACGCGTATTCGATACACTGCGAGTTCGGCTTCAGTCAGTCCCTGCCTTTACGCTGCAGGAAAGTTTGTTTGATCACGTATCACACGTTACTAAGGCGCAAACGGCAAAACACTGAACACGAAAAAACTTTGTGGGCTGAGCTACTCACGTCCGTAGGAGTACACTCTATTCTGGTTCCCTACACGTGGTCCCTGGGTAGTGCTAACCGGGTAGCAAACTCTGGTGGGAGGCTTCGGCTGTGGCTAGTTACCACCCACCGGACCAAGTCATGCCGTGAAATGACCTAGTCGTGTTTCGGGATGTAGTCCGGTGTAACCGTTCCGAAGACGGGTCTGAGCAGTAGCGCACTTGTAGCGCCTCACTCAACTGCCGTCTTTGTACTTCTTCACTCTACTAAACTTCAAGGCTATAGCGTGAATAAGTACCTTATAGGTCGTCGTACTCCATCTTAGACCACAACGTCGCTTAACATCAGGTGAGTTGGTGGTCAAACGCCGACCTATTCTACATAAAAAAAAAAAAAAACACACTGCACCGGACGCTTCTCCGGTGTGCGGTGATGCAGATTTTAACTTTGGCTGTAATATCTCGATTTGCATACAAAAACCGCAGAGTATACTGACACCGCGTCTCCGTGCGGAGAAGCGCATGCGAACTTCCGTAGGTATCTCCTAGGTAAGCGTGTTACACCTTTGATCACGTCGACGCTTCCCATGTCAGTCAGTGTCAGTGTCAGTTCCCGAGTCAGTGGTCAAATGCCTGGCTAGACTCTGTTCTGCCTTTGTTGTAAAAAAAAAAGAACCTGGAGCTTGGGGGCGTGGGTCCAATTCCCACCAGCGCAAACATTTATGCGATGACCATTTGTGTTTGTTCTATGTCTGGGGTGTTAATTAATATCAATAAAGTATATAAGTACGGACGTATATCAGTCTCTGGCAGCCACAGTACAAGTTTTGCTTAAGGGTCAGACTCGTATTTTATCTCGTTGTGTGTGTGTGTGTGTGTGTACTGACCTAGTTCGGTGGAGTTGACGTTGTGCACGATGGCGAGGTTGAAGCCGGCCGCCTGGGCGTTGCGGATCTGCGTCTCGTACGTACACGCAGCCGTGTGTCTGCAACAGACGGACAGTTGAACATACTAGTCATGAAGGCATATAGCAACGTGTTGTTTTGCATTCTCGCAGAATTTTTACAGGTATAGATATTCTCCACTAGCATAACACGAATAAGCTATGAAGCAACCTTGAAATCGAGAAAAAAACAGCTGTTCCATGCATTTTGTCGACGATCAACGAACTTATTGTATGGAACAGCTGTTTTTTTGCCCCATAGTCCGCAGTTTATTCGTGCTCTGCTAGTGGAGTACCTGCTTCTATAATTATTCTTCGGGAATGCAAAACAACACGTTGTATTTCGTCGCCAGGCCTTTCCCCCGAAGGGGCTGGCAGAGGTGTTTTACAACATTCATACTTCTTTGGACGATATTTAGTCGCAAATGTGACAGGGAGCGAGCCTGTCGCCATTCACCGGGCTCCAGTAATGTAGAAAGAACAATTTATATAGGTCTAAAATGTGAAACTAGCCAAATGTGAACAAGGTGCAAAAACCAGCATTTCTCAGTTGGTGCGCTGTTTCCTAATTTGTATTTAGTGGACTAAGACTAGAAAATGCTTTTTTTAAATATTAAAAAAATAGAAAAGTGTTTATTACATTTTGGACCTAACCTCTATGTAGGTACCACACAATATTCCCTATTAATCTATGCTTCGTAAAAATTACTAACTAGTTATTTATTTACGTCAACCTTCAAGATTGTTAGTTTTAAAAGCTAAGTTCCAGGTACAAACTCTTGCCTTGGAGTCGAGCATTGTTGTCAAGAGCATGTTAATAACTAGACAAATGGCAGTGGATCCCACTTCCAGGCACTCGATGCAGATAAGCATCAAGTGTTGCAGTCAGATAGTGCTCACAGTACTAATTGACCGAAAGAAGCGAGCTCTCAATCTACTGGGACATCTCGGCCTTTGTTTGTTCGATAACTTGAGTATAGTTGATCTTCACGAAAATTTGCAGGCAAGTATTTGCAATTAACATTTTTAAGGCTTTCGCAACGCTCTGAATTTTCCATGTTTTTTTTCAAATTTATTTATTTCGTAAAAAATATACATTAATATACATTTTAAAAACAGAAAGTATTGAAAAACTTAACAGTTTGTATCTATACCCTTATCGCTACACGCTACAATTTTTTTAATAATTTATAAACGCGCTTGTCAAATTTCTTGGAAAGTATTTACCCGATTTTGATGAAATTTGGCATGTTCAATTAAATGAACTATATCTCCGCCCATATGTTCTTGGTTTTTTTGAAAACCGTACTCAAGAATATTTTTCTTAGCTCTATTCACATAGAGCTATGAAAAATATTCGCATTGGTAAGGGGTCACTTTTGACGGATTTATTTAGAGGATAGACAAAGTAAATCAAAAATCTCGTTAAGGAAGGTTGACTACATAATTAGCTTTTAAATTTTTTATTTATTTATTTGTTTATTTGTTTCACAACTTACAGCTATCATTACAGGTATACCTAATGCGATAGTGTAGTAATAAGTACTAACTAACTATATCCTATAACAAACTTACGGTAACACAATATATGTAGTGCTATCTTTGTGAATTCACCCAGAGTACAATAGAACAAATCTGTATCAGCCGCGACAACGTTGAGAGTACGCAGTGCGCGCGTCAGCGGCGCGCGGCCGAGGAGGACGGTGCGAGCGCGCGGCGCCTATAATCTATAATTTATCTATAATACAGGGGATTTTTTTTGGTTTTTAAGAATTATTAGAGAAGTGCAAGTCATAAAAAATATTGATATTGCACTTTGTCACTCTGTAGAGGCTCGTCAGTATCTTTACTCGTTCTTATCGCTCTTCGTTTTCTTCTAGATGAAATGTCAATAAAAACCTTTGGCCAATGCGAAGTTAGTCTAAAGTGGTCGTCGGACCCTTAAGTTCGAATATGAGCGAAATCGGACGAAGTGAGCGAGCGATGAGAAGTTGGGGAGATATGCGACGTTCCTATTCGAGGCGAACTAGCTAGTATAATTATAGTAGAATAGACATTCTATTTCTGTATAGCGTCAACTGGGGTAAATGCATCTGTGAGCAAATTGTGTCTGTCGAGAATTACTGACAAACCCTTCACAAATTGGGCAACTAACGCCATCTGAAGACAGACCTTCTGAACTGAAGACGTCCAAACCAAAATAATCCGAAATAGTATAATATTCAATTAGTCGTAGGGTTCAGACTTATCTGACACGATGTAGCAGCGCGGTTCGTCAGGCAAAATGTCGAGAATTCCTGAAGTCGGGTCTTTACTAGCGAGCATGCTTCCCGAGGCACGCTTCTATCTTAGTCTGGAGCGTGGACAACTCAGCAACCAGAGCGAGATAGAAGCGTGTCTCGCAGAGTGGAGATCCGACGTAATGTTGTGTGTGGTAAGGTTCAAACTCACTTGGAGATGAGTACGATCCACCGCTCAGTGAAGTTGTCCGTGTCGCTGGGTGGATTTGTCATGTTGGAGCAGCCGTCGGCGGGGTCGCCGGCCACCAGGAACCCGCGCAGCCCGTCCGGCGGGATGTCGGGCCCGAAGTCCGCCGGCATGTCGCGGAACTCCTCCATTATCTGAGAACAAAAAAAAACGTTTTACACTCATAGCTCTCTACTAAGTTTCTTTGTATCCAGTATGCCATGATGATGCCATGAACTAACACAAAGATATATTCATCAGTCAAAGATAAGCCCCGGCGCGAATCGAACCCGGGACCTCCTGCATTTAAAGCAGTTAAAATGAAGACAGAAAACTGTCCAGACAAGCAATTTAGCTAACCATAGCTGATACTTAACTAAACCGTTGACGTTGCGTTGACAGCTCAGTGTCACTAATGTTTCACAAACGTGTCACCGGTAATCCATCTGGCACGTTTGTAAGACATTAGTGACAGTGAGTCGTTCCCTGTTCGTTTTTTATGGCTAACAGAATGTCAACGGTTCAGTTAAGTATCGGCTATGGTTTGCAGAATTGTATTCCTGGGACCTTCTCTCATGATTCCAAAAATCATGAGAGTAAGGATGTCTGCTCGTACTTTAGTTGACCGATTCCAGGTGCGGAAGTGAGACCTAACCACGTTTACTGATATAGAAGTCCTATTTTGATCTTGGCTCGTACTATAGAGAAGTAGGAAACAGAATCGTCGTATCTTTATCTATTTGGAGATGTAAGTTAATTAATTTAGTGTCCGTAATTTTATTTTCATAAATACAATACTCCGGAATACTCCGTACATATTCGCTTAGCGTGTCTAAAATGAGGTACCTATAAAAGAGAAGAACTCAACAAGTTAATTTAAACAAAAATTTACTAACAAGTTGCTGCATCGCCACAACGTACATGACCTTCACAGTGTTGATGGCCAGTGCTGCTGCCATTTTCGTCAAATCGCTAAAACTCTTCACAGATAGAAAGCACGTCACTTCATCCTACACCACTCCTGCTCCGGCAACCCACTCTTGCGTTGTTCATGAATTATGGAAAACTTCTAGCACTTTATACTGAAACACTGCGACGAGTACTCAAAATGAATGTACAGCCAACAATATCCAGCCAGCACTTGCAACAATATCAGTTCAAAATCTCTCAGCAAACAGCTCTGATTTTTTTTAGACCAAGTGACGTCTTCCACGACTTTCTCTGGAGTGACCGTCGCTACATTCGAGAACATTCAATAGAAACTAAGTATAAGTGCTAATGATACTCGATGATAAGGTCACACGCGATTGTCTGCGTCAACTTAACCCTCACTCAAGTAATCTAGAATTCTAGACCATTTATATGAAATAAATTGTATCACACTATGACATTATCTAAGTCATTTGACAAAGCAACACGAGTAGCGAACAGTATATACGCGACTAACGATCGACTATTCATTATCGAGTGGAAAACTCCCCATGTTTGTTAAGATAATAATTATCAAGTCTACAATGTACGGATAGGTAAATAGGTACTAGGTATTTACTATTATTAATTCTTTCTCCTAATCAATTAATCCTTAATTTCCTACAATTACATTTATAATATAATAGCGATGGCAGCCTATATAGTTGGGAGAAGGTCCGCCGCTCAAGCCAGAGGGAGCGGGTTCGAACCCAGCCGACGGCACGCACCGATTTGTTCGTTGTGTGAAGTGAATATATGTGCGTATTGATGTCATCTGCTACATGACTGGAGCCCGGTGTACGGCGACAAGCTCGCCCCCTGTCACATCAAAAGACGACCTGCGACCTGCAGAGGAGGACAAACGCCGGTCAAGAGGTCTGCAGCTCACAGAGGCACTAGTGTTACTACTTATGATATAAGGTCTTGTGATGAGTTTTAATGATGGATAGATAAAATATTCACTTTTTGGAAAATGAAAAAAAAAACTTAGTTATTTTATATCATCACTAGCTGAACCCCGCGGTTAAAAAGTGCTATTCTAGACTATAATCTATCTCTGTGCCAAATTTCATCCAGATCTGTTCAGCTGTTCTGGCGTGAATGAGTAACAAACATCCATCCATCCATTCTTACAAACTTTCGCGTTTATAATATTAGTAGGATTCAATTGTAAAAATGTGCGAGCGAGTAACAGCGCGAACCTGACCTCTAATTCACCATAGCCTGACTATCATAAAACAATTTTAACGGTGCACACACCCTACGTAAAGGCTAAATTTCATGAGTCGATAATTCGGTCGATCGCCTGCATTCAAAGAACACCTCGCATGCGGGATGACAATTAATAAAAGTTCGTCATCTTTACCTCGGTCGTCATACAGTAGGCGGGTATTGCCCGAAATCGGCCTTGACCAATAGCATGCGAGAAAACAAAATCTCTTGCACGCCGCTTGCAGACCCTATCGACTAAGGCGTATTTCACACTGCTGCCGCATCCCGCTCTGCCGTACACGAAGCGACAAGCGCATATGAGCGACTGACACGCGGTATGAGTGTGTTGTATGTACTCTGCGATTTTTGTATACAACTCGAGATTTTACAATCAAAGTTAAATTCCACATCCCCGTACCCCAAATGCGGGCCCCAACGACCAATGAAATTGAGCCTTAACTTACACTTATCATATTAGCTGTTGAATATATACCTTGAACCTACATAAGCGCCTGGAAGAGATCACTCTTAGCGATATTATGAGCGCCAGTTGTTACAACAGTTGTTTTATTTTTGTTTTAAATTGATTGGCCCACCAAGCAAAAAACAGGGAGAACTGGAAGGAAGGAAGAGTCTGCCCAACAGTGGGACATACCAGGCTGATATAAATAATAAAGAGATTATAAAAAGTCTATCTGATATTCTTAAAGAGATACGGGTCACAGCTAGTAAACATGAGATTACTCAAGGTCGAGGCAGGGCTTATCGGTGAACCTCGATAACATCAGATTGCATTCAGAAAACAATCAATTTGCGATTCTTTGGCTTTGTTCACATTTGGTCATTACCAGCTGCGCACGACGATGTTACCCGAGGTTAAAAAGTAGCCTATGTGATCCAGGGTTTATATAATAAGCTAGCTCCATACCAAATTAAATTAAAATCCGTCCATTCGTTTGATCGTGAAGAAGTTAACAAACAAACACACTTGTTGCTCATTGTTCTTTGTCATTTCTCGCGGGAGTTTACTTGCGGTTGGAAATGAGGCCTACCTTATAGTATAATGTAAGAATGTCCAAGTCACTCTGCAAGTGCTTCGTAACGACTCAATGGATTTGAATCGAATTTGGTGTAGGGGCAGCTACTTTTGGTGTTGTAGTTTCTTGTACTATAAAACGCGGGCTTAAGTCCGCCATTCATAAGATGAGCCACGAGCCGTACGCCGCGTAGTACGAATCGGTGGACAATGGCCACACACTACACGAACACGAGCGCCCAGGCGCGCTAGGCGCCGAGGGCTCGTCGCGGCGTAAGCGTCATCGACGGATAGCGGCGGATTGGTCCGCGAGCCGCTCGATAGCATCCACTCAGATTTGTCGCCAGCGACAAGTACGGCGGATTGGTACGCGTCTGAATGGTGGGCTTTAGAGTGATGTGATAGTAGACCAAGTTGTTATCGTACTCGGCCAGTGGGTTATGCTTGGATAACCTACATTATCCTTAGCTGCTTGACGTTATTAGGAAGGATTGTTCAATAGATAAAAGTTATCAAAATAATAATAATAATAATTAATATTTGTATAAGACTGAATGAAACCGATCGGTTTTCGGTGTAAGACGTCGATTATAAGTAATATGTTTAATGATTATACACATTTTTAGTATGAATGAAATGTAAGGACGATTAATGGCCGGTAAATCAACGAAAACAAGTATTTTGTTTGCGCCTAGTTTGATATGAAGAATTTTTATCATTATTTTGGAAAAAAAACCACAAAAAGTAACTTCTTAAAAAAACTGTTTGAACGTAGATCTCCAAATGTTTTGCAGCGATTACACCACATTTTTTTTCGATTGTTGAATAACCAGATTAGTTCTCTAAAGTTTAACCGAGCAACTTATTCTTATTTGTGTACACCAATAAAAACGGCAAAAAAATGCAATTCTAGGCGCAGATCTCATTTTACCATTAAATATGATATACGATTTTCAACTCTAAATGAAGTAAAAGTATGTGTGGGTATGACCGAGCCTTAACAGATAGAAGGTCAGGAAGGCCATTGTACTCATAATTATGGACAACTTTTGTTATAGAGCCAACTCTGAAATAGAAAAAAACAGCTATTCCATACAAATGTATGGAATGACCATACATTTCATTAGTTGGTTGAGTTAAGAATTTTCTTGACGAACAACTAACTTTTTACATGGAACACCTGCTGATTTTGCTTTCGCGATTTTGGGTTGGTTGGAAACATAATGATGAGGACAATGGCCTCCTTTGGCTTAGTATACCCTATCCCAGTAACCCTTTATTTATCGTATCAGGCAATAGAGTCATCGTTATTAATCATGTTGTGTCTGTTCTGAGAGATAACTGCTAGTAGGTAGATGTGCAATTATGATTTAAGCGTGAGTAAGCACTATGAGTAAGAGATATTACTAAATTGAAATACGTAATACGTACATCTAATACATTCTCATTGGCTGCTGTAATTATTATTGTGGTACATAATTAAATAACGTTTCACACTGCATAGCTGCCTACTAAGATTCCCTGGACTAGATCACACACAAAGACAAAGAAAACTAACACCCAGATCCAGAACAGGTATTTAAATTTATCATTCAACAGCCTACCCGGTCTGGAATAAAATCCAGCTTATTTAATAATAAATTTAATATGACTGCTTTATAATTTAATATTATAAAGCAGTCGAACCCCGACTAGGCTAGGAGGTTCATCGTTACACGTTATTATAGCTGGAGACTATAATAGGAGATATAGCTAAAAAGTATTTTTATAAACATAAGAAAAGTAGGAAAAAGAGGATAATTTACGACCAAAATACCGCACACACAACTTAGCAATAAACGTTGTATAGCCTCATTGGCCTCGGAATAGTTACACAGTCTTTTGTCTTTTTCGATCGAGTTCAAAAATGTAAAAGAAAGAAAAAGGCAAAAGACCGTATAACTATTGCAATGCTATGCAATGTTTATTTCTAAAGGGGTTAATCTACTTCAAAATAGAATAGGAATTAAATAGATATCAAAAATAAAACACGTACGTAAAATAAACCTATTTGATGTAAAACTTGAGTCAAGTGGCCAAGTACATTGAATAGTCCAGTTTCGTGGGGTTTATCAAATTACGCGTGGAGTTGCGTCGTCTGATCATTTCTATTTCTGGACAATACCGTGCGAACAGCGCGACCTTGGGAAAGGGTTTATATTACGTAATGGTTTGGGTGGAAAGGCTAATGATGTCTTTTGTTTATTATTGAGTAGCAGCTAACAGGAGAACTGGGGGGCTTTCTTGTGTAGGCAATGGTCATGGCGAGCCGTCTCTCTTGCACTTTACTCTTTACTTTACTATTACATACCTTACCACATTCTACCAGCGGACATACGCGATTACCATCGCCACTATGCTTTTAATTTAACAACATTATTATATTACAACATAAGCCTCTAGGTGTAAACTGGATGCAAAGAACTGAAGACTAAGAACTAGAGTAGCGTTCAGTACAAGAAGCCTTTTTTTATGATTCAATGGGCCTACGTTTGACCACAACACACCTGGGACCCTATTCGGAGATTTGAGATTTTCATCTCACTTTTTTTCGTCCTTGTTGCTCTCGTTTGAAATGTCATAGGTGTGAGAGTGACCAAGATAAAATTTCATCTCATCTCACGTGCAGGAATAGCCCCCCTGATGGAAAATGACGCTGTGGTCTAAGATGGAGCACGCTTGCCCATGAGGTGCCTATTCACTCTTGTCTTGAAGAGACCCAGGTTGTATCTGTTGCAGGGGAACACCGAGGCAGGAAGTGCGTTCCACTCCTTGGCAGTTCTTATTAGGAAGGAGTTTTGAAAGCGCTTCGTGCGGGCTTTATCAAAGCTGACGAAATATTGATGGAATGTCTGCTTCGATCACCTGTGGCCTTCGTCCAGAAGATTACATAGGCACATACTGACAATGATAGGGACCGGATAGCAAGAACACGATTCCTACGGGAGCATTGCTTGTATAAGCTGCAGTTACCAAAAATGCACAAATCATGTTCTAATTAGCTTGGGACTGATGATACGTCAATTTCACAGATCAGTAGATATTGGATATCGTATTGCATTGATGTTGTCATGTGTGCAACATGTTGCGTTAAGCGTCATTTTCCGCTCAGTGCCGACGCTGCATTGGTTTTGTATGCGTACAGTGACGAAAACCAACACCAACGTTCCTACGGTCTGAATTTGTCATTTCAGAAAACAACATTAGTTACAAATTAAGCCCTTTGGGATAAACACTATGGGATTTAGACGCTCGGACTTACATCTATCTAACATAGATGGACAATATGGTCATATTATATGGTGATAAATAGTTATTTGTTATGCAGGACTGCAAAGTGCTTTTTTGGCGCGAGTACTTACTCGTAAATTAAAACCCGAGCAAGCAAAGGATTCTAGGGTTCAAATATAGAATCCTGCGTGTAGCGAGGGTTTCAAAAGTATGAGACGCAGAATAACTTTGCTGCCGACTGAAACACAAAACTTTTCACATCACTACAGCGAGAAAACTGCTAGGTTGTCACCTAGCACTTTTCTGTCGAAAGAATTTAAAAAGATCTTAAAAGTTTTTTTTTAATGCAGTTGTCATGCTGGTCTGTACGATTATTCTAAAAATGAGGTTGGCACACTGACATAAAATGCATTTTCAGAGGACTGGCTGTTTAGAAAATGATTACAAAGAAAAGTTCGTATTTTACAAATACTTTCCACGCTAGCCACAGACCTAAGATTTTTTTTGCTTCGCAAAAGACCATCGAAGCGTGGGACAGAGAAGTCTCCATCGAAATGTAAACTCCACAAGAGAGAAAGAGGTCGCCTACAAATAAAATATTAGTCAATAATTCTTTTGTCATTAATGACAGCGCGCCACCTGGGAACACGCGAAAATTCCTATGATTTATATTTTTACTAAAATAATTATAAATAGACTCAAAAGAGAGCAATTGTAACTAAATGCAGTTATGTCATCTTGTGAGTTTAGCAATTGTGATGTGAATCCAAGATGTAACCCACAAAATTTGTCGTTTCATGGGTAAATATGAAAATTCCATTGTGATGTTTTTGTCTAAATTTTGTCTTAAACATAACATAAATTGGTTCCGAAAACCGATTTACCAGCGGTATGTTGTTGTGGTTTCTTCGTAACATCTATATTTCCTAGATGAAAGCAGAATTGGTGATGAAATTCAGCATTAAAATATTAGTTAGTTTACGCTCGATTTTCACTAGAGATGGATAAAAAGATGACGTCATTATTATCGATAGTTTTTATCAAAGTTCATTAGGTCGGCGATGGGTGCAATACATAAACAAAGCATACATTGTTGAATCAATGCCATCAAAAGTAAATTGACATTCTTCCGAGTTTGTACTGAATGATGAGGCGTAAAACATTTTTGTATTAAATATAAGTATGTACCTTCAATTTCTGATCATCATTTTTAATTCAATTTACACATTTTGGGTGTCTTACATCCAAGTCTAATTGAAATATATTTAATTAAATTAAATAATATATATGTAAATTATAAATAAATGTACAAAACCAATGAGATAAGTATCATTGCTTATCCTAATCCGTATACGAGTAAATTTGGTCAAGGGTCACAATTCGAAGCGAATTACTAGGATAGTATTATGTTGATCTTATTATTTACTTTTCTTATGTTAATTTAGATACATGGTGATACTGATATCTAACTCTTCCGCCTAGCTTAACACCCGTTTAGTGATTAATATTCATTTTAGCTCAGCAGCGGTGTTATACTTGGAACAAAAAACAACTCAATTGGTATGCGAAAGATTATATTTATCGACAAGCACCCGGAGGACCATTTTTGGTCAATCGATAAATTAATAAGTACTTTTCACAACACTAATTTACTCACGCATGCGCAAATGTTTTTTTGTATCACTATCGAATTGTCACTGTCGATCTTTTACATCCTAGATCTGTGACGCTAGCGGATAAATTGCACTTTTACAGCCAGATTTCGAATGATAAACAGAACCTTTCCGAGCTTGTGAGGTGAAAGTATTTTTGCTACTGACCAGTCTGTTATGTAAACCAGCTAAAATATATAGCAGTTGATATTGAAAGGTTAGTCTCTTGGTGACTGATTCTCGACTAAGGGCTCGTTCAGGGCGACTTGGGACGGTGCGCGGCGCGTGCGGTGACTAATCAAACATAATTATTATGCTAATGAGAGCGTTCAGCCAGAGGCGTATTTACGCTTTACGCGCGTTCTATATTGTTTTCCGAGCCGTGCAACGCCTCGCGCCTGCCTAAAAGAGGCCTTGGTGTAAGCTAGTGAGTTCCTACCGCTTTAAGAGAGTCCACTAAGTTTTTTCTACACTAAGTTTATTTACTAGAAACTCAAGCTAAACAGTTGGTATTTGAGTCACACCCTGCCTCGTATTTTCCACAGCGGCCCTGAACTATCCATCCATCACCTCAAACTAATTTCTCAAGCATTTTTCATACAATCATATTTGATGATGCTCCAAAAAGATGGAGAGTTATAAATCATCATATAATTTAGCTACATTGACCTAAATTAACTAGTTCAACTTCGGTGTCATGTAAACAGAACAATAAACTGATGTTACTAATATAAAACTCATGATAAGCCATTTAATTAGAGAATTAATTGTTATAGGGTGACTCTTGGATGTTATTTTAATTACTGTATTGTTTTTTATGATACAGGTATATAAAAGGCATTTTTTTTTCACAGCAAAGTTTTGTGAGGTGGCTACCCCACAGACCTAGGATGCGAAAAAAAAATGTTTGGTCAAGAGGAGTTTTTTCTCTGTAAGGTTTGTGCCATATGGACTGAAGGAAGAGTTTATTGACCTTTGTCCCATTCCGCCTTATTGCAGCCTTATTGTGGACTAGCTGTTTTGGCCGCGGCTTCGCTCGCGTTTCAAAGCCTATTTCACTCTGGAATTACGTAGCTTTGAAATGGTGAATGACGAATTTTTAAAATCGGACCAGTAGTTTTATTCGATACAAACATAGAATGACACAAAAATATAAATCTTTCCTCGTTAAAATACTAGTGTAGATGTAGATTGAGACAAAAGTTAATTGACCCTTCGACCATCTGATCATGGGTTGTACGCATTTTTCACATAAATTATAATTATATTGCAGTAATATTACTTTCTAAAATGGTTAGTTTTGTTTCAATCCATTTAGTACTAACTATGGTCGACGATGTTGTAAATGTCGCGGGGCGAACCTGGACGAGATTGGCACAGGACCGGGATGAGTGGCGTACGAGAAGAGAGGCCTATGCTCAGCAGTGGGCGATTACAGGCTGATGATGATGATGATGACTTAGTTGGGGGTTGTTTTTGTCTATGAAGATTAAATATCTGTTGTGTCCATTTACCTATGCCAAAATGTCATACAAGCTTGCATCTGTTCGATTCTGTTTGAGGTATGTTCATACATTCTGCAAGTTGCTCAAAGGCTTCAAGGTGATTGTGAGTGTTGTATCTTTTGGGGTAAGGATGAATTTAGCTTATCATTAAACAAAACCAGTTTGACAAATAATTTCGGAGCTCAGGTCGTCCACCTAAAGGTCATTATTATTACTCCGTGAGTTCACTTTGTCGCAAATAACAATTTTAAATTAAACATTTTTGACAAATATAAGAGAATTTAGAGACAACTAAACCAGATCCAAGATACCAAATTTTAATGTTCTCTTTCTTGATTTCTGTTTATAGACTCCAATCGTGAAAAAATTGAGCATAAATATGAAGAGGCATAAAATGTATTGTATATATACATTTTACTTGTTTTTTTAGAATAGCTATTACCGATGCGATTAGCGATGATAGCCTAGTTGGAGAAGGCCCGCCTCTCAAGCCAAAGGGAGCGGGTTCAAACCCAGCCGACGGCACGCACCAATTTGTTCATTGTGTGAACATATTATGTGCGTATTGCGCACATAATATGTTCACTGCTACATGATTGGACCCCAGTGTTTGGCGACAGGCTCGCCCCTGTCACATTTGGGACTGAATATCGTCCGGCAAAGTGTGGGAGTTGTATTACACCTCTGCCAGCCCTCTCGGAGGAAAGGCGTGACGATATGTTTATTACCCGCGACTCGCGACTTGGTTCCCGTTTATTTAGAAAGTAATATTCAAAAACCTTCCTCATGTAACTAATTATAAAATTTCATAAGATCTGTTCAGCTGTTTAGCCGTGAATAGCCTACAAACAGAAAGACAGAGTTATTGTAGATTTCATTACAAGCAAGGATTCATGTATTTACACACACCACCATATTTAAATTTCTTTTAGTCTTGTCCATCCAAAGGTTGTCTGGAGGAAATTGCTGTAGGCGATAAGACCACCTTTGTACTGGTGAATGATCTGTTAAGTCATGGTAGGTATCCAATGCCTTCTTTATGAGAACAATATTAGTTTTGCAGTTAGCAGTCATTAGCGTGTTATGGGTAATGACTAACAAATGTTAAACAAGTGTATGGCAACAGCACATCATGTTGCATTTCAATCAAGTATAGTAGAATAGGTTGATACTTTATTTTTTTTAAAACAACCAAAAAAATACTTTATTGTTTTACAAACCAAAAAAAGGAGGTTTGATGTTCACCTGTACGGTTTTTTTTTCATATTTGTAAGCAGTGGAATGGAAACTAGTTTTTATTATTATGGAGTTGCAGTAAAATACTACAATTTCCTTTTATGTAACCACTTTCCTGTCCTTTGAATGTTATCACATTATTCACCTCAAATTACCCATACTATCGCAGTTTAGTCAGTCAGATATTAGCAAAAAACTATAGATATGTTTAAGTTTAAATTCTCTAAGTAAATGTTACCATTAGTCAAATTCATGGCAAATGAACTGTAAAGGTCCACTCATACCGCTACTAACTTGCCAGTCTGTGTAACAAGTTTCATATTCAAACCCATTTTTAACGACAACAAAATTTAGTGGAACCAATCACTCAACTTATGACAATTTTTCATAATAACAATTAATAATTATAAAAATAATAAATCCAGGACACTTTCACACACCGTCGCCTGACCCCAAACTAAGCAAAGCTTGTACTATGGCTGCCAGAGACTGATATACATACTTAGATATTTTTAATAACCCAGACATAGAACAAACATATGAATGTTTGCCCTAGGTGGGAATCGAACCCACACCCCCAAGCTCAGAAGGCAGGTTCACTACCAACTGAGCCACTGAGGCAGTTTTTATTAAAAAATATAAAAATAGTTCTTTCCAAAAGTTTTTTTTAAAGTGTTGTTGTGTCACTTACAGTGTGTGGAGCGACTCGTGTGTAGGCAATGATGGTGCCGCATGCCGCAGTGAAGACGGCCGACAAGCCTATGAATGTGGCGACCCACATGGTGTCTGTCTTCACATACTAGAGCTATCGGACAGGTAACATCTCACACTGCTCTAATTGGTTTACTCAGCCTGATGAATGCTCACATCATTTTGGGAACCTGGAAAAATTAAAAATTTGGTCTAAAACGAGCAACATTATTAAAAGAAAAATAAAAAACAAGTCTGCAAAATGTTGTACCCTGTGTCACTTCCACTATCAAGACAATATAAATGACACTTCAAATGTCAAAATCCATCAAGCTATTTAGGCTGTATGGTGTGCTAAAGAAACCTCACACATACATACATACACTTGAATAATAAAACACTCTTTCTTGTGCACTGGGGTAAGCTTGCATTATATTCAGTTACTTCAATTCTGACATTCCAAATACTGATCATTGGTATGACTCAACTTTTTAAACAAATCGTTCTCACTCTAGTATTAAGATCTTCTTGGATTATGAATGTTTAATAGCAAAAAGTAAAGCTTGTTTAAATAAAATATTGGTTTTTACTTAACAGCTGAAAATTTACTGTACATAAATTACCAACTAAGTACACACTAAATATATTTTAGGATATGTTATGAAGAGTTATGTCGGTGTTATACTTATACACATCACTATTTGTAAAGTAAATAGGCATCTTACATTTTATCTTTGTGAGTCTAAACATTAATAATTTCTGTATGGAACAATTCAGTGTGTGCACTTAAGTACACACCTTTTACATCACAAGAACAGGTCACAATAGGAAATACAGTAATGTTTCCAACACTCAGAAGTCAATGTACTCAACAATTTATATCAATTAATATACTAGTTACTGATGAATGTGTCAGAACAAAACACTTAACACTGTCACAATACCAACTCAATATCTAACGCAACACACGCACAAAGGAAGTATAATGCGGTTAGAACTGATAAAATGCATTATTTCAATCAAAATATTGTCATGGTTTCGTTTTACCTGCATTGTTACCTAGGACTTTTGTAGATACACTAGTGTTTGACTGTGAATAATCTAATTAATTGTGCTACCGCCGAACGGCCTTGGATCACATGTGTATCGGCAAAAATACTGATTCCACGGATGTCCACACAATACGAATTAGACATGCAAAATAATTTTGCAAACACTTGCACAAACAAATAAGTTGGTTGTGAGGCATGGATACTTACAATGTAGAAACGGAGGAATTAACTAGTGGTAGTTTAATTTGTGACAATTATCATCAAAGATTCACGCTAACATGAAAACTGTGGACAAAAACAAGAAAAAATTAATTACGACTGATTCATTTCTCAATTTTCTCGCTTCAAAGCAGAACTTTAAAATGTCAAAAAGTGACACTGACAGTTCAACAAAACAAAACAACGTGCTAACTTGGTGACAACTACGTTGCCAACGTCAAAATTGCAGACCATAGTTTTTTTTTTTACTATGGACCTTAGCGCGTTAAATTAAAAAAGCAGTAAATAATTTTATCAAATGTACGAAAATCAACAATATTGTTATAATATAAAAATTAATAATAATATTTTTTATTCACGCCTACCGGCTACCGGTTCTTTTGCCGGTGGCGGTACCTAGGAGTACATATAGGTACGTTTATGTCTAGAGAGAACCGTCCGTACTGTGTAAGAACAAAAAGTTACAGGCCAACTTTTTTACTAGTGTGCGTGACAAGTAGGTACGTCTGTTACTAGGGTTGCGTCTTAAATTTCGTTCATTTAGAACCTAACAGTTGGCTGTTATTTTTTTTGGCCCGTGCAATGTTTTTTGACTCCATCTGGACATACCATCTATCAAAGACTACCTAGTCCCTACTCGGTTCATAGTTTTTTTATGTTGAGCCATGACACAATTACATCGTAACTACTTTTTTTTTCTCTATAAAAAAACAATTCGAAGGTAAAAAAATATATCGCAATTTAACGCATCAACTCACAAGCCTCACAATATGTCCTTTCTTCTTTGCTGTTTGGTTTTTGTAGGCGCTGTTTATCAACGTTTTGTTTCTAGAGTCTCTGGAGTAAGTATAAAGTGCTTATATGGTGCATGAGCTGAATAGACCAACGTAGTTTGTAGGTAAATACACAAATAAATAAGTAGGTAGGATTATACTTACTCACACGACGGAGGTCTTAGTATGTGAAATTCGGTGTTGACGAAAATCGGTGTGGCGTGGGTAATTATTTTTTTAAAATTAATTATACTTGATAACAGAAAAAAAAGGATAGCTTCTGATTTTATGCGAAATATTATATGTGTGTTGTTAATAGCAGTACTTTAATAAGTAAGTAGACTTTATTATACCAAAGAAATAATCTATCAATAAACCCCATTACAGCAATTTCATCAGTTCTCATACTTAAATTTCCCTAGAGACTGGAAGATCCTTAAATTAGCTGTAATAAGCTAAAACGTACCAGTGACGCAAACTCAGACATGGGCTCAGTTTATGTAAGCCCAATCGGATTATGTAAAAGCTTAAGTACTGGAAACAGTGTAGGCCGTTACGCGGCTTTTGCCGCACTGCGCTCTCTGCCTTCAAATAAAACTTTCACGGAGCTTTCTCCAGAAGCTTAAAACACTATTTTTCTCAGCAAAAAGCTTCTGATATGTTCCGAAAAATATTATGTTTCAATGTAAGCTCAACAAAGCAAAAGTTTCAATGACCTATAAATTCATGATTTTACTGCAGTCGTTCGTATGTGGTGGCTTCACACTGGCATCTGTTCAGTGTTCGCTCGTGGTATTCTAGAGTGGCCGCGCCAACCGGAATGCAATGTCAAAAAAATGAACGTGTTCTTTTTTTGAATTAAACTTTTTTCGCGTGTGAATTTGTTTGTTTAAATTGTCGTATCTGAATCGTGGTATTAAATAATTTAAACATAATTTTATCCATTGTTCTTCACAAGTGACTGAAAATAAACAAGTGTAGAGTGCTTGCGCGTGAAAATGGTAAGTTGGCAGATGTTTAACTTTTGTCTGATTTATGTACTCATGTATGTTGATATTTCGAATCATAATCAGTTCTTTATTCCTTTTAGTCCTTTTGTGTGCCAGCTCATCAAAAAACTTAAAATGCACTTTTCACTACTATGTACAGATTATTAGTAATGATAAACTTCTAAGATAAATTAACATAGGTAAGTAGGTACCTATCTACTTAATATTTAAATTTTTTGGAATCGCATTTTACATTAATGTCCAATCATAACATGTGGATATTTATTATTTTTAGCCTCCGACACAAAAGAGAGGTCTTATAAGTTTAAAGTGTGTACCTATGTGTCTGTCTGTGGCATTGAAACTCCCAATCGGATAGATAGATTTTGATAAATCGTAATATTTTTTTCAAAAATACGGTATTTCTGTCTACACAAACTCCTGAAACAGATTATTCGTTTCCATACCAACCAGCTACGTAGGAGGTAAATTCTGACGCACATACAAGAAACAATAGCTAAGAAATGATATAGACACATTTTTTACCAGTACCACAGAATAAGTAATAAGTAGTTTTAGAATTGGTATCTCATCTAGGTATGTCTTTTTATACTCGTACCAATTCGCGTCAAACCGTTTCACTTCACGCTGTTTTCTGTTAATTAATTAGCAAATACCAAAAGTAAAATTATAGTAGGTAAATAATATGTAATACCTACAAAAAAAATCTTACCTATTTATATTTAGGAATAGATTATATTTTATCAATAGGCGTACGTTTACCTGAACGAAAGTTTTGGATCAATGCCAATGCCTCTGGTGGATTTCCTGTCGCTATCTCTATTTGCGTTTATAGCTGTTTTTATACCTTTTTATTGCCACAGAAGTCAGTCAAAATACACAATTACACACATGTTTTTTATATTATTTCGATACAGCCTGCTACAGGTACCGTATTCCTACAATTCGATTTATTTTTAGGCATTTGTTTCTCTCGTTTGAAAAGTCATTGCAGTGAAAGTGACAAGGGGGGCTATTCCTGCGCGTGAGATGAGATGAGATTTTATGTTGGTCACTCTCACATCTATGAAGTTTCAAACTAGAGCAATAAGGACGAAAAAAGGTGAGATGAAAATCTCAAATCTCCGAATAGGGCCACAGCGGTGCTATTCACAATAATTTGGAAACGTTTTCGTTCGGATCCCACAAATTTCAAATTAAAATTGTTTGAACCTCAGTTTTTTATAAATTTTGGAATAGGGAATCGTCTAAGTATAAATCCGATCGGAAGAACGAATCACCTTTAAAAACTTATGAATGAAGACTGAGATTTGGATAATATAAGCTTAACATTTTTGGAATCCAAACGGAAACGTTTACGAATGTCTATGAAGATCTCAGATCTCATCTTACGCGTCAAGAATAAGGGTCCAGCAGGCCTAGCATGCGCAACGCGACAAAGGTCTGTCGACCTTTTTTTTTCGAGACAGACGTATGTTTACACATAGCCTTGTCACGTTCTCGCACGACAAAAGTGAAGAGAAATATTTTGTCGCCTTAAATATAGGTACTTTTACCTTTTTATAATTCTAACTAAAGGGCCTACCTGACTTGACAAATCGTTTCAAATTCAGCATTAGCGTTGTGTATGATAATGAAGTAGGTAAGTACCTACTTAAAACTTGTTAGTATTCAATGCGTCAAACATCCATTGTGTCAGTCAGTCTCTGTTTTACAGCATAAATAACTTCTCGTTAAATCTCAAATTATCTTCTAATAAAATCTCAAAATATCTTGAACAAACTTAGTAGATACTTCCCCTAAAAGTCGCTATAGTTAGTTTCTAATTAATTGTGATCTATGTTTTAATCAAAAAACTAGAGTTGATAAGTATAATGACTAAATTGTTAACATTGGGTCAACGCGAGTCGAACTTGGAACTCTACTCTGACGCATGAGATATTATATATCTTTGTCACTCTCACTCCTATGACTCTACAAACGAGAGTGACAATGACAATAAATCTCACGTGGAAGATTAGAGCCCCTGCACGCCTGCACTCCTAGCATGCGCGCGCGACAAAATTCTTCTCTTCACTTTTTGTCGTGCGAGAACGAGATAAGGTTATGTGTAAACATACGTCTGTCTCAATAAAAAAAGGTCGACCTTTTTTGCGTTGCGTATCTATGCTAGGCCTGCAGGACGAGTTTGGCATAGGACCTCGCTGAGTGCGTACATACATCACCAGCAGGGCCACGGGTCGGAAATAAATTGTCTCTCCACCGCTTAGATTTGACAAACCTCAAATGCGGATATTTGTTTCTCTTAATACTGTGGAAAGACAACGTGCGCATGCATGGGTCATACTAGCCATGCTGTCGTCGAATAAGGACTGACATTGATGATGGAACCTACTAAATAGATACACGTTATTTAATTATAATTCACAGAGAGCCACCATGTAATAGAGAAAATTCTGTAGCGACAAACTTATTTTCAGCAACTTTTCGCTTCATAAGCAAGGTCAATGTCAAAATTAAGTTTCGTGCTAACTTTTGCTTTCGTGGTCAAGATTACCTGGTAAATGGTTATTTTAACCTGGTGCGTGTCGGACTCCTAATCAGTGAGGCCATCTAGACTTTACATCCGCTTTCCTTTCCTGTCATTACGTAAGTTGCTGCGACAGGGTACGTGAGTGTGTAGGATACTACACCAAAATAAAAATAAAAATCACTCTGTATTTTAGGTAGAATAGCTACTTATACTATGACGAGAAAAGTACATAATACAGGACAATTTCGAACACACTGTCGTCGGATTCCAAACTAAGCACAGCTTGTACTATGGCTGTCAGAGAAGCATAGGCTTATTAAGATACATCGTTATTTCAAATAATACTTAAGTACCTAGATAGGCTTTCCAGCTTGACTACGAGGAAGTAGCCAGACATAGAACAAACACAAATGTTTATCCTATTATACTGTTTTCCTTAGTAATCGAATTCATGTCCCCAAGGTTAGAAGGCAGGTTTACTATCAACTGAGCCACCGAGGCAGTCACTGAGATAAAATATTCACACAAACTTCTGAGTTTGTGTGAATATTTTCTCTACTTTACTCTGTACTCTGGTTTTGCTACCTTTACCTAATATAACAAATGATAAAGGCTTTCCAAGCAGTATAATTTAAAACCCTACCTGCATGTGAATGGCCGTAGGTGGCCAGGTTACCTAGATAGTTATAACTAGGTCATCGAATAAGAAATAATGAGCACTATTGATTAGTTCGTATACCTCTTTATTTAGTTGTTTGGTTTGCTTGGCTAATTATTGAATGCAATACTATACAACCTGTATACACAGTGAATAGAAAATATGAGTTATCTTAAGAACGCTGTGTACAATGTTTGGATTAGCAAATTTATAATGTTGTTTCCAAATTATTTTATCTAAGTTTATATTGTACTTAGTTTGTTAATTATTATTGTACCTTAATCAATAAAAATAAATGAATAGGTGTGCAGAATGCAGCTCAGGGAAGTCTTTATCAGTTACTCAAATGCTAACCACAATCAGAGTGCAAACTTGACGTACTGTGTTCTGGATTGAAGGGCAATGATCCTAGTGAAAAAATCAATACATTGCAATAAACTTGCAAACTACAGTAAAATTACTGAAAATCTTCAAATTAGAAATACAGTAAACGATAGGTATTTTGGTCCAAGCTGTGCAAATACAAGTTGAATAGCCTTGCGAGGTTTTAACTGTTGGAGTTTAAATTCTTATGTGCCGCTGAGTTGTTTAGGACAAGGATAACGCTTACCATTAGGTCGTCGACTGGCTCGTTTCTTAACTCTGCACCTTCAACAAAGCGCACAAGGAGGAAACGTTGGGTCCGGCGAACACTTTAGACTAACTTCGCATTGGCTAAAGGTTTCCATTTCGTCTAGAAGGAGGCGAAGAGAGCAAAAGTATTGACGAGTCTCTATACCTAGTTATCTACAGAGTGACAAAGTGCAATTTTAATATTTTTTATAACTTTCGCACTTATTTAATCATTCTTAAATAACTAGGAATTTCCCGAGTATTATTGATTAATTTAAAAACTAATGATTCCCTGTAAAGGATTTTTGATTTGCTTTGTCTATCAATTAAATAAATCAGTCAAGTGACCACATACAAATGCGGACATATTTCATAGCTCTATTTTAATTTCATGACGTTTTTTTAAAAAAAACCAAGAACATGGGGAAGGAGAAATAGTTCATTTAATTGTACACCGAATTTCATCACAATCTGACTAATAGTTTTTTAGTAAGACCAAGAACATAGGGGCGGAGATATAGTTAATTGCATATGCTAAATTTCATCATAATCTGACAAATGGTTTCCAAGAAATTCCACAAGCACGTTCGTTTGGAAAATTCAGAGCGTCGCGGAACCCTTGTAAGATGAAAAATGAAAAAAGTTCACGTTAACAAAAAAAAACTCGTGGTACCCCCTATTACATAGTTCAAAGCTCCTAGGTCGAGTATGTTTAATGGAATGCACTTATAGCAGGACGCACTAAATACTACGAAGCTTCATTCCTAGTAAAATAAAAATGTACAGAATTCATGTCATCCAATGCATCGCCTTATGATTGGTTTAAATTAACTGTAATTGTTGCTTGTATGCATAAAGAGGGTTACTTAAACTGTTATTAAACCAATCAAGAGTTTTGTAAGAATTTAAAACGTGGAATGAATGTGGCTCGTTCATATGTTATTGAGAAATCTGATGTAAATAACTGGCAGAGAATAATACCCTAGGTTTTTTTTAAATCTTGACTACTCTATCAACAGTGAGGAAGGAGATAGTAAGTTAAGTCTTAAGTCCTAAATGGAATTGTTATAAGTACTAAGGACCTAGATAGAAAGTTTAAAGTTCTGAAAACAATGGGTGTTATGGATTCAACTTCCACGAATGAGGTTTTTTTTCAAAAGTCTATGAAAGTACTCAAGGGTTCCGAGACGCTATGAATTTTCCATATAAACGAGCTTGTCAAATTTCTGGGAAACCATTTGTCAGATTATGATGAAATTTGGCATGTACAATTAAATTAACTATGTCTCCGCCCCTATGTTCTTGTTTTGTTTTAAAAAACGTCCTCAAGAGAAAATAGAGCTATGAAAAATATCCGTATTCGGAAGGGGTCACTTTTGGCTGATTTATTCAATAGATAGACAAAGCAAATCAAAAATCCTTTCGCACAGGGGGCTTACCATGAACTTTTACAAAAACATCATTGCGCAGGAACGTTTTGTTACATTCCTTAATAAGTATTGTTTTGTACCCTACCACAAGCATTGAAAACAATAATGTTTTAGAACGTTATTACTCCTGCTACAGTGATGTCAAAAGAATGTACGATACAAGTGCTTTTATACACTCTGTGGTACTTTTGCGTATTTTGGAGTGTGGTGTTGCCAGATGTACGATGTCAATCGTAATTATACGATTTTTGCCATGTAAAAATCGTACAATCGGGGTCGTACAATAGTACGACCGCATAGCGAAATCGTGCCTACAATATCCTATCGATACACGGAAATTACACTTACGGTTTTTACAAGTTGCAAGTAAAAACACTATGATTTATTATTAATTTCTTCCCTAAGATTTTTTATTTTCCTCACTCGCGTACAATCTCTCCTAAGAAACATCTGGCGACACTTGGTTGTATGAACAATGTCAGTTGGGAGTTTTGGCGGGAACCGAAAAGATGGTGTCGTGTTTTTGTATTATTTTCTAAAACTTGTGATTCTTCGAGTGTTAAAGTGTAATAATGGTGGATTATTAACGTTTACCGGTTCGTCAACGTGCACGAGTGTGGGCAAATGATACAAACATCGCGAAACGCGATTTTTCGTGTTCTCTACAAAACTTCACTTAAAGTTTCAGTAAAGTATCCATAACTTTACTGGAATGGGGAAAGGGGAGGGATTCATCGTCTTCATCATCACCTCATCATAATCATCCCATCATCTGTTACTGAAGGAAAAAATATTACTAAGAATCCGACTGAAGGACGAGTATCCATGGTCATGAATAATTTAAAAAAAAAAAAATGAACAATGTCAGAGTTTTGGCGGGAACCGAAAAGATGGTGTCGTGTTTTTGTATTATTTTCTAAAACTTGTGATTCTTCGAGTGTTAAAGTGTAATAATGGTGGATTATTAACGTTTACCGGTTCGTTAACGTGCACGAGTGTGGGCAAATGATACAAACATAGCGAAACGCGATTTTTCGTGTTCTCTACAAAACTTCACTTAAAGTTTCAGTAAAGTATCCATAACTTTACTGGAATGGGGAAAGGGGAGGGATTCATCGTCTTCATCATCACCTCATCATCATCATCCCATCATCTGTTACTGAAGGAAAAAATATTACTAAGAATCCGACTGAAGGACGAGTATCCATGGTCATGAATAATTAAAAAAAAAAAAAAAAATGAACAATGTCAAAAACGTTTTTTTTTTGTTTTGACTCATAGGGCAGGCTAGAGGCAAAATAGCCATACCACCATAGTCTTTCGTATGTTTGTCATAACATTTTTCATTAAATCTCTGATGAAGATGATGATAAATGAGATAAATCTCGCTCCTCTTTCCCTCTTTCAGTAAAGGCGAGTTTTCGTTTTAGAAAATAATACAAAATCATGACACCATCTTTTCGGTTCCCCTCAAAACCGTAAATTAAATCTACTTAAGATCATGAAGGTAAATTAAAATTCAATTGCTGTATCCAATTAAAGTTTGTGAAAATTATTTTGGTGATATCTAGAATTTAATGCTTAGAATAATTTGTCACAGCGGCCGCAGAGTCTCAGTCTGAGACTTTTTAAAAACCCACAGTGAAATCGCTGCGGGCTTTAATAAGAGTCTGCAGGCGAAGGCTCACTCTAAGAAGAAGCAAGTGCATCAAAAGGAGCTGACTTAGCCAACAAAAAATCTATGTGAAAATGGGTTGAAATTTATTCTGGAGCCCGTCCGAAGGCGTCCTTCGTAGTACGGAGCTTCTATATTCTGCTTCGAGAAACTCGAAAGTTTCCAAATCATCGACCATCTTGCTAAATATTACAAATAGAACCTCAGAAACACAGCAAAAACTCACTTATAAATAGAAAAAGTTACACGGAGAGCAACTTTTTAACAATCGTTGTAATTTGTATCATTCCTGCTATTTTGACAGCTCGGCAGGAATACTTTAGAGGTCATGGTACGGTTTTTAAGCAAATGTTCCTTGGATTGAATGAACGAAATCTAGTGACGTCATCAAAACTGCTAAGCGATATCAAAACGATAACAGGAATACTTTTAGGGTGGTCATGGTACGAAATTACGAAGTAAGGCTTAATTAATGATGTTTTAAGAGGTTGTGGTAAGCCCCCAGGGCCGTTGTCTCTATCATTAGTTTTAAATTAAACCAATACAAGGGATTTTTTTTGTTATTTAAGAATTATTAGAGAAGTGCAAAAGTCATTAAACATATCGTCACGCCTTTCCCCCGAGGGGGCTGGCAGAGGTGTAATACAACACCCACACTTCGCCGGACGATATTCAGTCCCAAATGTGACATACACCATACTCTCATGTAGAAGATGACATACAATACGCACAAATGTTGTCACAATGAACAAATTGGTGCGTGCCATCGGCTGCATAGGTTTCAACCCGCTCCCTCTGGCTTGAGAGGCGGGCCTAGTCATTAAGGCGAGCCTGGCCAGAAAACGTCTAGCAAGAATCAACTTTTCTCTAAGATAAACCATGGTTTTTACTGTGTAAAAAAAAATATGTTATTCTTAAGCATATTTTTAAGTGGAATCATAAATCTGATACATGTAATGAATAACTTCACTCGATAGAAAAAAAATCCAAAGTCACCTCTATTTGGTATTTTAAACACGATTTGCGACTTAATTTTTACAAATCATATTGTTTTTTTATTTTTTTTACGAATTATAACGCAATAAAAAAATGGAATCATAAATAAAAATGTTAAAAAGTTAACATGGTAATTTTATATGATTTTTTATCACGAATTCATGGTAAAAAGGCACGTTTGCGTGACCGCCAGTCCGCCCGCAGACCCCGTCGACGCCGGACGTGTGCCAAATTTTTGTGATCTCCGCAGTGCCGCACACACCAACACCAACCAAGCATTTAGTTTTGCCATAATGAGTAACAAACATAATAAACGAAAAAAATGCTCAAGTCTGGCTTTTAGAAAATCGTACGAGTCAAGGAGCAAACGTCGGTAAGTAGATAAACTTCTACTAGATTAAATTGGTAATCATTGTTTTTATTTACTAGAATCGACATTTCTTGCATTGCTTTTTGTAGTCAGATGATGTATCAACAAATCTATTAGTACCTACTTATATTCGTTTTAGTGTTTTCAAATATCATACTCATCATCATAGATACTTTTTTGTCTCGTTACGTGTATTCACGATGTAAATACCCGGCCTAGTGGTATACCTACTAGTGATATTTATGTAGTTATACCTACCTACAGTTACAGTTTTTTTTGCAGAAGACTACTACGTAACAAAGTCCAATGACTTTGGAATTGACGAAACGTAAGTACCTATCTACCTTTTGTACCACGCAGGGAGGCGGGTGTTCTGGTGTGTTTGACTATGTCGGTCACCATTTATTATTTCACCCAGACAACTTGTGAGATACGGATACGGAGCGACGTTCATACTTTCATTATTCCTGGGGGCTTACCATGAACTTTTACAAAAACATCATTGCGCAGGAACGTTTTGTTACATTCCTTAATAAGTATTGTTTTGTATCATACCACAAGCATTGAAAACAATAATGTTTTAAAACGTTTTTACTCCTGCTATAGTGATGGGAAAAGAATGTACGATACAAGTGCCTCTACACACTCTGTGGTATTTTTGCGTTACGAACTGTCATTATCAGTGTGAATGTCATCTATCAATCATAAATCCAGTATTTTCGAGTATGGTGTTGCCAGATGTATTTATGTCAATCGTAATTATACGATTTTTGCCGTGTAAAAATCGGACAATCGGGGTCGTACAATAGTACGACCGCATAGCGAAATCGTGCCTACAATATCCTATCGATAAAGGGAAATTACACTTACGGTTTTTACAAGTTGCAAGTAAAAACACTGCGGTTTCTTATTATTTTCTTCCAAGAATTTTTATTTTCCTCACCGACGTACAATCGCTCATAAGAAACATCTGGCGACACTTGGTTGTAATGAACAATGTCAAATATTTTTTTTTGTTTTGTCCCGTAGGGCAGGCTAGAGGCAACATAGCCATACCACCTAGTCATCCTTATGTTTGTCATAACATTTTTCAATAAATCTCTGATGAAGATGATGATAAGTGAGATAAATCCCACTCCTCTTTCCCTCTTTCAGTAAAGGCGAGTTTTCGTTTTAGAAAATAATACAAAATCATGACACCATCTTTTCGGTTCCCCTCAAAAACGTAAATTAAATCTACATTGTTATGATCATTAAGGTAAATTAAAATTCAATTGCTGTATACAATTAAAGTTTGTGAAAAATATTTTGGTGATATCTAGAATTTAATGCTTATAATAATTTGTCACAGCGGCCGCAGAGTCTCAGCGAAGCAGTTCGATATCATGTGAGACTTTTTAAAAACCCACAGTGAAATCGCTGCGGGCTTTAATAGGAGTCTGCAGGCGAAGGCTCATTCTAAGAAGAAACAAGTGCATCGAAAGGAGCGGACTTAGCCAAAAGAAAATATATGTGAAAAAGGGTTAAAATTTATTTTGGAGCCCGTCTGAAGGCGTCCTTCGTAGTATGGAGCTTCTAATATCTGCTTCGAGAAACTCGAAAGTTTCCAAATCATCGGCCATCTTGCTAAATATTACAAATAGAACCTCAGAAACACAGCACAAACTCATAAATAAATAGAAAAAGTTACACGGAGAGCAACTTTTTAACAATCGTTGTAATTTGTATCATTCCTGCTATTTTGACAGCTCGGCAGGAATACTATAAAGGTCATGGTACGGTTTTTAAACAAATGTTCCTTGGATTGAATGAACGAAATCGAGTGACGTCATCAAAACTGCTAAGCGATATCAAAACGTAGCAGGAATACTTTTAGGGTGGTCATGGTACGAAATTACGAAGTAAGGCTTAATTAATGATGTTTTAAGAGGTTGTGGTAAGCCCCCAGAGCATTCTAAACTGCACAACGAGTAAATACCCGCCCTAGTGGCATACCAGTGATATTTATATAGTTATACCTACTTACACGAATACCTATCTTACAGTTTTGTTTTTTTTTTCAGAAGAGTACTACAACCAAATGTAATAAACTCCGATGACATTGGAATTGACGAAACGTAAGTACCTACCTACCTTTTTTAACATGCAGGGCGGCGGATCTTCGCTAAGTTTTAACTATACAGGATGTTAGGTAAGATACGGGACGACGTTCATACTTTCATTTTTACTGAGCAATCTGAACTGCACAACGAGTAAATACCCGGCCTAGTGGTATATCTAGTAGTGATATTTACGTAGTTATACTTACCTACATGAATACTTATCTTCGTTTTTTTTTTTTGCAGAAGAGTACTTCAAGAGAATGTAATAAACTCTGATGACATTGCAATTGACGAAACGTAAGTACCTACCTTCTTTTTGTAACATGCAAGGTGGCGGAACTTCGCTAAGTTTTGACTATATATTATGTAGGATGTTAGGTGAGATACGGGACGACGTTCATACTTTCATTTTTACTGAGCAATCTGAACTGCACAACGAGTAAATACCCGACCTAGTGGCATACCAGTGATATTTATATTTATATAGTTATACCTACTTACACGAATACCTATCTTACAGTTTTGTTTTTTTTTCAGAAGAGTACTACAACCAAATGTAATAAACTCCGATGACATTGGAATTGACGAAACGTAAGTACCTACCTACCTTTTGTACCATGCAGGGCGGCGGATCTTCGCTAAGTTTTAACTATACAGGATGTTAGGTAAGATACGGGACGACGTTCATACTTTCATTTTTACTGAGCAATCTGAACTGCACAACGAGTAAATACCCGGCCTAGTGGTATATCTAGTAGTGATATTTACGTAGTTATACTTACCTACATGAATACTTATCTTCGTTTTTTTTTTTTTGCAGAAGAGTACTTCAAGAGAATGTAATAAACTCTGATGACATTGCAATTGACGAAACGTAAGTACCTACCTTCTTTTTGTAACATGCAAGGTAGCGGATCTTCGCTAAGTTTTGACTGTACTGTATGTATGTAATTTATATAGGGTTTTAGGTGAGATAGGGGACGTCGTTCATACTTTCATTTTTGACTGAGCAATCTGTACTACACGAGTGTTTGGTAGCGTTTGAGTTATAGCCGTATGATTTGAACACATCTAGGCCTGATTAGTACTGCAACGTGATTCTGGCTGTTTTGAAGAAAACTCGTAAAGTTGTATATTCGTTTTTAACGATTAGCGAAAATCGAGCATTTCGGTAAATCTTGTAAGTACGGCTTTTATAAACCTACGACTGGTATGGATGTGTTCGTCGTTGCCTTTGAAATTCGAAACTGCCGGTTGTAAGAAGCGATAGCGGGGACAGGCGAAGCTATGTATATACGTCACAAAGATGGCCGCCGACCGTTGTAGATTATTACTTATATCTCGAGTTCTATCTCATCAAATCAGTTGTTTGAGGTGTCATTTGAAAGCTCATTTATTTATAATGTAGTTGTTATATAATTATGTACATACATACCAACAAGCTTAAACGACAGCTTCCGTGCGCGAGTCCGACTCGAACTTGGTCGGTTTTTTAGAATTTTTATATTTTGAACTTTTGGACATCATACTTATAAATATTTATTTTTATTTTGTTTTAGGCACGTGGATGACATTGACCCTGTTTCACTCAGCGTGGTCATCATCCTGCGTCAGTCATGGTTTGGTGGGGGGTATCCTATCACGGCGTCACAAAGCTTAGTTTTTGTGAAAAGGGGGTTAAAACTTCTGCCAAAGTGTTTCAAGAGACCGTCTTATATGGTGTTGTACAACCCCTTAGCAATACACTTTTTAAAAATCTACCGTGGAGTTTCCAACTAGACTCTGCACATGGTCACAAGGCGCGAACTACCCAAGCCTGGCTGGAAGCCAATGTTCCGGACTTTATAAGGGCTGAAGACTGGCCCTCCTCTAGCCAGATCAAAACCCCCTGGACTACAAATTATGGTCAGGTTTAGAGGGCATGGCCTGCTCTAAACGACACGCCGACATAGAGTCACTTAAGAAATCTTTGAAGCAAGCAGTGGCTAAATTTCCCATGGAAACAGTCCGTAAATCCATAGATTCTTGGCCAGACCGACTAAAGGCCTCTATCAAGGCCAAATGTGGTAATTTTGAATAAAATAATAGTTATATTTTTGTTAAGACTTCAATACATATGTAAATATAACTTTTATTAACATTACATTACTGTATAAAAAAAAAAATGCATTTTCATTTGTAACAGAACTTATGGCTAGACATGCATACATATCGTCACGCTTTTCCCCGAGGGGGCTGGCAGAGGTGTAATACAACACCCACATTTCGCCGGCCGATATTCAGTCCCAAATGTTACAGGGGGCGAGCCTGTCGCCATACACCGGGCTCCAGTTATGTAGCAGATGACACACAATACGCACATATGTTCACACAATGAACAAATTGGTGCGTGCCGTCGGCTGGGTTCGAACCCAGCAGAGCAAAATTGCCACTCCCAACTAGGCTGCCATCGATTCTACAACTATATCACAGAACAAATAATAATACTACGTACCTATAGCTCAATTGTATATATAAATGTAAATATTGTGAATGTATATTTTTGTATTGGATGTTTTGTTAGTACTAGCAGAATGTCCGCCACTTCGTACCCAGGGTATGTATATATCCGGTATAAGTTTACTCGATTCTTTCATAATTATTGTTTCAAAATTATATCTGAATCGTGTAGTTTTTTAACTTTAACAAACCATACAATATTATTAGTACGCACCTAATGGTAAATTAAGGTAATTAAAATTGTTATTACCATTGTTATACGATATACCCAAAAATAATGAAATTTACTATGTTGTATTATTTAAAGAATACCGGTAGTTACACAATCATTCCAACACCCTGTATAAATATTTGTCCTAATAAGGATAACAAGTAGCCTATGTGTCAATCCAGGGCAATAAGCTAACTCCGTTCCAAATATGATCCTCATCCGTCTAGCCGTTTAGGTGTGAATAAGTGAAATACGAGTAAGTACCTAACGTCCACACACAATCGCAATCTTTTGTATTTATGAGTGTGAAGTGTGATAAAATGGAAATATGACACTACCGGTAAAATGAAACTAATGCCACGACTGCTCGCACATAAAAAATACAACAACTCGTGGACATGAGATTGGTTGTACCTACCTACCTATATTGGCTTGAACGGCATTTTTTAGATTTTTTTTTGGTTGGCATCAAATAAAAAATGTTCATAAAATGGATGAGTACAATGACGGACGGATTATTTTATCGATTTCCTAAAAATGGGTGTTTAGGTACTCGATACCATAACGTGACTGACGGGTGAAAGACGTGCGCGCGGCGCATCGCACACAACTTTTGTGTCGCGTGAATGAATACGTCGCGCTCCCAAAAAGTGCGGCCTGAGGTAGAGTAAAATACCTAAAGTTCTGGGAAAGCCTCGCCTTAAATGATTGGAATTGCACTTTGTCACTCTGTAGATAGTTTTAGAGGCTCGCCGCGTCAGAATCTTTACTTGCTTTTTACGCTCGTCGTCTTCTTCGTTCAGGCTGACAACGTCCAGTGTCCTAGAACGTCTAAATTGTCAAAACTACCAATGCCTTATTACATCCAGTCTAAAAACGTCCATGCATCTAGATGCAATGGCAATAGAAAACCTTAAGCCAATGCAAAGTTAGTCTAAATTTGCCAAGTCAATACAAAGTAAGGGTCCTTACTTTGTATTGACTGATTTTCTTTCCAAGTAGTAAGTAGGACCGATGGCCTCGCGATGTAGCGACTAATGACGCCTTGCACTGCAAGCTGTGGGGTGAAGGTCCATCAGCTATTCAAATTAACTACCTAATACTATTGTATGTACGTAGGCAATCGTTTATAGAGACCGCCTACTATATGGATGGCTGTCACTATTGTCTACCAGGAATAATGCATACCATTAGCTTACATAGCAAACCATAACTGGTCTGCAAAATTAATGTGTTCAAAATATTCGGTCGCGCGGGAACGTCCCCGCCGCGCGCCGGTAGTACCTAGTGTTGATAAATAAGAGTACAGAAAAATCTGAACTAGCACACGAAGGAAAGGTTAAACCAAGGACCATAGGTAAGTACTTCGAGTATTTATTGTTCTTTGGGTACATAAGCCATATATGTACATATGTGCATAATGCATATACCTACATGTACGTTACTTATAAAAACATTAAGTATGTGCCTACATACTACTGGCTTTGTGAGCTGGAAAACTCGTGGCTGGTGTCTGTACTCTATATAGGTACATATAGGTAGCATTCATCAACCAGTTTACGTGAAATTTTGTAATTTTACAGGTAATTATACAGTTTTGTTTTGACTAGTCAGTTTTTTTTTAAACTTAATAGGCTTGTGTTTAGCCGTCAACATGCCTGATGATAAGCAGTGATGCGGCCTACGATGGAGCACGCTTGCCTAGAAGAAACCGATTCACTCGAGACTTGAAGACACCCAGATTATAAGTGTCAGGGAACACACACTCTGGCAGAGTATTCCACACTCTAGCGGTCCGTATAAGAAAAGAAGAACCAAAGCGTTTTGTGCGTGTTGTTGGATGTCGACCATAAAACGATGCCGCTTTTTCATAGTTTTTGACCGAACCTACTCACATCATTTTAAGAGTTAGGAAATGCAACCTGTAGAGTAAGACAGAGATCCGGACATAGTTACGAAAGCATTTTTGTCGAAGCTGAAGCAGAGACGCTTCGCTCGATAACGCTCGCTCACTTAATAAATACTTAAAAATCTACAATTGTCTCATACAAGCGATAAGTGTTTTCTTTCGACCAATAATTGTCACCTATTTTTTTAACACGATGGTCGTACGTGCAAGCGTAACATACATACATGGTTGCCAAATACGCAACAGAAATCCTGCATATGTTTTCCTAATAACTTAGCTCTATGGCTCAACTCATCAACTGTCAATAATACGTTTGATTATTGGCTTTACCAATTTTACGAGATTAGGGTACCATGATGTGTGAGTAAACAGTGGCCAAGCCGCTAAACGTGGATGATTCAATGTTTGAACTCTTGGCGTGTAGGTACGTACTGTACGTGTGGGATTTTCAAATTCTTTTTTAGGTCAAAACCACGGCAAAAATACCAGAGGTAATACCAATTTACTTGCCAGTACTTGTTGACCACAAGCAATGGGTAAAGCGTCAAACACACAGAGGCGGCCTGGCGCGGCGGCTGACAGAGCGGCCAGTTGTATTTCATTGAAATGTATGGGAGTCTTCACACAGGCGCGGCCACCACGCGGCTTGCAGGCGGCTGGCCGCGCGTCGGAAACATTTTTGGGGTTCCGTACCCTAACGTTGTAAACGGAACCATATTAATAAGCTTACGCCCTCTGTCCGTCCCTTCGTCTGATTGCCTGTCCTTCAAAGACAGACGGATGAGTGAGAGACATGAGGTGATGGTCAGTTATCTTTGTTTGAAATAAAAAAACGAGACATTTTTGCACACACAGTCATCTGACCCCAAACTAAGCAAAGCTCGTAATTTGGCTGCCAGAGACTGAAATACGTACATAATATTTTTTTTTTTTAAAAGTACTATAATATATTTCAAGTTACGTTTGTGGAAAGATAACTGTAAAAGTTTAGGTAATTACTAATTGCGCAAGACTCTAGTATTGTCTAATTTTCGATACCAACCTTGTACTTTTGTATTTTATTTGGTATGCTGGAACGGAACCCTTAGTGCGCGAGCCCGGCTTGCACTTGACCACTTATTACAACAAGCTACGTCAGCCGCGGATACCGCGTAGAAATGGGATTTAACGTTAAAAAAAATAAACTGATAACTGTTAAAAACATTTTGAATAAAATGTTTAAAATAATTATCATGTTGTTTAAAATTGCTTGGTCGATATATCAACGTTTCTTTAAATATTTATATTTAGGCATAATATGGCATACTTAAGTTAATTAAGGGTGAGAACTGTTTGGCCTAGACAAACCGCATTGGTTTTAAGGGCATATTTAGTTTAAATTGTAGTTAAATTTATGTTAATAATAAAATAAGACAAATAATAATAATAATTATAACAACAATTCGAAGACTTTTGTGGCCCAATCAATGAATGATGTACCAATATTCTCATAGATGACGTTAAATTCTAAGAAATGCAAACCGGAAATTGGATTTATCGATTAACGTTTTGAAGAATACTTTTTAACGATGTTAATGTTATTTTTTTTCAACGCGTTAATTTAACTGAATAAAATTATTCATTGCTCATCTCTAGTACCGCGTTGACAAATGGTGAATGACGTTTAATGTTGCCACTTTAGCACTTTTCGGGCTAGATCTAGCATTTTTAATGTTGTGTTTTTGTAATAATTTATAAGTGGTCAAAAAAAGCAGATGTCAATCAGCCATCAACTTGCTCTACTTCAGCCAGTAGATATTATTTTAAGAAGATTTTGCTGAAGATTCCGACTTTTAACAACTTAATAATAACTTAGTTTTTCGACCGAGCGAGCGTTAGTAAGCGAAGCGTCTATGCTTCGACAAAAGTACTTTCGTATGTCCAAATTCCGCACCTTAGTATTTGTCTACAGGTCGCATTTCTTAACCTATTCTTTTGAAACTTTGTGAGTAGGTTCGATGATTTTTTCGAATCATATCTTCGCTATTTTGAAAATTCCAAGAACTGTCTCGACGCAAATAAAATCGGCATAATTATCAGACCTGCTCACAAAATTTTATGAGAATCGGTTGAAAAATGCAACTTGCAGCCGAGACAGACTTAGCCTCGAGCTCTACAGCTTACAGAGCCACTAGCATTAGTTTGTTACATTATCTGAAACTACTTATTTTAATAAATAAATAAATACTTGGAAAAAGTAATGGTCCTTAAAATAAATATTCAAAACATGCCAACAAACATCAAAACTGAAGTCATGATATCATGCCTCCTACCTTGTTTAACCTATGCATGTCAAACTTGGAAATTTACGTCCAACTTAACCTGCCAACGCGGAATAGATAGCGTAGAATAGATAGATAGCGTATGCTCAATATTAAAAAGATGCAAAAAATTCGTCACACAAAAATTAGAGAAACCACCAAAGTGACGAACTAAAATGGAAGCGGGCTGGGCACGTAGCGAGGCTAAAGGACTAGAGATTGACCAACAGGCTAACAACGTGGAAGGGTCCAATCGGCAAACGTCTCAAAGGCAGACCCACATGAGATGGGCAGATGAGTACGAGACTAGACTGATAATCTTATATCTTTAAATGAGCAATTCTTGTATATATATATATAATTGGAATCTCGGAATCGGCTCCAACGATTTTCATACAATTTAGTATATAGGGGGTTTCGGGGGCGATAAATCGATCTAGCTAGGAATAATTTTTAGAAAATGTCATTTTATTCGTGTTTTATCGATAATCAACTTAAACATAAACTTGGAAGAAAAATAACAAAAAGGAGGCGTTTGAGTAGTCTCAACTGAAAAATATGACTCTTGCTGACATCTATTGGCGAATAATAATACTATTTTTTGTGAGCAACTAATTGCTTTAACGATACAACAGCAGATGGCGTTGTTAAGTAACACGAAGTCAATGAGTGTTTGCTTTGAGGTTAGACTAAAATCAATTGTTTATTTTCCAAAAAACACAATTTAAAAAAAAATACCGAGCAAAGCTCGGTCATCCAGGTACTAATAGCTGGTACCTGCTGGCCGCAAATAGCTCAAGACAGAGACACATGGTATTCTTTAGAGGTGGCCTTCACCTTTACTGGAGGAGGGGTTCAGGCAAACAAACTTCAATATTATTATCTAGCCCTTTCGGAACGTTCCAATACAATTGTGCGGGTCTCAAAGTTGAGTATAGCTCATTAGTTTTACGTTGGCAATGGACGGGCCTAGTATCGTGCGATTGTGCGGGATGTGAACTTTCACCTCTCGCGCAAATTTTGTCCGACGCGCAGTCGACGAGCAAGTTTCAACCTGTACAGTTTGTGACTGATTGCGCTCCCCGAGTTGGCCAAAGTAAGTGCCTATAATTGTTTTATTTTCTAAGTGTAGTAATATACGAGTAATTGATTAGAAAAATAGTTAAACATACGATGTTTTTGTGATAACAGTGACTATTGGCACGCAAACGCTTCGGCGTAACGGCCCAACGAACTTTACTGTCACAATTGTATCGACGTGGGCCATACATTTACCTCATGCATATTTTAAGTTTCCAATGATTATTAATTTTTCACAGTTTCCGCGCCCTGTTTCCGGTTCTAAACGACACTGCTATCATAGCGATACTCAATGACTCTGGGGAAGAGGGCGATGACAGGACAAGTTCTGGACTTCGAAATTTGTCAAGGCTCTACTACAAAGTTACCTGATTCAGAGAATTTCGGAGTTGGTGCTGCTGTCATACTACGCTTGGCCAATACACTCCCAGAAGGAAGGGAAGATCTGGATTTCGCTGATATGCCTACCTCTTCCAAATACAGAGTAAAGTCTCTTCCTACAGCAGACCGACAGTATGACGGATTTAACCATTGGCCAGTCTTCGACACCCTAAAACAACCTAGTTGCTGTCGTGCTCCTGGCTACACTAGTCGTAGCCGTTGTCGTTGCTCAAAGTGTGACATTTACTTGTGCCTTACCAAAGACCGAAATTGTTTTTTCAATTTTCACAACGAAGACTGATTTTAACTAATATTTATTATTAAACTGAGAAAATTGATCTCATTTCGTGACAATATTGATCTTATTTAAAGCATTTGTTGATTATTATTAATGTAAAACTAGTACAAAGTTCTGTTTGTGATTTCTAATAAATATTTTTGTATCTATAATGGTTGTTTCATTCAAGGTCTCTTTTCAGAAAAAACGTAAAAAAAGGAGTTGTTAGGCCCAATTTGATACAACTGTGACATTCACGATTTTACGTAGGAAATGAAGGGTCCAGTATGATACAATTGTGACCCTCACTATCGTACGTAATTAATGAAGGGCCCAGTTTGATACAATTGTTTGTACATGAGTTTTCCAAGATGGCAGCGGAAAATCTGGAAAATTAAAGCAGATTCGGAATCTGCGGCCCCAAATTACCTAAGATTCAAGTTCTGAATTACAAATTTATTTGCAGTTTAAGCGCCGGTCCGAAAGGGCTAGAATTAATTGTTTTTTTTTTTCAAAAATAAGTGAAATACGTGTAAATAACATTTTTTTTTCTTATCTTTTTTTTCTCTTTCTTTAAGCTTTGTGTGCATCTTAGTTTTTGCATGGGTTAAAAGGCTTTTTATTATATACCTAGTAAAAAAAAAATTACCTACTTTCAGAGATCAGACCCGACTCACCAGACATAGTGGAAGTTGGTGAGATTTCTATAATCCGGCAAGACGAACACCATGCCCAACCTCATACGACCGAAATATAACGTGTTCGATTGGGGGATGGTCGTTACGTATCGGTTTGTGGTTTGTCTTCTTGACTTCGTCATTTGTTGTCAACGACAATACATCTTAACTTTGGCAACTTCAGTAACTTAGCCACAGAAATATTGTATAATTTTTTTTTACTGAAAATGTATGTAAGTACCTACTTACCTACATAAAATAACAAAACAACTATATTTATTCGATATGATTAATTTGCGCCGGGGCTGGGTTAATTTTGTATGGATCGTGATCATTCTTCGAAAATCAATTTGTAAGTAATGTATTTGTAATTGCCCGAAATATACCTATGTAAATGCGAACACAAAATGCAGATTTTCCCCCGTTAAAAGTGTTTATTTTTTAGTCTCTTTTTTCTAGCACCACTTTTGATGCTAAAATTTGGTATATCTAGCCCGTTCTACCTTGTCCAACTAGGCCTTTTCAAAACCCAATGTGGCAACACTGCTGACGCTTCCGGTCGCCTCTGTCAATGGCCGCGGCAGTGTGTTGTCGCCGCGTTTGGAGCTGCGGCTGGCAGTCAGTGACAGTAGGCCGCCTTGTCAGGCCGCCTCTGTCTGTTTGACGCTTAAGCTGAAACGCAAATGTTGGCACAGTAGTGTGCCAACATTTGTGTTTCGGCATACAAGCCGTAATTTCGGCTTAATTCTGGGTATCGTATCTTGGGTATCGATAATATGTCGAAGCGTCTATGCTTCAGCTTCGACAAAACTGATTTCGTATGTCCGAATTATGTCTGGATTTCTGTGCGGATAATTGTGTTTTCCTCTAGTCTACAGGTTGCATTTATTAATCGATCTCTTGACATTTTGTGAGGAGGTTCAATAATTCGGTTTAATTATCGCACCTGCGGTGCTATTCACAATCTCAAAAATTTCCCCATTTGATCCCAGAAATTTCAAACTCAAATTGTTAGAATCTCAGTCTACTTTTATAGGTATATTTTGGAATAAGGAATCAAGCATAAATCCGATCGAAAGAATTATTCACGTTTAAAAACTTATAAATATAGACTGAGAGTCGAATAATTTGGGTTAAAAATTTTTGAAATCCGAACGGAAACGTTTCCGAATGGTTGTGAATAGCCCGACCGACAGCTCTCAAAAATTCACGAGAATCGGTTGAGGGATGCGTCCTAAAGAGGGGGACAGACACGAGGTCTACAGCTCACAGAGTCACTTAGCCTAGCCTAAACTTATCCTATCCACAATCCTAGCTTAGGCTTTCCGGGTGGTGCATCACTTTTATTTGGTACGGACCGGCTCTTATACCACCGATAAGAGCCTTGTCCTTCAATTAGAAAAAAAAAAATTAAACGTCTATTGTAACAGTATGCACGATGCTGTATATAAAACATGCAGTTTGAATACACACAATGCTAACAATGGTTTATACAGCACTAGACAATCTACGCTGAATGGATGAAATTCGTGACGGGAAGTTTAGGCGGCACTTCCTCTATTTCACATCATTTAGCTATGTACCTACGCAGGATGCAGGTAGAGTCCGGACCAAACTTTATTGCAGCTCTGACAGTAGGTATGTAACTTGAGCTATAATCTGGTCTCAGAATCGCTTAGTCTCGAATCTCAATTAAAAATTGGTTTTACCATACATAGAAACAGTTTTGAATCGAAATTCATGACCAAAAGCCGGTGCTGAATATGGCCCTCAGAGTCTACCGAGACATCTTGGCATTTGTTTGTTGAACGATAACTGGAGTATCGTTGTTCCAATCTACATGAAATTTTGCAGGCAAGTAGGTAGTTTGTGCAAATTCAATTTGTGTTCGGATATGAGGTAAATCCGACAAGGAATTATGAAGATATGCAAGGTCTCCGTTTGAAGCTAATTACTACTTTAATCTGCACTCAGTGCAGGAGAATTCTGATGTCACCAAAACTGAATTCTTGCACTACATTTTTCTATATTTGTGCTTTTTGTACGAACAACACGATGCACAGAGAAAAAATTTGGTCACTGCCAGTTAGAATTTGTTCGACATGCTTCCCATCAATTCATTAAGTACATCGATGATTATGTTTACTCTCCTCCACCCGGATCCTAAAACCAGCCTGTCACTACCATAATTAGCTAATAACCATACCATAGGCCCCAACCAGAGGCGCACAACCGTGTCCCGATTCGACACGACTGATCACTCAATTACGTGGTAATTTCCTCTGAGGCCTTATTTATAGATTTACTAATTGGACACTGGTAACGTTGCGCTCGTAATTAGCACAGCATCCGGTCACAGGATTATTCCATCAGCAGGACTATTACCTGAAACTACAATCAACGTCTTCTATGTAGATCGTTCTGTGATATCATACATACATTATTTTATAGTCACACCTCTTTCACGTAGATAGGCAGAGACCAACGCTGCCGAAGGGCTTCTCTCCACTTGCTACGATACTGGCACACATCTTCCGCTTCTTCTGCTTAAATTCCATAAGTCTTTTCATACATGCTTTTCAGTTACGGGTGCTCTTGACCTGGCCTTTTTACATAACATCTTGGGTTGTCATATCATAAATACAAATAATAAAATAATACAAAATACAAATAACTTTATTGTTCAAAAAATTTGATCTAAAGATTACAATATTAAAAGTATATTTATTTTTTACCCACTTATATCACACTATACATATATATATATATAGTGTGTTATACTTATATCACACTAGTATTAGGTTAAGGTATTTGGTTTACAACTTGGAACTGAATATTGATACAAGTAAGTATTTACACTAATATTATTAACCCTGCCCTCGGAACTAGTAAAAACTGTATCTCAGAAGGCAGTTGTTCGTTTCCATAAATCGTACCTAGTTCTTTACAAAAATAATAATACATATATCATAGAGTGCTAAACGGCAATTATACTCGTACAACTTATAAAAGTAATGAAGTAAAATTAAAGTTTAAGTAAGTATAGAATAAATGAACATATTATGTATCAAAAACAAAAAGAACAAAAGAAAATGTAACTTGGCGTATACAATATTATTATACGCCTTGTTCGTGTAATCAGAGAAAGAAATATAGCAAAGGGAAAATTACGATACAACTGCCAACAATTTTTCAGTTTTATCATAATCTAGTGTTTTGAGATATCAAAATACTGCTTTTTTGAACTTAAAATTAGATAGATTTGGAAGTTGTGAGATGATTTTAATCAATTTATTATATTTAAGTGCATCTAAAAATATACTACATCTTCTAGCAAATGAGGTTCAACAATATGGAATTTCAAAAGTTGTATCATTACGTCGAAGTGCGAAATATGCGAAGTGTCCTTTAATCATGGTCTTATAGGTAAGTTCGCACTCCAGGGACCCCACCGACTTGTAGATCTGCAGAACCCTCAATAGAATAGAATTGAATCACACTAGTATTAGGTATAAATGCGAAAACTTGTGAGGTAAGGGTATGTGAATGTTTGTTGCTACTTCACGCTAACTAAAATTAACGTATTTGAATAAATGTTAATGTGGAAGTGCATCCCGATGGAGAATGTTCGAATTTAAAGTGCCTTTTTATTTATTTTGGAACATTCGATAAGCGTGCTATGTGATCCTAATTACAAAACAACTCAGCTGCTATAAGTACACTGAGAGAAATTAATTGTTGGGTCAACAAAACTCTAACAAATATTACATGTCGAAATAGGGATAACTGAGAATTTTGTTATAGCGACAGACTTCAATTTGTTAATGCATCATTTAAAAATTGTTACAGCAACCAATAAATTGATGAAATAAACAAGTTTTATCGTTGTAATCACATTTTTTTTTGCGGAGAACAACAAATTCAGATTAGTTCCGATGACCTATTCTTATTTTGTAGAAATGGCTTTGGTTACTGTAACAAAATCGTATCTTGTTATATTAAATGTTTCCTATTTGTTTTATTTTACAATGAATAATCGGTTAAATGACTGGTTAGAAATACTGGGATAGCTGTTTGTTATAACCATTATTGTGTGTTGAAGTAGTAACGCTAAAGTTAAGGTGTACTAATAATGTATGTTGGATTTATTACGGATTTCTGTTAAAACCACTCATAAATCGGTTAAACTACTCGTTAGAAATACTAAGAAAGTTGTTTGTAATTACTATTTTTGTATGTTGAAGTAGCAACGCTAAAGGTGATGTTTACTAGTAATATTTGTTGGATTTATGACGGGGTTTCTGTTAAAACCACTCATAAATCGGTTAAATTACTGGTTAGAAGTACCAGGAAAGCTGTTTGTTATTACTATTATTGTATGTTGAAGTATCAACGCTAAAGGTTAGGTCTACTAATAATATTTGTTGGAATTATTACGGGGTTTCTGTTAAAACCACTCATAAATCGGTTAAATTGCTGGTTAGAAATACTAAGAAAGCTGTTTGTTGTTACTATTATTGTATGTAGAAGTAGCAACGCTAAAGGTAAGGTGTACTAATAATATTTGTTGGATTTATTATGACGTTTCTATTGAAATAACTCATAAATCGGTTATATTACTGGTTAGAAATACTAGGAAAGATATTTATTACAACCACTATTGTATGTTGAAGTAACAACGCTAAAAGTAAGTTGTACTTGTAATATTTGTTGTATTTATGAGGGGGTTTCTGTTAATACCACTCATAAATCAGTTAAGTTTCTGGTTAGAAATACTAGGAAAGCTGTTTGTTGTTACTATTATTGTATGTAGAAGTAGCAACGCTAAACGTTAGGTCTACTAATAATATTTGTTGGATTTATTACGGGGTTTCTGTTAAAACCACTCATAAATCGGTTAAATTGCTGGTTAAAAGTACTAGAAAAGCTGTTTGTTGTTACTATTATTATATGTAGAAGTAGCAACGCTAAAGTTAAGGTGTACTAACAATATTTGTTGGATTTATTATGTGGTTTCTGTTGAAATAACTCATAAATCGGTTATATTACTGGTTAGAAATACTAGGAAAGCTATTAATTATAACCACTATTGTATGTTGAAGTAACAACGCTAAAAGTTAGGTGTACTTGTAATATTTGTTGGATTTTTGACGAGATTTCTGTTAAAACCACTTGTGAAACGGTTAAATTACTGGTTAAAAAATACTAAGGAAACTGTTTATTATAATCAGTATTTTCTGTTGATACTTCAACAGAAAATACTGATACTGAACAGTTTTCCTTACTAGGAAAACTGTTCAGTATCAGTATTTTCTTAAAATTACTGCTTAAGAATACTTTTTTAAGCAGTAATTTAACCGTCTTACAAGTGGTTTTAACAGAAACCCCGTCATAAACCGAACGCATATCTCCAGCACAACACGTCTAAAGCGTTGTCACTTCAATAGACAATATTAGTTAGGCAAAATAGTTTCCACAAAAACTAGGTAGGTACGAAAACATAACAAAAAAGAACTTATTGTTAAATATTTCCATTTAACTATTTATGTTGATAATACAATGATCTCTGTTTTAAAAGTGACAATAGTAACGTTAATAAATGATAATAGTTAATAAATCCAACAAATATCGTTATATGACTACCTAGTAAGCTGATTTTACCAATAAACGAACAAATAAAAACCAATTTATTATTATTAATCATGTATAGTTGTGGTATCAGGAGACTAGGTAGTCTTTTGACTATTTTAAAATTATTGAGTATAAAATGATAGAATGATTTCACAAATAAGTAATTTTATTTTCTAAAAAAAACTAAATAGGTATTAATGAAAATCACTTAATTATACAAATCATATTTAGTGAACCCTATTTATTTATATCTAGCCTAAATCATAATGTATGGAATTCTAAGAAAGACGTCACTTTCGTGCACCTTTTGCAGAACTTCATACATTTCAACTGCATAGGGTGTATTTTTGAACGACGGACGTATTCTAGGCTACCATCATTCTTTCGGGTACGCAACATTCAAAACCATAAAACATTTAAAGCAAATGTCAATTACTTTTGTTGATGAAGTACTTCATGTCGACTACCATATGGATTGCTTCAAGCTCTGTAAGTGTACCAACACTTAAACTCATAGGCTGGCAAGTCAATCCTTTTTTGTTGTACGACTTATGTCTATTCTTCAATTATTATTCTTCTTCTATGTCAGCATAATTCTAAAACAAAATAAAACTTTAATTAATAATAATACCAATAAATAAATATTTGAGACATTATAACACACACGGTCGCGGTCGTCAGACCCCAAACTAAGCAAAGCTTGTATTATGGCTGCTAGAGACTAATGAACATACATTACATACATTATTCTTCATATATTTTGGGAAACATACTTAAACAGATACCTAACAACCAGATATAAAACAAACAAAAATGTTTATCACATGAATGTTTGTCCTAGGGGGAATCGGTTCCACACTCCTTAGCGCAAAAGACAGGTTTACCACCAACTGAGCTATCGAGACAGTCATAGTTCAATATCAATATTACACTTTTAACCAATATTACAAGAATTTCAGACCAATAAACTACATAATTGAATGCCTATATTACATACAACAAGTATATAAATACTCAAATATCAACTTACTTCGACATGTGTTATAAAAGCTTGTCTAGACGGCAATAGGCACCTTATTGTATTTTTTCTCGTCAGCAGTCAATATTTGTGATGTCAATTTTGCATGCTAAAGTACTGCAAACATCAAAGTCTCGAATATCTGCAACAAATTACAAACAATATTATAAATGATTGGTACAGGACCAGGATGAGTGGCATACGAGATAAGAGGTCTATACTCAGCAGTAGGCGATTACGGGCTGATGATGACGATGATTATAAAACGATATTGCGCTTTTGGTTATATTTCTCTTGCTGTTGTAACGCCTTCAAATAGACTGCAAGGGCTCACTAAAAATAGTACAATAGAAGGACATCAAACTTTTTTTCTACTTATTTAAGTTTAATAAAATAATAAATGTGAAATTAGCAGAGGTATCGGTTGAAGTTAGGTTGTCAACCTTCAATATATAAATTGCCCACTAGTTAACAATAGAATTTTATATTTTCATTTCATGGTTAGTTAAGTAGGTACAGACATTCGGACCATATCACATTTTCAATTAGCCTTATGCGAAAAATGTTCTTAGTTCAAATGAGTACTTACTCTCACTATGTTATTTGAACTGCAACTCAAAATTGTCTTCATTTGTAGTCCCATCATCCAGCATCTCACTTTTCAAACAACTTCAAATTTTTGTCTTCATTTATATTACAAAAGTCAATTTCAATCTGGAAGTAAAAAAAACATTAAAAGAGGCTATTACTTGCATCACAGTTTTGTATTATTTAAAGTTACAACACAATTTTAGTAAACTAAACCTAAAGTATTTGTTACGATAACAAAATGTTATAATTTCAAACAACAATCGTTTTGGTTACCAATCATCATCATTATAGTCTTTTACGCCCACTGCAGGGACATTGCAGGGCTATCCACCACGCTATAGTTCATGCGAATACAATTTTAAGTGCGAATATGTGCCATGGAAAAATATCAAATTTTAATTTTTATAATTTTTTTATAAACTTCTCAACCGATTTTGATAAAATTTTATTGGGACCTGGAAACTTTGAAATAAAAAAGAATTTTCTAAATCGGTTCAAGCATCTTTGAGGAATCGGAACATACCTACAAAAAAAGATAACGACGAATTGAGAACTTCCTCCTCTTATGAAGTCTGTTAAAAAAAGGTTATTACTAATTAGGTACTTACAGAATGCATCGTCTTTATTTCTTCGATGTTATTTTTTATGTCCTAATTTTAATTTTATTCGGCCCCTCAGATTTTAAGTACTACATCACTCAGGCCGTCCAGCCACGATGTTATTGTAGTGTTTTCTGAAAAATTTGAAGATTAATGAATTTAAAATCATACAAGAAACCAACTGACGCTCAGCCAAAACGGACAACGAAGTCTCACTTTAGGTCACAATCTCAGCTTACCACTATCAACTTTGGGAAAACTTTCTACTATTGATAAATGGTATATAGGTGCAATTATGTAAGTTTTGAATTATTTTAAAGTAACCTATTAATAAACTGCTACTAAAAAAACTCAATTCAAAACTACTTACCGCAGAATATTTTTAATGCGTCTTTCTACGCCCAGGTTTGTAGATCTTCAATTTTTTGACTTTATTAACGGCTGTTATAGTACTTCACTTAAAACATACTAAATCATATGAAATCGAAGTGTGGACGCGATCGTTGCCTCTAATAGCACTTTTTTACTTCACTTCACGTACAAAATAGTTCAATTTAATACAAACTTTAATATTCGAAATATAAGTGCGGACACGTTGTTGCCTCAGTGCGGTTTTTCACGAAATGAGGAAGCGGGCGGATGTGGATGGCAATCGGTAAACCAAACGACCGCAGCGCACGCGACGATAGTAGCTGAACCAGTGTTACCAGCAGTACTCAAAGAAGATAAAGTCCGAAACTAAATCAGAAATTACAAGAAATTACCTGAGCGAATAAAACCATTTTTAAGTTAACTAATATAAGTAAATTATAAATTAATATAAAAAAAGAAAACTGGATATCAAAGCAGCTTGAACTATTTTTACCTTTTTTTTTTACCTTTTTTTTATTTTTACCTTTTAGATAAAAAAAAAAACGCTAAAACGCTTAACTTCTAGTTTTGATTAGTAAATTAGATCTTGTAACATTAACCTTGTATTTTCATATTTTTTTAGCCAATATGCAGTATTCTGATGTTAGTATTCTAATTAATTTTAATATATTAGTTATGTATTAAACCAGTTAGAGCCTACACCCAACAACACCGATTATTGAACGAGCGAAGCAACGGTCCACGATCCCACTGGGACAAATCGGCGTTGTGTGTGTGTTTGTATGTTTGTTCGAATACCGTTGACCAGATCAGCATGAAATTTTGTAGTCAATTAGTTCACGCCAGTTGGTCAACTAAGTTACCAACCTACTTACTTGTTTAACTAATCGAAAGCTCAACGGTTCAACCTGAAATTTAAATTTAAAAAAGGAAAGACGATGTCGAGGTCGTTTAAAAACTTTGCCCTTCCGCGTAACGTGCACAATTTAGCACACACATAATTATAACGATACCATGGCTCGACATTTTTCTTTCTTTTCCACTTGCGCCACTACTTTTCATCGACAGATCGATACCGTACGTTATAAATTTATTTAAATTGGTAACGTCACATTTGTTATTTTGGTTTAATTTGAATTATTATGGCTGCACCGGCCCACGCACCCATGCTTAACGGCTTCACTCCACTGTTCGCAGAGCTCTGTGGTTACTCTTTTTTGGTCTGAGGGTGCAACATACAAAATCACTGTTTTATCGTGATTTACCAACAATTTTACAATCGAGAAATTAAGTTTTCAAACCTTAGTAAATTTACCCGACGTTTTAAGCAACACTATGAAATTGGCAACACCGGCACATAAGCGAGCAACTGACTAAACAAAACTCTCGGCGCGTGACGGCCGCGGCATAAACAGGTTTCAACCTGTCCACAGCGTACAAAATTATTTTGTTATTTTAACAAAATTTCCTTAGTAGTTAACCAACATAATTGTATTATGCGTAAGATGCGTACCTATTTATTTTGGATCTGAATGTAATTTGTAATGTTATTATTATTTTGGAGTAACATAGCATAGCATAGCAATACTATAATAATATACCTACATATTATTATGGTATTTTTTAGTAGGGTAAAACACTATGATCAGACCTGCACCAGTACTAAGCCTTCAAATATTTTATTTCCTTCTAAATACTTAGTAATAAAATGCACTAACGTCAACGGATACTTTTAATAAATTTTGTAAACGTGGATGTAGGTATACCTATTTAAATTTTTTTTACGCGCGGTCGCCTAACCCTGAACTAAGCAAAGCTTGTACTATGGCTTCTAGAGACTGATATACATGCATTTATATATTTAAATAAATATTAACACCCAGACATGGAACAAACACAAATGTTTGTCACATTAATGTTTGCCCTAAATGGGAATCGAACCCATGCCCCTAAGCTCAGAAGGCAAGTTGAGCCAACAGAGCCACCGAGGTAGTCGAAAGCCGAAATATAATAAAAATTACAAGTCACGCGTATTGACTTGTATAAATATTTTTGATATACTTCTTACCTACTTACCTGAGTAATGAACATAATTTTAATGATATTTTTTTACTTGTAGGCAACTCAATATAGCTTTAAATTTTTTACCTCATTTAAAAGATTTTTGTTTGTAGGGAAGTAGTTATCGTTTCTTATTATGTTTGAATTAAAAGTAATTCGTGAAAAGTAAATTATTATTTTAATTTAAATATTTCAAATTTGTGATATTCGTTTACCTATACGTATAACTATAGTGATCGACTGAAAAACTTTGTATCCACTAGCTGCGCCCCGCGGTGCTACCTGCGGTCAAAAAAGTAGCCAATGTGCTATTCCAGAGTAAAATCTACCTTTGTGACAAATTTCATTCAGATCCGTTCAGCCGTTTTGGCTTGAGTAATAAACATCTATGCACCTTTTTAACTTTTGCACCTATAATATTAGGTTCGACTGAGACAGAACGGAAAACTCCTCGCGCATTTCTGACGTCATTGACAAATGAACCATACTAATACCACCACCACCATAAGAGTTGGATGTGATAATTATGTAACCAATGAACTTAGCTATCCATCACGTTAAAAGTTGGCCTGTTTATTACCCGAATATGGCAAAATAATATATGTGGTTATATTTTTTATCGATATGTATGTTTTCTTAGACCCCTAACCAAAAGTCTAAGTATGTAAAGTACGTTCATCTATTACCTCGTTACTTTTACTCTACTCGTACTCTCGTCTCTACATTTATTACCTCGTTACTACTCATCATAATTTGACAAATGAGACATCGTTGCAAGCGTCTCAATTAAGTGGACAATTGTCCACTGGTTATATTTTAACTAAGTATGTAACGTTACATTAACTTATATGACAATTCAATTTCTATTCAATTATTCAATTTTCAATTCAATTTCTTATTATTAAAGTTGCAATTTATTCAATTTATTAAAGTTGCATTGTTGATTTTATCCAGTTGATTTCTTAACTTCGACTATATTCTATAGTTGATCAAAACGATATGTTTGGTTTCTTTTACTAAGTTTGTATGTTAATGTGAACTAAAGTGTCTTTGTTATTTTAAAGAAGAAATAACTGTTGAATTTAGTCTGCATCTGGTAAATTTAACCAAGATATTGGCAACCAAAATAAGTGTTGTTTTAAACTGTAACGTTTCGATCCTTCTAACAAATATGTTAGGTTCAGTTTAATAAAGTTGTATTGTTGTTTTCATCAAAGTGATTTCTTAACTTTGACTATACTCTATAGTTGATCTAAACGATTTGTTTGGTTTTTCTTACCAAGTTTGAATGATTATTTGAACTTAAGTGTCTTTGTGATTTTAAAGAAGTTTAAAGAAGTTTGATACTGTTGAATTTAGTCTGAATCCGGCAAATTTAACCGATATATTGGCAACCAAAAGAAGTGTTCTTTCAAACTGTAACGTTTCGTTCCGTATAACAAATATGTTAGGTTCAGTTTAATAAAGTTGTATTGTAGGTTTCATCAAAAAGATTTCTTGATTTTGATTATATTCTATGGTTGATCTAAACGATGTTTTTGGTTCTTTATTTCTTAGTTTACCTGTACAATTAAACTAAAATGTTATTTTATAGAAGAAGAAAAAATTGAATTTAGCCGGCATCTAGTAAATTCAATCTACATCTAGATCTAGACCCAAAAATATTATTCTTTCAAACTGTAACGTTTTGTTCCTTCTAGTAAATATGTTAGGTTCAGTTTAATAAAGTTGTACAGTTGAATTCATCAAAACGATTTCTGAATTTCGATTATATTCTAAGGTTGAATTAAACGATGCTCTTTGTTCCTTTTCCTAAATTTATATATTTGATTGAACTAATAAGTCTTTGTTATTTTAAAGAAGAAAAAAATATTGAATTTAGCCTGTATTCGGTAAATTTAAGCTAGATATTAGTAACCAGAAATATTGTTGTTTTAAACTGTAACGTTTGGTTCCTTCTAGCAAATGTGTTCGCTTCGGTTTATTACATGTGTATTGTTGATTTTATCAAAGTGATTTCTTAACTTCGACTATACTCTACAGTTGATCTAAACAATTTGTTTAGTTTCTTTTACTTAGTTTGTATGTTTAATTGAACCAAAGTTTCTTTGTTATTTTAATAAGAAATAACTGTTGAATTTAGTCTCTACTTGGCAAATTTAACAAGGATATTGGCAAACAAAATTAGTGTTGTTTCAAACTGTGACGTTTTGTTCCTGCTAACAAATATGTTAGGTTCAGTTTAATAAAGTTGTATAGTTGATTTCACCACAAATATTTCTTAATTTTGAGTAAATTCTATGGTTGATCTAAACAGTGTTTTTTGTTTCTTTTACTAAGGTTACATGTTTAATGGAACTAAAAAGTTTTTGTTACTTTAATGAAGGAAAAAATGTTGAATTCAGCTTATATCCGATAAATTTAACCTAGATATTAGTAACCAAAAACATTGTTGTTTCAAACTGTAACGTTTTGTTACTACTAACAAATATGTTCACTTCGGTTTATGAAAGTTATATAGTTGATTTTTTCAAAATTATTTCTTAGTTTTGACTGTACTCTATAGTTACTCTAACTATGTTTTTAGTTATTTTAACTAAATCTATTTGTTTGGTTAAACTAAAAAGAATTTTGATAATTTTTACTAAGAAAAATAGTTTTATTAACAAAAGAAAAATTAAACAATTTAGTTTTGTTACTTCAACATATAATTTTTTTCATTGTAACCACTAAGGAATAGTAAGAATAACAAAATGAGATTTGTTAGTTTGAACACGTATGTTTTAGTAAGCTTTTGTTAAATGAACAATTTCCTTGTAAATTTAAACGAAAAAAATTCAACCGAAATAATTTTGGTAAAATTAACCGATCTGTTTTTTCAGTGTAGCTTTAACTCTAGGAATAGCTAAAGGTACAGCTCTCCGAAAGTAAGAATAAATGTTGATAAAAAACATCAGTAAAACCAGAGTTCCATTTAGATAAACGGTTTTAATATTATGTAGTACTACCGACTCGCCCCAGCTTCGCACGGTCGGTATCTGTCTAAAAATCTTCCGAGAAAAATGATCTAACTGATAGTGAAAGCTGCATCAAAATCATTGGTGTGGTTTAGGAATAGTTGGCAGATATCCATAGATATATATAGCTAGATAGAGAGACTGATAGACTCGGAAAGCGACTTTGTTTTATACCATGTAAGAAAAGATAGAGATTGTCACTGGAGCTAATAAATGTGTGTGCAAAGTTAGGATCGGTTTAGTAGAAGTAGGTCGTTGAAAAAGCTGTTACAAGATTTTAAACAAAGGCATAAACAAACGTAAATGAAGCTAAATAAAACCGTTAAACAAGTAGAAAAGAGAAAAAGCAATAAGAGAACAATATATATATTTCAAAAGAAATAGCACCAAACAAACTTTGCCAAAAGAGAATCTACATAGGTATTTAGTACTAGATCCATGTTGTCAGCGCAGATCAATTACATCATGTATGCTCTGTAATGTTCTCAGGGTACCCAAGATACAGGCCTAGCCTAGTTTGGGACACACCGACAACATTTTTCTGGGTTCTTCTCTGTACACATATATTGCAAATTTGCTTAGGTGCTGTATTTTTTTTGGAAATTTTATTATTATCTCATTCTACATTTGCTACATTTGATAGCTTGCATCATCATAATTTCTGGTAAACAAGTGCTGATAAAGTCTACCCGGCGTCACTCACTTTGATTTTATCAGCTTTGTTTTACACAAAGTTTCTCACGTATTTAGCTAAAATATTTTAGTCAATTATTTGATCATTCAAATTGATAATGCTGTTGGGAAGAGATTGTATCATTAAAATTTGTGAAAAGTTATCAATTACGCTTACTGCCTAAATGATGTCATCTTCAAAATAGGTACTAGATACCCAAGTAATGTTAAAAAGACAAGTGACAATAAAAACTTAAGTATTTGAGTAATTAAAACCAAATAACTAGCTTATATGAGGGCTTAGCTAAGGAGTCGAGGAGATTTAGACTGTACTTTATGAAAAGTTATTATCTCCTATAATTTCTTCCATTACAAAAGTTAGAGTAGGACAATGCACAGGCATTTCCCATGTCATTTTTTGAGTAAAAATCTTGCATTTTATGTAACTTCAATTTCAATATTTGCTCTATTTCGCTAGATACAATATTGCACAATTTGTAAGATTTTTTATCAGAATGGTTCTTACATAAACTTCGATAAGTAGTTAAACACTTCAACATTTATATATCACTGTCGCTAAACACCAACGGGATTATGAAATTGTTTGTAATGTCCTAAAATAATGTAGGTATCTATTCCATTCCATCCATTCCAACCCAATTCATTCCATTAGGACAAGTACTTCTCTTCTCTACATTTTATAAGCACAATAGTCGCTTTCCGCGTCTGTCTGTATCTCTGTAATCTCCTCCTAAACCATGCAACGGATTTTCAACATCAGTTAGATAATTTTTCACAAAAGGCTTGTAGGTACCGTGCCAGGTTGACACGGGTCGCAAGTAAAATACATTTATTTATTTATTTACATTAAAACATCTCAAATATTGTGCATTCAATTGTACGCTTCAAAGTTAAAATCACAATTCCGATGTCACATAGGTATCTGTAGATAATTATAATCGAAAGCAACCATGAGTTGGGGGTTCTACATCCGTCACGTGGTTCAGTACAGTGTTGTTGCTGCGCTCAGCTGAGTATATATTTTTTATCAAACGTTTTTCAATATATAAACGGAATCCGGCCATTCAGTGCCTAATCAATGGTCGACCGGGATAAACGCGTCGCGTGATTACTTGTAATCTGTATTGAGTCGCTAAAATGAAGGGATCACTGACTGATGTGAGGGGAGATGTTAAGCATTTCGAGGTAGGTTTACTCTCTTTTTCTCTCCACTGTTTTATATAACTTTTTAAATAAGTAAATACATTTTAAAGTTTTCGTAACGGCTTTGCATTCAGCTTGCAAATCTGTATTGTCATTTGATACATCAACAGAAGTTTTATTTTTGTTTACTAACTTTGGCTTTAAAGGCTTTTGCTACGCTAGTAATAGATATGACTAAGTAACACTCTGGACAACGGCCTCTTTCTCTAACTAAATCTAGTTCTAGACCCTTTGATGCTCTTATCCCTCGCATTCCGAAATGCAATAAGGTTTTTAACTTCGTAAACAAACACAGGTATACTTTCATACAAAGATTTTTATTATTTTAACGTACTTGCTTATCATACTTACTTAGTTGTTATATGACCAGAATTTACATTTTTATCACTATTTTGCCGCGAGTTATACCTACGGATAATAAATATTCATCCCAGTGTACCGCAGGGGTCGAGGTTGGGACCTTTATTCTTTAGTATTGCTCGGATGTGCCATCAATGCATGTCTTGTATCTACTTATATTTTTACAAAATAAACTTTATATACAGTATGACATAGAATTTATTTTATCAAATCAATTAAGGTGCATGCTATGTAGACAACTTTATGATCTTGGCTAATGTTCACAATATTAATAATCCAAAAAGAATGATCGATGCAAGTAGGTATGTCTATTTTTAAAACCTACTGAGTCATTTAAACGAGGCATCTGCAATAAAAATGCAGAATGCAGATTCCAAATAAAGAGACAAGCACAAAAATAAAAATGGGATGATAGGTATACGTAATACAAATGTATCACCAAATTCATACCTCATTCATTCCTCAATCAAAGCTGAAATATTTGGACGTAATAGATTTTGTACTTAGGAAAAAAAATCTTCAAAAATTAAATAAAAACCTACAAGTGCGAGTCGGACTTGCGCACGAAGGGTTCCGTATCATCAATAAAAACGGCAAAAAATATTTGTCTGTTGTATGGGAAAAATGAATTGTTTTAATTTATTTTTATTAATTTTTTAAAGTGAATATATAACTAAATATTCCAAGAAAAAAAAAACACATTAATTATGTGGAAGCCCTCTTAAACATTTACTTATTCGGTTTTTTAGTATTTGTTGTTCTAGCGGTAACAAAAAACAATGATCTGTGAAAATTTTAACTGTCTGACGGTTATCTGTATAATGTCTCTGTATCACGGTTCATGAGATACAGTCTCGTGAAAGACGGACGGACAGATAGGCAGACGCACAGACAGCGGAGTCTCAGTAATAGGGTCCCGTTTAACCCTTAGATACGAACCCTAAAAACCGACTTCCCGCTATCCGAATTGGATTTTGTAAACAACCTATAGAATTTTGTAGATTATTAAAAAACGCTTGTTTGATTTCGATAAAATTTAAATGGGACCACCTCTGAAGTGTATAATCTATCAAATAAAAAAATAATCATCAAATTTGGTTCAAAGTTGACGGAATGATCGCGTAACGTATACGTTCAATAAAGAATAAACAGTCGAATTGTGAACCTCCTCCTTTTTTGAAGTGGGTTACAAATAAATCTTAAAAGCTATTAGCAAACTTGAGCAAATAAAATACCTAGGTTAGATGTAAACCATTTGTGTGTTCAAATGCATAATATGTTATTCGTTAGCAAACCTTGAAAATAAAATGCTTCATTCAGCCATCTGGCTATCAATTAAAACTAAGTAAAATAAGATGGATTCTAATTTTAGCAACGATGCAGTAGGTACTTAGGTACCTACCTAAACAATATAAGCTGTGTTTTCCTAGTTCACTTTGAAATGTTAATTTTGCTACATTTTCTGTTGATGAATCGTTGATGATGGGTGTTAAATACCTATATAAGTATGTATTTAAATAAATATATGTATGTATTTATATCATTCTCTAGCACCCATAGTAGGCACCTATGGCTTTGCTTAGTTTGGAGCCAGACGATCGTGTGTGCAAAAATGTCCCGAATATTTTTTATTTTATCATTTCACTATTTGATTCGTCTACGTACACGAAGTAAAGTTTATGATAAGTATAAATAAATAAATAAATAAATAATAAATAATAATAAATAATATTAAATAATAATGAGTATTTCAGTCTTTTAGGGAAAAAAGTCTTTCAGGAACTATTCTAACGCGTGACATATTATCTCGGTCATTCTTACTCTTATGACTTTTCAAACGAGAGCGACAATAACCAAATAATATCTCATGCCTCAGAATAGTGGGTCAGGTTCAGTTGCAGGAGGGCTATTCTTACAAGTCGAGATTTTTTTTGTCATTGTCTCTCTCGCTTCAAAAGTCATAGGAGAGTGATCAGAAACATCTCACGCATCAAGAATTTCGGACCTAGGATCGAGTGTTTAAAAATATCTAACATCCTTAGGTCATATGCTAATGAAGTAGATATAAATATGTTAAGTACCTGCGATGCATGCAAAAAAAGACGACGCGCATACATAGCAAAAAGTTATTACAATGAAACAGGTATTTCCGAATTATTTTCACACTCAGTAATGAAATAAGTATTATCCTCATGACTGATTAGGATTACCTATTCATGTCATGGTTAAAACCAAGAAAAACAAAAAGTTTCCGGATAAATACATGTTGTATTCATAATGGTCGGGATTTATTAAATATTAAGTCAACTAATTTCCGGAAAGATCAAACAGAACAGACAAACCAGCATCAATTTGGGCTATCTAGATCAGTGGATATTTGGATATACTCGTAGACAATCGATGTGCATGTTGACATTTGTAGCGGGTTTGCCTCCACCACCGAGCTATTCCAGAAACTATGATAGCCGATTCTTCGGGGTTATTTTGAGGATGTGTCATCTTCATCGACATCTGAAGTCTTTATATAGTACTTATTGATGATTGGCCGAGTTGACCGACTCGGCGAACTCTCCTCTATCTTTTGCCCAGCAGCAAAGCTGCTCTATAAGAAATCTCAAGAGGAAGGGCAATTGATTACAAAACATTTTCTTATTTGTTCCAGGATGCAAAAGAAGCCCTCAGCAAAACACCAGACAATGACGTCGACGCGCTTGAAAATATCTTGGCCCACGTGGGCGAGTTCGGTCGCTACCAGAAGCTACTCTTCCTGGGGATGCTACCGTTCGGCTTCTTCTTCGCATTCGTGTACTTCGTGCAGATGTTCATCACGGCCACGCCGCAGCGGCACTGGTGTCGGGTGCCCGAGCTCGACCATCTCGATATGGAACTGAGGTACTTAGTAATGCCGGTTTGGGGGACGGGGTGGAACTGCGTGAGATAACGCTCCTGTTCCGTTTGAAAGGCGTAATGGCAGAACGTTCATTGATGCTATTACTAAATGGAGCATATATCGTAACTTTTACTGAGCTCTTACTATTTCGTATACCTACACAGATCTAGGATGTAAAAACAAGTTTAGGTCAGTGGTCGTATAGATCTTTTCCTAATTGAAAGCCAAAATATGTGTTTGGATAGTTGTCGCAGTAACATTCCATATTCTATGAGTTGGTTACGTTCAAACAATATAGGTTAATCATCTTACGCGAAAGACCCTTTCGATAAATTACGCGAACAGTTAATCAGTCGTGTCTCACATTATTAGACTTCCGCTTTAGTCCACTACACCACTTGTGTGCAACTGATGATGAGATATACAGTATAAGGTATTCTAGAGTACTCTAACTAGCAAGGATCTAGAAACGCAATGAGGCAAGCCCGTAAGTTTTGTCACGCACATACATCCATCCATTATCCGTTGAATAATTCGACATATCCGCGTGCATGTCACAATTCACAATAACGATCAACCTGGGTATGTCTGAACTGAACAGTACGATAGCTAAGTATACAAGTACCTGCCTATATGCATACAGACTGGAATAAGAAACAGCTGAGCTAGGCAGATAATACCAAATAGAACTGCGACTAATAATAAATGCAGTCATAAAATAAATGTGGTTTTAGACTGAAGATGTACTATTCAAATATTCAGTATCGTAAGTCTGCAATTCAAGACAATTATTACCGCCGCAAGGCGGTAAGCTTAAAGCGCAGCACCTTTCCCGTTACAACAAAGATGGGTTAAACGTAGACGAAGTATATTTAACTAGTCTATGGTAGACGATAATTATCCTGACCGATTACTCGAATTGGTAGAACTGTACTGTGGGTTCCGCTAGAGTGTGGAATACTCTGCCAGAGTGTGTGTTCCCTGACACTTATGATCTGGGACCCTATTCGGAGATTTGAGATTTTCATCTCACTTTTTCTCTTCCTTGTTGCTCTCGTTTGAAACGTCATAGGTGTGAGAGTGACCAAGATAAAATCTCATCTCATCTCACGCGCAGGAATAGCCCCCCTGGGTGTCTTCAAGTCTCGAGCAAATCGGTTTCTTCTAGGCAAGCGTGCTCCATCGTAGGCCGTATCACTGCTTATCATCAGGGGCTCTATTCGGAGATTTGAGATTTTCATCTCACCTTTTTTCATCCTTGTTGCTCTCGTTTGAAACGTCCTAAGTGTGAGAGTGACCAAGATAAAATCTCATCTCATCTCACGTGTAGGAATAGCCCCCCAGGCATGTTGGCGGCCAAACGCAAGCCTATTAAGTAATAAAAAAAAAGTGTATGCTTGGCTGTGGGCCATAAAATATCTTCTAGCACATGGCAAAACTCATAGTTTGTTACTAACCGGTTTTTCGTGATTGTGGATCCATGCTGCTATGCATATTATGCGTAAATGACCTTCGTAGTGATAGTATGATAAGATTTTGATTTAGGCCGAATTGAAAGGCAGATAAGTGCTATACTTCACTCGATAAGGCATAAACAATTTTATAGGCACCTTCTCGATAGGTATTGATCAATATCACTTGCTTGGCAAAATAAACTTTTAATTAATTCTTCCTTAGCAATTACTTATATTATTATGGCCTTGTTAAACGATGCAAGTGTAGTCGTACTGACAGTATACGGAGTAGGTACACCTAATGTTTTGATACGTATTATTTACGAGTATTCTTCAAAACGTAGGTATTTTGCGCACGTTTAGTGAGGATGAGGACACGCTTTAGCAAATGTTACCTAACTGTCGTGAAACCGAGTGGATGCCTTTTCCTCGCATTCAAATACCTATTTCTATTAGTTTGAAAGACAAACGAACTAAATTTTTACCTATAGCCAACGAAGTCACTAAACCAAATTCAACAATATTCTAACAGTGTTAACAATAGGTAGTAAAGTACTTTGTTGGGTTTGTAAACTTAACAAGCTACCTACTAAGATAGCCCAATTTGATGAAGCCTCAATAAGTTTAATCAATTGGTTTCAGACACCCGTCGAAAACAACCCACAATCATGGCAACCTATTACAATAGAACAAAACCTATTTAAGTTCAGCGCGATATTACAGACGTAATCTTACGGCGCCAGGGGCGGCTGAGGGTGGCGAGTGGGACAAATGCTCCACGTTCAGCGCTAACTGGAGCCAGGTGCTGCTGAGCCTGACGCCGCCCGATCCTAGCACGCCGCGCGTGCCGTGCCAGCATGGCTGGGAATTTGAGCTCACGGACATCCCTTACCACACCGTCGTTAGCGAGGTGAGACTGCTGTTCTATCCAGCTGTACTTGGTTCTGAAAACCAGGTGCTACTGAACCTGATCACGGCCATCTTCTGCTGCTCAATAGCAATATCTGGCTGTATCACTGGCAAGTTTTTCTTCTTGAACTGGGAACAATCTACAAAACGTTATTGTCAGCGAAGTCAATGAATCTTTTTGTTGGCAATCAATTTGGTCCATTGGAATAAATCTGGGAAGTACCGTATGGAGACTTTCCTGTTTCTCTGTGGTTAACTTCCTATAGTATCATGTGTGATATTCCAGCGAGGCTGGGTGTGCGAGTACGCTGGGTACGGTCCGACTGCGCAGGCGGTCTTCTTCGCGGGCTCTTTCATCGGTGGGCTGTTCTTCGGCTGGATGGCCGACCGCTTCGGACGCGTGCCTGCCTTGGTTGGTAAGAACTTGTTACTTAGAAATGTATGCTTGGACGTTGCGTAGGTACTTAGGTACGTAGGTATACGTAGGTAGGTTAGGGAGGAAACAACGAAGACGGCAGTGTTTAGATAAATGTCTGCATGAGTAAATTAGGGGAACGAAGATAAAGCCAGGATATTGTTTGTCCGTGGATTTAAACTGTTATCCTCATTTATTTTTCATCCTGATACCCGAGGAGATTCATTTAAATTGCATCATACCTAAGTATTACAAAACTAGTATCTTTATTGCATTTACGCGCCTCTCTCTAAATTGCATCGTACCTAAGTGAAAGGGCGTGCAGTCGGTTTAGCTAAATTATGACCCCAGGGCACTATCCAACATTCTAAGTCCTAAATGAATCCACTAACTTTTTAAAGTAGGTATGATATAAGTTGGAAAATCTCTAGACAGCGCGACTTGGAATAAGTTCATTGTTTTCGACTACAATCAAACAACTCTTTTTGCCATAAATTCCGGCTTTTTCTGGATGCAAAACAAAAAATTACAAAACATTTCTTTCAAATAAATAGGTACCTATTTCCTTAACCAGCTTACGTAATCGTGCAAATACTTACTCATGAATTTTAACTGTTCAAGTTCAACGAACGCGCATTTGCATTTCGCGTAAAAATTAATCGAGAGCTACACAGAAATTAACATTTATATCTAGTCATGTCAACTTGTTTTCGTCTAATTTTAGCCCATGTGTTTGTTTGATAGGTCACCACATGGCCACACCCCCGCGGTTTTCGCTTTCTATAAATACACCAGACGTTGCGGTCATAGTATTAAAAACTTGTTTTAATTTTTTCGCTAGAGAAACTAGCATTAATTACCAAGGTTTCTCTTCATATGTCGATGTTTATACATTAAGGCAAGCAAAGGTAGTCAAATCGAGGAACTAACATTTAGTACGAGAGGCTATTTATTAGCCTCAGAAATGCGACGATGGCTCCACAACACATCTGTTTATTATAAGTTGGTAGTATCATACCTACCTACATTTGTAATTTTTTGCTAAATAAGGCAAAGCTAGCCAATCGTGGCACATTGCAGCAAATTACTCGCCAATCAATAAAATTGATGCATTATAAATCCATTGCACATTTAATAGTTTATAATTCGTTGCAGATTTACTACTTTGTAAATTAGCTATTTAAGTTAGCTTGATGTATACCACTTTATATGTTTCCACTGATCAATACCTCGTTATTTTTATTACTCAATATAGACTTTGAAGCGGATCTGAGTTGTTACTGGATAATCGATTGACTGGGTTATTACGAGAAAATCTTTAGCTCATAAAGCAGGTTTTACAATTATTTTTAAGATTTAAAAAAAAGTCTTGTAGACACGGCGGAATGCGGGCCCAATAAATATAAATAAAGAACAGAACCTGTTCTGTTCTCTACTCAGATTCTTCAGATTTATTTAGGTTTCCTTTCTTTTTACCCGACTGCGCAACAAGGAGGGTTATGTTTTTCGAGTGTATGTATGTAAATTTGTATGTACATGTATGTATGAGGTTTCTTTGGCACGCCCTACAGCCTCATAGGATAATGATCATCTCATCAAACAGCTTCATGAATTTCGACATGTAAGGTGTCCTTTGAATCATTTTGATAATGGAAGTGAAGTAGGGTACAACATTTAGTAGCCGGGTTTTTTGTTTTTCTTTTAATAATGTTACTTGTTCTTTTTTACCTTTCAGGGTCTAACATGATAGGGTGCGTTGGAGGCATCGCGACAATATTCACGACTGGGTTGTGGGACTTTGCGTTTTGCAGGCTTCTCGTCGGCATGGCTTTCGACAATGCGTTCATGATGATGTACATTCTAGGTAAGGTTAAACAGATATTACTGCGTCTTGGAAATAACAAAGTCCTATAATGATACACGGATGATAAACATCACTAAAAAGTAGCCAGTCTAGATCCCGGCAGCTTCCGACCCGAGCAGTAAAAGTTGAAAAAGGTAAATTAATAATCGTACCTCGATGACTATTTAATTATTGTATTTTTATAGTAATATTTCATTTATTTTAGATTACCTTAAATCGTTGCAATAGGTACGCGTACGATGCATAATAAAAAAGACATGACGTAATGAAATTAAAAAAAAATTGACGGTGATCACTTGCACATAGATCATAATTATTATTATAATTATTATTCTATATAAAAAAAAAGTAGTTGTAGCTCAAACATTGGTCATTATTATCAAATATCAGTGCTATAAATTATGTATATAATATACTTCATGTGACTTCTAAGCTTAAGAAATGGTTGACAATATAACAAAGAGCTAGAATATTTCTTTATTTATTTATTTGATAATCAGTAACAGTAAATCATGAGGAAGGTTTTTGGATACTATTTGCTGAATAAGCACGAAAGAAGTCGCGGGTAACAGCTAGTAGATAATAAAAAAGGCAATGAGAGGTTGAAAAAACCTTTTAAGATCCGCATTACCAAAGGCTACAAAATTGTTTTTCCTTTTACGAAATTGTCTTTCCTTATACAAAATTGCAATGCCAGGTCACGGTCCACTGCCGCAGACTTCAAGGCTGGCTGTTGGTGATTTGTGGTCATTATCGGATCGGGTCATGAATGTAAATGCAGAGGAAGAACAGCTTGCATCGATGTAAATATTGATACTTATTGCAAAGTAGGTCAACAATGCATTGCAATCGCTCTGTACTGGTTTGTAGCGGTGTAATATATTGGCTTTCATTCGAAACACATGACCTGATTATTAAAACCAACCCATAGATATTTCGTTGTGTAGAGATCACCATTGTCTGACCATTATTATTTTACATTATCAAAAAAGTTGATTTTAACTATTTACGATGAGACTTTTCGGTTATCAGCAAGTTCTACGTTCATTACCTACTGGGTTTTTACGCAGGTAGGGTCTGAGAAAATGTTGTCATTGGTAATTACTACTCACCATAACAACATTATTTTCTTGATATGATAGAGCCCGTATCGAAAAGTCCATCTCTAAATTTAAGTAAACAGATAAAACTTTGGGTAGCTGTAATCTTTTCAATTTGATGATGCAACTTAGGTGAGGCTATCGGTCGATAAGCCTATCGGTCGGTAGTGTCACCTGTCTCTAAGACGCTACTTATGAACCCCTCTAAGACGCTACCTATGAACTTTTGCGGATAACTCACGCCAAACACCTACAGACCACTTTATACTGTCTTGGATTTGGAATTAGGCTGTGGCTTCGGTATGAGTGAAGGATGACGGATGGTAGATTCCTGAGGCAACACTTTTCAAACTTCGGTTACTTCGGTAAAAGCAAAGTATATGCTCCTATACGTGCTAAACTTAAGAATTCCGAATATGGAACCATTATTCATAGCTATGATCGAAATCTCCAGTGTTAGAGTACGTGGGTCCCCGGCAGCGCACGTTCGTGGCCAACATGTCGATCGCGCTGTACTTCGGCGGCGGCTGCCTCGCGCTGCCCTGGCTCGCGCTCTGGATGTCCGACTGGAGGAAGCTTCTGTGGTTGACCTCTCTACCCATGGCCTGTGTGCTCGCTGCGCCTTTCGTCGTGCCGGAGAGTGCTAGGTGAAGTTTTATTGATAAATAATCGAACTCTGGACCTTATCGCATAAATTCATATCAGTTTAATTTGTTGGTATCTTTTTTGAACATTAATTTATGAGTGATGATACCAAGCATACGATGTTTGCTGTCTAAAGATGGCATCCTTGATTGTAGCCTGGCCAATTTCAAGTTTATAATAGTGTTATTAATGGAATCCTGAAGTCGCATTAAAGACGCTCCACCGTTTTAAGAATTAAACTTTGATCTTAAAATCACGATACCTGTGTATGTACTTAAATTTGTAAAGATCAAATGAAAACAATATAGTCTTTGTGAGCTTAAATAACAACATCTCTCTCCATTTCTATTCTTATCTCTTCAACATGTTTATTTCAGATGGTTACTGACAAGAGGGCGCGTGAACCAGGCCGTTGAAGTGTTACAAAGATTTGAAAGAGTCAACAACACCAAAATTCCTGAAGATGTTTTGGAAGATTTCATTGTAAGTTCTTAATAATTCTAGAATCGAACTAACTTTCCATCTGAATATTGATGTCCAAGGGTGAAAAGTCGAAATATTTACAGGACTTCACAGTTCACAAATCTACTTTCAGGTGACAAGTCGTCAGACGAAGAAATCCGACGAGACCATAATAACGCTGCTGAAGAGCGCGCCGCTCCGCGTGACCATGATCCTGATGGTGTTCGTGTACATGGCGTGCGCCGTCATCTTCGACGGGCTGGTGCGCATGTCGGAGAGCCTCGGGCTCGACTTCTTCCTCACCTTCACGCTCACCTCCGCCACGGAGATACCCTCCGTCACGCTGCTGGCTCTCGTGCTCGACAGGTCAGTACTGACTCTTCTAGCGTGTAAATGATATCTTCATCGGGCTGGTGCGCATGCCGGAGAGCCTTGGACTCGACTTCATCACCAGACCCCTCTTTCCCAGTGGATACTTTGGGCAAGTGCCCAGGGCCCCGCGATCGATAGGGGCCCCCCTCAGATCAAATACAAAGTCCCTAGTTCCTGTCAGATCACCAAACGATAACCAATATTTATTACCAAAAAACTTATATAATTCGAAGAAATCGCACCTAAATTACTGACTATATTACCAATTTGTGCTACAATTCATGGATTTTGAAGTGAAATCTAGAAGGGTTCCTCTCCAAATAACATTGATTTTGAAGCACTAACCTGTAAATGCTAAAAGAGTTACTTTTGTGTACTATATTACATTTATCTATAGTTTCATGTGATTATGTGATAATAATAAATATTTGATCTGGATTATCTACTTTCTTTGTATATACTTACAAAATAGTGTTCTGTCAATAGACCAGGGTAGATAATTTTTGAAACCAAAAAAAATTACAGTAGGATGAAACCCATTAGAAAAGGAGGGGAATATGATGAAAATGAAAGGAAAAATAAATTACGGTCGATCCGAGTTCGGGAAGTGGGAGGGGGTGAGTTTTTAAGGGTAAAAAATGGTTTATCTTGATTTCCGGCAAAACTACAAGTCCTATGGAAAAAAGTTAAATGGCAAAGTTGTAGGCAATAAAAAGATCTACAACTTTTGTATCTGCAGATTTTTCACATAACCTCAAAATTTAGGTGAAAAATTCAAAAAACCAAGTTTTTGGTTTTTTATTTATATCTTTTTCAAAAAATTTTTTTTTTCTACCAAATTTGGTGAAAACTTACCTTATTATGTCCCAAATACACTGTAATTTATTTGATTAAAAATATTTATTTTTTCGCTTCATTTTAATTTAATATCAAAAAAGCACCCTAATTTTCAATCGAAAATTCTGACGTCAAAATATCAGCTTTTTTCAAAAAGTTTGGGGGCTTTTTGTTCGTTGAAATATCTACTTTCTGATGGTGTAAAGAAAAATATACATTACCATAGGAAATATTCTTATAAAATGCAAAAAATTGAAAAAACCTCAAATTCGAAAAATTGTTTTTAATCATTAAAATCGGCCCTTAATCTGTTTGTATAAAATAAACGAAATTACTATTTTTTTATTCTTGTACTAAAATATCATTCAATTTAAATTTTTTAGGTTATGTTACGTTAAACATACTACATATTTATAAAAAAAAATATTACTATTTTTATTTTGAAGCTGATTAATATAGATTAAAATACAGATAGTATTTATTACTTGCTATGCAGATTCCAAACGATTCTTTGAATAAAGTAAATTTCTCACAAATCATTTAGAGTAACTCAGCCTGCACGTGTATTTTTAAAAACGATGTTGTACACTACTCTGTATCTCGAATACTGGCTAACGGTCTTTACAGCTGCTACGAAATAGCAGGTATGTAGTAAGGCCCAGACCCTACTAGGTCCGTCCCCACTTCTCAATGAAATAACTTACAATGGGCTTAAATTCACCGAAGGTCACTCAGGTATATAAATTATCTTAAAACAGCAATAAATAGGCATCTACAAATATTATTTAAAGAAGATTCTACAACTTTTTCAAAATATTGTAGATGTCTTATTAAATATTAACTTTATTAACTTATTTGTTTGTTAATTATAGAAGTATATTTTAATTTGTAGTTTTTTCGTTTATCAATAAAACATGAAATCTTACGTTTTTTGAATATAAATATAAATACCTCAAAATTGTACATAATGTTTAAAAAAAAATTTTCGAATTTGAGGTTTTTTCAATTTTTTGCATTTTCTAAGAATATTTCCTATGGTAATGTATATTTTTCTTTACACCATCAGAAAGTAGATATTTCAACGAACAAAAAGCCCCCAAACTTTTTGAAAAAAGCTGATATTTTGACGTCAGAATTTTCGATTGAAAATTAGGGTGCTTTTTTGATATTAAATTAAAATGAAGCGAAAAAATAAATATTTTTAATCAAATAAATTACAGTGTATTTGGGACATAATAAGGTAAGTTTTCACCAAATTTGGTAGAAAAAAAAAATTTTTTTGAAAAAGATATAAATAAAAAACCAAAAACTTGGTTTTTTGAATTTTTCACCTAAATTTTGAGGTTATGTGAAAAATCTGCAGATACAAAAGTTGTAGATCTTTTTATTGCCTACAACTTTGCCATTTAACTTTTTTCTATAGGACTTGTAGTTTTGCCGGAAATCAAGATAAACCATTTTTTACCCTTAAAAACTCACCCCCTCCCACTTCCCGAACTCGGATCGACCGTAATTTATTTTTCCTCTCATTTTGATAATATTCCCCTGCTTTTCTAATGGGTTTCATCCTACTGTAATTTTTTTTCATTTTTTACCATTTTTGTAGGCTTTGACCCTGGTCTACAAAGTCATAGTGGCCCCATTATCCTAAGGTTAAAGACGGCCCTGTTAATCACATTTTCAAGATTTTGCTTTTTAAACTTGTAATAGTTCTAGTAATAATTACGATGATGTTGACGACCATGTTTTGCTCATTTAAAGATTAAGAGAGCTTCTACCTTTGTGACGCGTGGATGCCAAAAATTCTAAACTCTCTTCATTTCTTTGTTTCCAGGTGGGGTCGACGATCACTCACTTGTGGACCTCTGGGCACGGCCGGAATTCTAATAATCGTCGCCATGTTTGTGCCTAAAGGTAAATTCTGAACGTCTTTCACCGTTCCTAAACAATAGGACAAAAAACATTTGATTTCACCTGTGTCAGGATAGGAAAGCTAAATGTAATGTGTACATTTGATGTTCTTCCAATGAGTGGTTAAACATCATGGCACGCCAAAAAATTCGAAACTTTTGTTTGTTTTTCCCCATTGTCCCAGTACGTAGAGGTTGACTGACTTGCATTGATGACAAATATTTAAGTCGCGTAAACACATCGAGCATGACTTGGTTGTTTAATGGACAAAATATAACCGGGGCGAAGAATTGAACGTCATGCGGTCCCCTTGTTATTCCAGTCCCGCTTCTGAACACACCGGTCCATGTGAAAAATGTTAATCAATATAAAAATCATCGATCCATTTAAAAGTCACTGATCCATGTGGGGCATTGGTCAAAGTCAAAGTCAAAATGTTTTTTATTCAATTTAGGAATCAAAGAGACATTTATGAACATCAAAGTTATTTAAATAGACTCGACCGCCTTGTTCGGATAAAGAGCCTCTACAGGCAAGAAACTGAGGGGCATTATTTTTTCAAATAATAAATAAATTACAGTCTTACAAATTTTGGCTTACAACTAGGTAATATCTATAAATACTAGTGGCTACTTGACGGAAGTGGAAGGCTCCAGACATCTTTATCTTCTAAATAATTATTAACCCTTTAATACCCTCTTTTCATTAATATAGTTTTTACATGGGATTTGAATTTTCCCTCAGTGAGCCCTGTTATTGTAAAATTGTATGCCCTAAAATTGTATAGCCTTATGTAAAAGTCACCGATCCATGTGGGACGTTGATCCATATGAAGGTGTCTGATCGACGTGTACGTGCAGGAGTCCCAGTGACGGTGCTGGCGATAATGGCGCGGTTCTTCATCAACATGTCGTACAACGCCGTGATCCAGTGGGGCACGGAGCTGCTGCCCACGGGCGTCCGCGCGCTCGGCTCCAGCATCCTGCACATGAGCGGGTACGTCGCCACCGCGCTCTCGCCCTTCATCGTGTTCTCGGTGAGTGATCCACTGTCAACATGCTATTATCCATTCTGTCACGTTGTAATCCAGTGAAATTGGCACTAATAGGGGAATGCTTTCTGTATCTTCAAATAAGCAGACGACTGTTGTTGAAACACTAGATAACTTTGATGATGCATTCAAATATGCTACTTGGGTAAGTGTTTAAGTAGTAACTATACTTTTTTTCCTTACACTTTTACATTTTTTGTCCTTTGGTTCAACGACTAGTCCAGCAGCAACGCGAATGAAACGCATGGTTGCCGGTACTCTTGATTGGTGGTGCTATTGCACCGCCGATCAAGAGTACCCGTAACCGATGAGCGCGTATGAAAATACTCATGGAAGCGGAAGAAGCGAAAAATGTTCGCCAGGACCGCAGCAAGTGGAGAGGAGTGGCCTCTCCCTCCCCCTTTAGGAGAGAGGTGAGAGGCGTGATTCCGTGCATGTATGTGCATGTCCGTGTCCGCAGGAGCGCGCGTGGGCGCAGCTGCCGCTGCTGCTGCTGGGCGCGGTGGCGCTGGCGGCGAGCGGCGCCGCGCTCGTGCTGCCCGAGACTCGCGGCCGCGACCTGCCGCAGACCATGGCCGACGGGGAGCGCATCGTGCGCGACCACGCGCTCTGCGGGTGCGTGCCCGCGCCGCCAGCTGGACCGTCTTCACTGTCCAGCTGTCCACTGTCCACTGTCCACTGTCCACACAGAAGGGGGAGAGTGCTAAAGGGGTAGAAAGGGACACATTTTGTAGAGCAGTCTGGCGAAAGCCAGCAGGCTCACAGTTTCGGTCCGTATAACCGAAAGGTTGGAAGGACCATGGGAGGTGGTGGGAGTGTCCAGCTGTCCCCTGTTGCATAGAGACCTTCAGACATCGAAATATTATCTAGTACTAGATGTCATCATCCGAACATTGATTTTCTGTCCTGCAATCCGACACCTTATATTATGTGACTTGAACGCGCACGACGTGTGGTTGTTTACGGAGCGAGAAAACTGCGACCTAGCGCTGCATGTTGTAATAGTTTGGTTGGACAACGTGACGAATGTTTTATCGGTGCAGCAAACCTGTGGTCAGTTTACGCGGGCAGGCCCTGCTGTCTTCAAGTTGTGTAACGTTTTTTCTTTTGAACATAATCTCTAGTACGTACCTAGTATTTATATCTGTAGGAGACTTTGCTGTTCAGGCCTTTTGATCAGTAGGGCCCTCAATAATCTCCACAACGATCAGTCTTGCGATGTTCGCATCCAGCGGCTTCCCGTGACCCTCCCTAAATCGCCGGTCCATCTCGTTATCCATGCATCCATGCTGTCCCACGTTGAGTCTTCAGATTCGTTAACGTACCCATAACCAAGTTCTATTGGCCCGTTGTGTTACACTGTTGGGCAAAGGCCTCTTCTTCCTCCTTCCATGCATCTCTGTTGTTTCCTATGGTGGACCCTTCGATCAGGGTGGACAAATCCTTGGGTTAACAAAAACTTAATGCTTCATCGAGCTTGTTCTTCCATTTCTTAATATTTACATTACATAGTTGTATACCACCCTAACCTAAAAAATGATTGTAGTGAAGTATTATAGTATTTCTCCTCGAAATGTGCCTGTGATCTTAGCATGTACTCGTACTACTAGCCTACAAAATTTCATAAAGATCAGATCAACGATACTCAGGTTATCGTCGGACAAACAAAAATAAAATTTAAGAATAATATTTAGGGTTTTAACCGTTATTTTGATTGCAGGAAACCAGAAAAGGACGACATCGAAGTTCCCCAGTGGAAGACTGAAAATAACAAAGCTCTCATCACGTAACGGCTACATTCTTATATTTGGAAGTCAAACAGTTCGCCTACTGAGGTGCACCAAGTTCATTGTCTAGTACCATGGCAGTAGCGGATCCAGGGGGAGGGGATCCCCCCAAAACGTCTAGGGCCACAATGGTCCTAAAAGTTAAGAGCTTCTTTAGTGTTTATCGTGACACAGCCTACCCTCCGCTGTGTCAAGCCCCTCCCAAATTTAATCCTAGATCCGCCGCTGTGCCATGGCAGTTACCAGCAGAGATGTTCGGTACCAACCATGAGAGAGATTGGTTACAATAATGAAATTAATAATATTAATAGTTTAGATAGTAATACTAAGAGTACTTACCTAATTGTTCTAATTTTATTTTTAATTACTTAGATTTTAATATAAACCAGGGCAAATAATGTTGTGCTAACTTTATTTTTTGGTAATCAAATTGACGCTAAAGAAATTTAAGTATTTTGGACTCTCTTACGCTAAATACTGAGAGTAAATAAATTGTGTTAAATTTAAATTGTACAAATTTACTATAAACAAAAATTATATTTTTGTACTTACTATAATTAGGCTAAAGCTTTAAAAGCTTCATCTAGGTATTATTATCTCCTCCCGGACCAGAAAGTTGAATTCACATGAAATTGAGTTTGCAAAAAGTTAAATTTGCAACATGTTGAATCCTACAATGATGAATTTGCAGAAACTAAGTTGAGTTTGCAAAAAGTTGAATTTGCAGCATGTTAAAAAATGCTAAATTGCAAATGCTAACATTTGCAAAAATGTTAAATTTGTAGAAAGTTGGATTCCTAAAATGTTGAGTTATATAATATATGTACTCGTATCATACCGTGATGTGTTTCCGCCGAAGGGGCTGGCAGAGGTGTAACACCCACACTTCGCCGGACGGTATTAAAAAAAGGTATATTTGAGTTATGAAACAACATTATATTGAAATGGAATTCTGGTTTTCTGTGGACGCATACTTACTGCCAGAAACGCTTGTTACCTTATAAACAATAAAACATACAGACAGACATACATCGGAGTCTCAACATAAGGGTTCCTTTATCATTTTAATACGGAGCTCTAAAAACTATGTGATGGGAATCCAACTTTTAAGGAATTCAACATACAAAATAAATCAATACATTTTGGGATTTCAATATTCCAAGAATTAAACAATGCGCGAAACAAAAATAAGTCAACATTCTTTGAAATTAGAATTATAGGAAAATCCCACATTGTGGGATTTCAACATTATGAGAATTCAACCTTTTGGTCCTGAGGTATTTTTTAAGTATTTAATTGGTCAATTAAGCAATGTCGATTATATCACATACTTTCTTAATTTTGTGTAAATATACTGTGCTAAGATTTGTTAATAAAATATCTAATGGTACAAACTAATCAAACTTTTCCTTTCCTGAAATCCCTCAGATGTCCCTCATTTAACCGTGGTATATCTATCGTTCCCAAGTAAGTACATAATAGATAGTTCCTGTGGCCCTATTCGGAGATTTCAGATTTACGTCTCACCTTTTTTCGTCCTTGTTGCTCTCGTTTAAAACGTCATTGGTGTGAGAGTGACCAAGATAAAATCCCATCTCATCTCACGCGCAGGAATAGCCCCCCTGTACCTAAATATTAGTTAGTTCGAAAGATTCATATCAACATTCAGTCACGTGATTTTAAACCTTCGAATAGCATTAAACTGATAATTTTAACGACTTGATACGACTATTGAACGAACGTATTTGCTACGTTACACCATAAATATTACTTTTTTAATAAGATAGTCAGACTTATGTATGTATGTGCGAAAGCTTTTCTTAGCTGTTATTCTATAAAACAAATTCTTTTTCGTTTACTGAGCTTAGAAAATTGCAAATATTCCCACTCGTCGATACCGATTACATCGATACTGTCGACTGGGAAACTGATTGTTATACGTTGACACTGGAATACCTGGAAATGTTTTGACGAGTCATCGACACTCCGACATATAAATTAAAAAAAAAAGTTATTTAAGTAGTAAATAATATTACAGCAAAACGGTAATATTTATTTTAAAACATTCATTTATTTTTACAAACTTCAGCGTCTCTTCCTCTCTCTCCAACAAATTGCTTCTCTTAGCCTCAGTAGAGATGCAGGCTCTCTCTGCATAGTCTACTGGTTGTTTTTTTGGGGAATGTTCTGATGAGCTCTTTGACCTCATTCCTGTGGCTAATTTCCACCACAGCAGTTCCCGTAACCGTCTAATAACTAATTCCCATATGCTGCAAGTTTAGATCTCCCATACTCTCCGGTTTCGCCGTTCCATCTCACCGCGTACCTACACGGAGAATGTGGAATGATCTTACCACGGAGGTCTTTCCACCGAGGTACGACATATAAAGCGTTTTGATCAGGGTTTCTACAAATTTGACAGCCTAGTTGGGAGAAGGTCCACCTCTCAAGCCAGAGGGAGCGGGTTCGAACCCAGCCGACGGCACGCACCAATTTGATCATTGTGTGAACATTATGTGCGTATTGTATGTCATCTGCTACATGACTGGAGCCCGGTGTATAGCGACAGGCTCGCCCCCTGTCACATTTGGAGCTGAATATCGTCCGGCGAAATGTGTGTTATGTATTACACCTCTGCCAGCCCCCTCGGGGAAAGGCGTGACGATATGTTATGTTCTACAATTTTCTTTCCGGGTTTGTAGCGCATCAATAGCACCTTTAGTGTCGACAGGCAGCGGTTACCGTCTAGGAATGTCTACTTGTTGGCCGTACTTAAAATAATAATTTAAAAAAAATCGAGCGTAGCCACTATTAATACGAATGGTGTTTCCCATACGTCGATACTACGTCGATGATGTATGAGAAGAGCTGGATGTGTTTTATTTCCATATTGCCATATTGCCATCCATATTGCCATATTGCGCAAGCATTGCCGGGTCAGTATCAATATGCAGGTGGTATGCAGTAAAAGTATGGCCCGTCTAGGAGAGCTCTAACGAAAACATGATTGCACTTAGAGTAAATCATCACCCTTGTTTACCTGCTCGAATTGATTGCGCAATGCTGAATAATAGTATTAACTCTCGTTGTATCTAGCTAGGTAATAATTATTGCATCAGCAAAACGTCAAGTCATAGAGGCATAAGGCTTGGTACTGGAAACAGGTAGATATTTTATCACAATCTCTGATTAGTGATTGCTGGTTACTCATGCAATTATTATCTTAAAACCTGGGGAACACAGATTTGTGTATCACTCGTAACTAGGCATAAAAATGGATACCTACAGATATAATACCTATACTCATTAAATAGACCAAACAAGAACCTTCAAATAATTAGGTACCTACTACTTTTAAAAAATACGGAACCTTAGTAACGAAATTTATTATTGTTTTTAAGACTTCAAAAACGAGGTTTTCAATTCGGTTGTAATTTTTTAATATCGTTATTTTTATGAACCGATTTTAAAATTACTTTTTTTTTTGCTTTGAAACTATTTACCTACTTACAGATTGATTCCATTTTTAATACCCAAATCGGATAACGGGAAGTCCGTTTTTTATTTTAAGTGATTATTTGATAATAACCTCCTCATTTTTAGAAGTCGCTTAAAGTAGGTAAATTAATCAAACAAGTGCAATTTAACTTTTCGTGACATGAATCATCTAAAAATATTACCTAACGCACGGAATTATGTATTGCTTTATCAAAGACCTAACAGGCCTAACAGCTCACTTCAATTAGGATATTTTCGGAGGGTATTACACATTATTATACAATACCAAGCAAAATCTTATCTCTGTCCATTATGGCTATGTATAGATAAACAGCATACAGGGCATACTACGATTAATGCATATGTAAAACCAGACACGTTTTGTATATTTGATCTATTGAGCCCGCTGCGTCACTATTATCACCTATATAAGCTATCTACTATTTTTTGAATAAAAACGAACGATAAAACTAACGAGCGCCAGAGATAACTCGCCCACAACACGTGTGTAGCTTTAAGGGTTTAGTCGTCACCTCCTCGGTAACTTACTTATTTGTTGTTCAAAGTTACTGAAAAAAATGTCCGTTACTTCACTGTCCGTTACTTCACTTGCAAAGGTTCGTATTAGTACCTATCACCTTTATAAGTAACATTGTTTTATTTATAACACAAGCTTTTCGATATTCGCTCTACATTCATCTGTAATATTTTCATTAGCAAGCAAGTTAATGTTCAGTTCAATGTTTACAGTCACATTATTTTTTAGTGTACATGTTTGAGTTTGAATGCATACGCTACGTTAGAAAGAACATTGGTGAAAAATTCACAGGTTTGGCGCCACTGCAATTGCACTGCGTTAACAGAGCTTCTAAAGCTCGTGTATTGCTAACAAAATTATTTATATTTTAAAGTTTATTGTTGCCTAGTTGTTGATTAGCTGTAGGCATAGACATAAAACAATATTCGGTGGCTGTAGGTTAACTTATGGTTAATTTTTTCAACACCAATCCCCTGGTAAGCAGTGGTTGCAAGTAGCAAATGATGCACGCAATACGAACTGCTATAACATGCTATATACTATGTTAAATGCTCTTATCTGCCAGGAGGCTCGACTGCTCAATAAGCCAGCCGAGGAGCAGGACATCATGGAGCAGATCCTGGAGCACCTGGGCGGGATGGGCACCTACCAGCGCTACCTGTTCGTCATGATGATGCCCATCATGTTTATATTCTCCTTCGTGTACGGAGTGCAGATGTTCGTCACTGCCACGCCGCAGCAGCACTGGTGCAGGGTTCCGGAGCTGATGCATCTGGATGTTGACCTGAGGTGCGAAATTGTGAAATACTTGATATAAACCGCTGATTAAATAAGCACTGGTTTAAATAAAATGGAGCCGTCATAGCTGGGCTTTTCTGAGACAACACGCAATATTCTTGAATCGTATTTGTACCCACTGCCTTCCGATTTAAAATTTAAACATACAAGTCTAAATTTACTAAAACTTTTCATAATAGAAATTTGCAACACAAGAAGTTATTTTACTGAGTTCCTTTCATATTTATGTTGTCTATTTTCCTAAATTTATCCACAGTATCCCTCAAGTAATTGCAAATGCTCTACGAAACTATAACTCGCTACAATACCTACAATTATATAATTATTTTCGAGTTAGGCGGAACCTGTCAATCCCCGGCGCCTCATCAGGTCTGGACTGGGACCGCTGCTCCGTGTTCGACGCCAACTGGACGGCCGTGCTCGCGAACATGACGCCTCCCTCCTCCGACACGCCGACCGTGCCTTGCCAGCACGGCTGGGAGTTCCTCTACGACGACATACCTTACACCACCATTGTTAGCGAGGTAAGAGCAATAGATAAATGTATTTACTAGCGTATTAGTTTTGATAACTGCCCTGTTTGTTAATGCTTCACTAAATCTTAAGTTTAAAGCATCGATCGCTGCTTTAAATCCGAATTTTAAACGACGCCAAATGGACGGAGGTGTTTACGAACAAAACAGCTTTTGCCGCTGATACATTTGAATATTTAAATTCTTGATTTCAGAGAGAATGGGTATGCGAGAAGGCAAGCTACGCCCCGACGGCGCAAGCTTTGTTCTTCGTGGGCTCCCTGATCGGGAGTGGGATGTTCGGGTGGATGGGCGATAAGTTTGGAAGGGTGCCGGCTCTTGTCGGTATGTTGCCGTCAGTTCTAAATTACTTTCACACCTACATCTTCATACACCTAAAAAGGTCAAAGGTCACCTTCGAGAGTAGCAGTGCCACACAGAAAGTTTTGTGAATTGGTTTGGTTTCAAAATTAAGTGGTACTAGTTTTGGTATGGGAAATCGTGTTAGCCACCAATGTCTTTATCGTCGAGCTACGTTTAAAAATATTACAACAGTAGGTAACTTGTAACTTGTTTACTTATGAAATTTATGGCGAATTGAATTTGAATCTATTTCCATATGGCGTTCGTTTTCAGGATCCAATATCGTCGGGTGTGTGGGAGGCATAGCCAGTGCATATACGAGTGGATTCTGGGACTTTTCCTTCTGCCGCTTTCTTGTTGGATTGTGTAACGACAGCGGCTTCATGATGATGTACATTATAGGTATATTATACGAACTTGAACTTTTTCGCTAATAGCTAAACTAGCATCGTTTTTAACCTTCTTTACATTTCTCTTTATTTACCTCAGTCCGTGATAGTCTAATGCTTCACCCAATGTCTTTTTACATTCTTATCCATATTTTTTGCCAGTTGTGATCAGCAATTAAAACTATTTAAATTTCAGTGTTAGAATACGTGGGGCCAAACCAGCGCTCCTTTGTGAGTAACCTCTCCATGGGTCTGTTCTTCGGCACTGGAGGAGTACTCCTGCCTATAATGGCGTACGTACTGAAAGACTGGAGGATGCTGATGCTCTTGTCATCGGTTCCTATGTTGTTGGTACTAGCTGCACCGTGGGTTGTGCCGGAAAGTGCAAGGTGAGATGCCAAATATTTGGTAATCTGCTTGATTTTTCAGTTGAGAATTATTTTACTTTTCTAGTCTTGTAATCCGTGAGTAGTGAAACTTCGAAATTTAAAAATGAACTGCTTCTCTAAGCGTCAGTCAAAGAACACTATTGGTCGTTTATAAGATTTTATTTTCAGTTGGTTAGCGTCGATAGGAAAAGTTAAACGAGCAGTAAAAGTGCTAAAGAAGTTTGAGAGAGTTAACAAGGCTGAAATACCCGAAGACATTTTACAAAAATTTGTCGTAAGTAAATTTTATCGTAAACTTAGCTATACGATAGCTATACGATAGCTTAACTTTTAGAAGTTGGTCCTCTGCATTGTTCTGTTCATCAAGTTCTGTCCCCCTTGTGCTTAAGTATATCAACTAGTATTTGTGTAAAGAGCTGGCTCTATCTATCCCACAATTACTTAACTTTACCGTTTCTCCAGGTATTGTCATCGAAGAAAGTGGAGACAGACGAGTCGATGTCGGCGCTGATGCGCAGCAGCACCATCCGCAACAACATGTTCTGCCTCATCTTCGTCGTCTCCATCGTTGGGATCATCATCGACGCCATCATAAGGCTGTCCGAGAACATCGGTCCCAACTTCTTCGTGACGTACGCTCTCTCGTCAGTAATCGAGATACCAGCGCTGTTGCTCGTCGCTTTAATATTGGACAGGTGTGTCTTTAGTATTTAATTATTTATGGAAGAACGGGGGGATAAATTTTGAAAAGAAAAATAAGGATAGTTCGCGTCCTATATTTCAATATTTCTGTATGGTTCTGAGACAATATGGGCTCTGAAAGCGGTGGATCGTGGGCGCATCGATGCTTTTGAAATGTGATGCTGGAGGAAAATGCTACGAATAACTTAGACAGTACATCGGACTAACGTGTCCATAACGACTAACATCACAACTAGGCTCTCTAGCATTTGTCTTGTATCGTAAACGCATCCTCGAGTATTTTGGTTACATTGCCAAGAAACAAGGCAACAACCTGGAGAAGTTGATGGTGACAGTCAACAGCAGGTCAGGAGGTGGCAGCCCGTGCTTTATTTTGCTAAGGATAGAAATCGGTGACGAAAAATGATTAGAGAGAAATTACTTGGAGGCGGTGGTCACGACTCTTATATATGAGAACCACGACTCAAGAAGGAGGGTTTTTTATCTACCTATACGTACATAACCTATATCTACCTGAAGTCGTTCGTTATAGTGAACCTAGTGAAATATATCCGATTACCAGTAGATTATTCAAAATGTTATCATGTAGCTGTTAATGATAGTATAATTATCCACTTGAGTTTCGTAACCACGTTTTCCATAAATAAGTAAGTCAGACAGATGCCAGAACTGATTGAACCTTATTTTAAATAGCTAATCTAAAGATAAAAATAGAAATAAGGCCCAATAATCACCGTTTAGCGGTTTTTATTAACAAGGAAATAGGTGTTTAAACAACTTATCAGTGCAGCTGATAGATGTAAGATGGAATACCTGATAGGGAATAACTAAAGCGATAACTGTACACGTGTACAGTTTTAGCACAATGTCCTTACGTAACATTGTCGAGTACTTTGTCCGAATGTTAGCTATTAAAGTAATACGAGTACGTTGGTAAATGCTCTGAAATATCATCGATCATGGGTTAAGATAGAGGTCACCACCGCAGGAGGAGGCGGCGGTGGCGTTTTATACATTGGGAAATATAAAACGATGTTGGGAGAAAAAATTGTGAATGTGAGAGAAATAAACATATTGTAACTAGCAAGAATTGATTTTATTTTAGTCAAAATGAGTAATATGATAAAGATGACAAAAACAATGATAGCATAAAGACATATCTAGAGATTTTTGATTTGATTAAGTACAAATATTTATGACCACAGATAGATAAAGATATGATAAAAAAACTTAATTGCTTCCCGTTTCGCAGGTTGGGCCGCCGCTTTCTGTCTTTCTTGACGATATTTACAGCCGGCGTACTGTGCCTGGTGTGCGCAACGGTTCCTCAAGGTAAGAACCATTTTGATTTAGAATCTGCAAAGATAAATAACTGGTATAGAATGTAACATCCTAAATTAGAAAGACGCATTGGGGATGGAGAACATAAGTTTAGTCTCGTCAGATGAAAGCATTTTTTCTAACTAACTGAGTTTCTTAACTCAGTTAAGCGTTACTTAAGCGGTTATGAGTAACGAGACGTGAAAAAGTTGTTTATGAAACATGGCTGTATTGTGGTCCCACTTGTCAACACCAGTTTCGTCGACACAGGGTTCCATTCAGAGGATAATCCCGGGCGCATCCAGAGTGCAACTTTGGGTGCGCTTCGAATTATCCTCTGAACGCGACCCTGTCGACGACTGGGTAACTGATTCTAACTGACTGCAACACATCCTTCTATTCTCATAAACCGACACTGGCAACGTAGGGGAATACTTTCCCCGTCTTCGACGAAACCGGTATTGACGAGTGGGAATACACGGGTAAATTAACATTACTATGTGTTTATGGCAGGTCTGCCACAGCTGGTTCTGGCGCTGATGATGCGGTTCAGTGTGAACATGTCGCTCGGCGTGATTATGCAGCTCAGCACAGAAGTGCTGCCCACGGGGCTGCGCGCGCTCGGATCCTCCATCATACACATGACGATGTTCGTCGCGACCATATTATCACCGTACATCGTATATTCGGTAAGTTACTTTAGAGAGAGTGCAAATTGCTCCAAAATAGAAAAAAAGGTGGTTCTGCATAATAATAAATTGTTAATGTATACTCGTATCCGTAAACTAAATACAACGTATGACCCAACAAACTACCTTGCGGTACGCCACTTACTGACTTTACATGTGCACTTACATGTATTAACAGTTAAACTTGGATACAGTTAAACTATTTTTGAGAAAGTAAATAAGTTTAAATCAACCCTTTTTTTCGATAAATGATTTAGATTAGAGATTAGAGAATAGTAAAAGATTTGAAACGTAAACAGTACCGAAAGCTTTCCCAAACTCCCAAAATTGTTAAGTTTATAATATATTAGCGGCAAAACGCACTAAGCCTGATAATTAGGTACTTACCTACCGTAATTTATTTTAGTAATATCACTTTTTACATTGTCTTTTTTCGCTGCTAGATTTTGTTGTTATTTGCAGGGCAACTTATGGCGTAATCTGCCGCTGGTGATCCTAGGAGTGATGGGTCTCATGGGAGGCGGCGTGTCATTGCTGCTGCCCGAGACTAAGGGCAAGCCCATGCCTCAGACCATCGCTGATGGAGAGAGGCTGATCAGGGAAAACAGGCTTTGCGGGTGAGAATCAATAAAACTGTTGAACAAAAATCTTCTTATAAACATGAAACTGCACTTCGTTAGATAGAAATCATTTATTGGGCATACTACAAAAGTTATGCAACACAACATACAGTTTAGTAGGCTATAAGCTGAGTTGCCGAGGAAGGATAGGTGAAAATGCACAATAAACCTAATGCATCCTGCATTAGGTATACGAGCTTTAATTAGCTTCAAATAGATTGAGACAAAAATTGTCATTGTTGAAATGAAGATTATTGCATAATAGTATAATTTGTGTTTTAAATTACGTAAATGTTTATTTTTTTTTGGGTTGAATACCCGATTTTGTTTCAATACATTTGTCGCGATGTCATACATGAGCCTTAAGCTTGTGCAAGAAGAATTACACAAATATGGTCATCAAAACTAACATTTATTTTTATATTCATTTGAATACATATATTCATGGGTGGAGCATCGTTGTAGGTACCTAACCTAATTAACAATGGTGAATCGGAATAGTATGATATCAGAGCGGTATCAGGATAGTTTGATGAGTATCTAAGCTAGTTTTTCTCGTTTACAGGAAGCCAGAGAAGAACAATCTGGAAGATCAAGACGTGGTGTTTTTGGATAATAAAAAAGCCATCGGGCTCGGTTAATTGCGATCGCCAGATGAACATTTCACCAGAATATTTTACGGAGGTCCTGATGCAGACTTCGTCACATGAAAAGAAGATCAGCCATTTTATGGGATTATTATATCGTTTACTTTGAAATAACCGCTGATTTTTTACCCGCTCTAAAAATGTTTACTTTTCTCACATAATACTATTATTCACTCGAAGACGAAAGCGATGCATATGTTTATCAAATAAGTTTAGTCAGCCAAACAATGGTGAAACAGAATCGAAATCAATAAAGAAAATATAAAATGTTAAACTACTTAACTGTTTTTAATCACACTAATAGGACTAGCTGTGCCCGCGACTTTGTTCTCGTTATGCCGCAGCCACGTTCCACTTTATATTTATAAATAATTCGAAAGTTTGTATGTTTTTTATTTCTTCATGCTCAAACGGATCGACAGATTTGGATGAAATTATGATAGGAGATAGAGCCTGAATTGACAAATAGGCTATTTTTAACTGAGATTTATATACCACGGGTCGCAGTGTTTGTCGCAGTTTGGTCATATTTGCACCAATAATGTGACGTATTGGGCCGTGAGATGTTTTATAGGGTGCATTTGTGCATTATGTGCATTTAAATACATACATGCTCTTACGGTGATGGACAACCTCGGCATCGTGAAGAAATATCCTAGAACTAATAATTTGAAATACAAGTGACATCTACCATCCCGGATTGAGCCAGAGTGGTGGATTGAAAGACTGTGATGAATGATGATGAACGTATTGAGGTACGCTAATACCCCAGAGTGTGGATCAGTCCTTGGGCACAAAGTTGGCATTGAAGCTGCTTTATGGTGTAGTAATAAGGTTCACTATTGGCCATTTCATGTTGATGTCAATGTGTGGCGTGGTGTGGCGCGCTGGATGGTGATCTACGGCCAGAGGCGGATTAAACGTTGACAGCGCCTTCATCGCCGCTCCTCTATCACCCATAACACAAATCCCACTAATGTATGATCTGAAATTTTGTGCGTGACTGTGTGAGAGTGTTTGTTTCTTTAACTTGTCTGATAGCACATGCGATGCTTTTATACAAATCAAGGCACGTCACGCGTTCACCTCTCGATCCGCGCCGCACCCTCGTTCCATGCACAAACATCGCAATATGCAATAATGGATGGAATCAGGACGTGTACGAACATAGCCCATTTAGCGCTCCGTACCAGATCAGCGCCTGACCGGCGCCTGAACACCGTTTGATCAGCACCGCGGACCGCCTCACGGTCAATCCGACGTAAACCTCATCTCACAATCTTGAATCTTGTGTAAATGAAAAACGAAGAGGTATAAATTCCTTTTTAGTAACTAAGAGAAATAGTAGACTATGGACGCGGGTGAAAAATCTGCAAGACAGGAATAGCGCTCATTCTAAGTGTAACTTATACCCGGTCATCGCCACTGCCTACGTCTTCACTAGCAATTAACGAGAAAAGAGCGAGACGCTACCGCTCTGGTACGGAGCGGTAAATAGAGTCCTGTAAGAGTAACCAAGTAGACGGGACCGCGTGGGAAGATATACTTCTGTAGAGAAGTATGTTTTTTTTATTTTAACTCTATGAGTTATATGGGTATGGCAAGTATATAATAGCACATATCGTCACGCCTTTCCCCCGAGAGGGCTGGCAGAGGTGTAATACAACACCCACACTTCGCCGGACGATATTCAGTCCCAAATGTGACAGGGGGCGAGCCCGTCGCCATACACCGGGCTCCAGTCATGTAGCAGATGACATACAATACGCACATATGATCACACAATGAACAAATTGGTGCGTGCCGTCGGCTGGGTTCGTACCCGTTCCCTCTGGCTTGAGAGGCGGATCTTCTCCCAACTAGGCTGCCATCGCTCCTATAATAACATAACAGACAATACATATAATTTGCAAAATCGTAACGTTGTGTCGGTTGGCTATTCACAGGCATATGTGAGGGATCCTACTATTATTACGCTATCGCAAAAATAGTCATTTTTATCACATTTGATCTGCTAAGCTTGATGCGTCATAATTATCGGTTATCTCACATTTATTGAATAAAAACCAAACGATAAAGCTAATAGAGCGCCAGAGATAACTTGCCCAGAACAAGAGCGTGATTTTGGGGTTCAGTCGTGTTTTGCACAATTACTTATCTATTTAATTTTCCAAGTTATTGTAAATTAAAAAATGTCTGTTACCTCACTTGCAAAGGTTCGTACTGACTTAAATTATCTACCAATTTTTTTTCACAAATTTAATATTTGGTTTACTTACCTTTTTTGCAAAACAAACTTTTCAAAGTTTGCATAAAACTAGACACTACATCTTGGAACCTTAATGGCGCATAAATTATATTAATAATTATGGTAAATCATGGAATTGATTTAACATAAAACGATCACAAACCGACCTATAAATCAATTTAGGAGGTTTTTTGCCGTCGATCTCAACTAACGCTATATGCACGTACTTGCCAGGAGGCTCGTCTGCTCAACAATCCAGCCGAGGAGCAGGACATTATGGAGCAGATCCTGGAGCACCTCGGCGGGATGGGTATCTACCAGCGCTTCTTATTCTTTCTGCTGATGCCCATCATGTTCATATTCTCCTTCGTGTACGGAGTGCAGATGTTCATTACTGCCACGCCGCAGCAGCACTGGTGCAGGGTTCCAGAACTAATGCATCTGGATATTGAATTGAGGTGGGTCAATTTGTTTCTGTGAAAAAAACAGTTTTGAAAACACTTGTTGAAGCAAGTGCACTAGCTGGACCATACGGTTCGACTTCCTATTATTGTCTTTAGCTTTCTACCGTAGGTAGTACAAAACGACTCGCCTTTACAATGTAGGCGGAACCTGTCAATCCCCGGCGCCTCATCAGGTCTAGTCTGGGACCGCTGCTACGTGTTCGACGCCAACTGGACGGCCGTGCTCGCGAACATGACGCCTCCCTCCTCCGACACGCCGATCGTGCCTTGCCAGCACGGCTGGGAGTTCCTCTACGACGACATACCTTACAGTACCGTTGTTAGCGAGGTAAGAACTTCAGTACTTAGCAAGCCTTCTAAAGGGGTTTGAACTGCGATGACCAATCATTGGTTTAGGCAATGATTGGTGATCAGATTCAGGCCATCTGGACGGAAGTGCTTGCAAACATGACAGACGACCTCTGCCTCTGAAACAGTTGGTGGTCTGTCATGCGTACCTAACTTATTTATGTCTCGCTGATATTATGTACTTGAAATTTCTAATTCTCGGTTCCAGAGAGAATGGGTATGCGAGAAGGCAAGTTACGCCCCGACGGCGCAAGTTATATGTTTCGTGGGCTCCTTGATCGGCAGCGGGACTTTCGGATGGGTGGGTGACAAGTTCGGCAGAGTTCCGGCACTTATTGGTATGTTGCTAACCCGAAATAGCTTTCATACAATAATATATGGGTATATATAATATGTTTGTGATATTATTGGATTAACTGAACCTTACTTTTTTGATGGGTTGATCTCATCACTATCCCCACTCTTTCAAATATAATATGAAAAACAAAGCTTAAGAAACCGACTTCCCGTCAGGCAGTCATCCATGTAAAAAAAAATCTAGATTTTTGTTGATAACTGCTTGACCGATTTCGAAAAAAAAAATTATACTGGACCTTTTCTAAAGTATGATCTACTGAACAAAAAATAATCATTAACATTTATTCATAATTGGCGGAGAAATCGCGTAACACAGAAACATACACTCAAATTGAGAACCTCGTCCTTTTTGGAAGTTGATTAATAACAAGTAAGCGAAAGAAATTAGACAGACGTGAAATTCGGACATAAAAAAAGTGAACGGTTGCTTAATCTTATGCCTGGTGTCGCGAAGAGCGCAATGAAGCACAAGATTTTTGGAAGAAAATAAGAAAATTAGGTGATGGTCCAACTTTTACTACCGCTGGTGCTTGACTAGGCACTAATAATCAGGCTAGGCCCGTAGACCACCGCGTTGTAGAAAGATTAGATCACCACCTCCAAATGATTTTTAGTTGTATGAAGAAGTACTAATTGTTTTATGTTATAACTTATCTAAAACATGCATTTTCAGGAACCAATATAATTGGGGGACTGGGAGGCATAGCCAGCGCGTTTACGAGTGGTTTCTGGGACTTTTCCTTTTGCCGATTCTTTGTAGGATTGTCTGACTCCGGCATTACGATGATGTATATTATAGGTATGAAAACTTAGTCTATTATTATGTTCTATTTATATTTTAAAGTTTATTTTATATGCAAATCTGTGATGATTGAAAAAATCTCTATCGCTAACTACACTATTCGATTAAATACCATTAATCAAGTGTAGATGTCGCAAGAGCCTCATTCATACCTACTCTATTTAAGATTGCAATCGAAGAAGACCAATCAATTGATACCATTACTCATTTTCGGAATGCGTTTAAAGACGTTACCTAATCAAACTGATTAATAATAATTACTTAGAATATTCCCTATTATTTAGAATGATTATGATTTATATTCCAGTGCTAGAATATGTGGGCCCGAAACATCGGTCATGGGTGAGCAACCTCTCCTTAGCTCTGTTCTTCGGTATTGGAGGCGTAATCCTGCCTGTGCTGGCTTACGTGCTGAAGGACTGGAGGACGCTGCTGCTCGTCACGTCCATGCCTATGTTGTTGATCGTAGGTGCGCCGTGGGTTGTACCCGAAAGTGCTAGGTAAGAGGATGTCAAACACCTGCGGGCATATTCACAATTATTCGAAAACGTTTCCGTTCGGATATCAAAAAAAAAAAACTCAAACTCTTCGAATTTCAGTCCGAATTCATAAATTTTGAAACGTGATTTACTCCGATCGGATTAATGCTCGATTTCCTATTCTAAAATGTATAAAGTAGACTGAGATTCGAACAATCTGAGTTTGAAATTTGTGGGATCCGATCGGAAACGTTTCCGGATGATTGTGAATATTGGTGCTGTTCATGTTCCTTTGCCAGCTTCATACGATTGAAACTACAGCCGAAACTGCCGAAATATCAGACTTAATGAAAAAAGAAAAATTCCCAACAATTAAAACTAAGTAGGTTTCTATTTGTTTTAATTAACACACTGGAACTTAAATCTATATATATATGTACTAGCTGTCACCCCGCGACTTCGTTCGCGTTTTGAGCTATCCTATCTCTCAAGTTGGATCGAACTGCACATGGTGTGCGAATTTTATTATAATCGGTTAAGTGGTTTAGGAGTTCATTGAGGACAAACATTGTGACACGAGATTTATATATATTAAGATAATCTGGATTCTGCATATAGGTAGGTGTCATATTCAATGGGTACAGTTTTGTCTAATGTCATTCTCAATATTAAACATACGAAAGTGAGTTGTTAGTTTATTTTGTTACGCTTTCACGCCTTAGCTCCTGAACAGATTCTCATGATGCGTACACTTAGTCAGGGATACAGAAAAGAACATTAAGTTAAGCACCTTATATCCCGAAAAAAATATCGCTACGAGAAAGAAATAAATAATTGTTATTTCAGTTGGTTAGCATCGAAAGGAAAAGTGAATCGAGCGGTAAAAGTGCTAAGAAAGTTCGAAAGAATCAACAAGGCTAAGATACCAGATGGCACCATGCAAAAGTTTGTCGTAGGTAATTATTATTTATCATTTCTCCGTTCATCATATTTACTACACCATCCAACCATAACACCCATCTTTGCATTTTTACTGATAAATTGACTTCAGCAATAATCTTATTATAGCCGCGGCAATATTGTTAATTGTGTATATTCTTCATAACATCTGTTAAAAGTCAATGCTTACTTATATCCTAGGAATCATCATCCAAGGTGGTAGAAACAGACGAGTCACTGTCAGCCCTGATGAGCAGTACTCACATCCGCAACAGCGTCATCTGCGTCATCTTCGTGACCGCAGTCGCCGCGGTCATCATGGACGCCCTCGTCAGGATGTCAGAGATCATCGGACCCAACTTCTTCGTGACTTACGCTCTTTCATCCTTGGTTGAGATACCATCGCTGTCCCTTGTTGCTATAATATTGGACAGGTACGTCATTGCATAATATTGTACAGGTGTGTCATAGTAGGTATAATATTGGACAGGTGTGTCATTGTATACTTTTAATCTGTACTATCATCATTATCATTGTGGCTACCATTATTTTTACAAGCTTTTATTTATTATTACAAATGTGATAATGTTGCATCATTAAACCTTTAACCAATTTACGTAGGTATCAAGGTAAACTAAGTCATAAAAAACAATGATAGCCACAATGATATCAAGATGATTATACAGATTTTAGACTTGATTACCTAATTTATTTTAATAATACGTAAAGATAAACAATAAATTCATAATAAATAGGTACTTACATGAAAGATGATTTTAAGCCGTTGCTAATTGTATTCCAGGTCGGGACGCCGCTTCCTCTCGTTTTTGACGGTGTTCGCAACTGGCGCGCTGTGCTTAGTGTGCGCATTAGTTCCTCAAGGTAAGAATCTTAGACACTTCTTCTACATCTTAGTCACATTATTTAGTTATTAAAACATCATTTACTTATTACTTTAATTGTAGGAGGGTCCGCGTGACATTCGTTCATTGTCACCCTTTAAAGTTACCGCGATTTACAAATCATGTCATAAAGACTTCAGCAGCATCCTAAATAACATAAAACAAAAATAGTAAAGCAAGAAATACTGATAGAACTGTCTATAGACTATAGACTCTAGGATGTTTTAATTACACGTATGTGAAAGCGAATAGACGCAGGTGATGTAAATTCCTTAAGAGTCCGGCGACCTAACTAATTTCGACCTAGGCGACCTAGACTAATTTCGTATTGGCTTAAGGTATTCTATAGCCATTTCGTCTAGAAGAAGAAGATGAGCGAAGAGAGCGAGTAATGATACTGACGAGCCTCTAAACTTACGTACAGAGTGACAAAGTGCAATTTCAATTTTTTTTATGATTTTTCACTTCTGTAATCATCGTTAAGTAACTAAGAATTTCCCTTGTATTATGGATTCATTTAACAGCTAGTAATGTGGACAACCTCCCTATGTAATGGAATTTATGATTTGCTTTGTCTATCTATTGAATAAATCAGTCAAAAGTGATAAGGGGTCACTTTTGACTGAAAAATGCGGATATTTTTCATACCTCTATTTTAGCTTGAGAACGTTTTTAAAAAAAAACCAAGAACATAGGGGCGGAGATATTGTTAATTTAATTGTACATGCTAAATTTCATCATAATCTGACAAATGGTTTTCAAGAAATTTGAGTAGCGCGTTTGTATGAAAATTTCAGAGCGTCGCGGCCCTCTTAAAAAAAGAACTAGGAAAGGGATTACAACTCTGAAGTGTTTGATACAATAATAACAACATGAGCGAAGCTTGAGAGGAGCTACATACTAGGAAAGTCATGGTCATTGTTACAGTACCCAAGTTTATTTTACCCAAAACTATTTAACATTACCAAAATTCAATGCTATGTGCTTGTTAAGTAGGTACTAGGTACTACAATCGTAAGTTACGCTTACCCATATTGTGGTGAATTTGACGCTTTGCCAATGTGCAGGTTTGCCGCAGCTGATTCTGGTGCTGATGACGCGGTTCACTGTGAACATGTCGCTCGGCATTATGAATCAGCTCAGCATGGAGGTACTACCCACGGGGCTGCGCGCGATGGGCTCCTCGCTCATACACATGACAATGTGCGTCATGACCACATCCTCGCCATACATCGTGTTTTCGGTGAGTTACGTCGTACAGAAACCGCCAGCGCAAATTGCCTAGACTTTACAAGAACAATAGACCGATGTTCTGCAAATATGCATGTGCACCAATAAACTGAATAAAATGTGACCTAACACACTCCCTTGCGGTATGCCACAACATGAGTACCACTTAGTGGGTACTACATTTGTACTAACCTACCATTCGACTTGAACCAAATAACTTTCAAGATAATGTAAAAAGCCACCAGTGTCACCACAGCTATAAAGAAGTACCAACTTGTGAATTTCTTCGATTTCTACGATGTTCGATAGCATCGAAAGCTTCGTTAAATTTGACCGTCTTTCCTATATTTTTGTTACTTGCAGGGAAGGATATGGCGTAACTTACCGCTGGTGATCCTTGGAGTGATGGGTCTGACCGCCGGCGGCGTCACGCTGCTGCTACCGGAGACGATGGGCAAGCCCATGCCGCAGACCATCAAAGATACAGAGAAGCTAGTTAGGGAAAACATGTTGTGCGGGTGAGAATCACTATAAAATACCTGGCAAAAAGGAACGGAAATCCCACGAAGCTGAAGTAAATCCCATCATTCCCCTATTTGTTGTTTAATGTAATAGCGAAAATTAAGCGTAATTCACGAGTAATGTATCTTCTCTTCTCTACACAGTATAAAACAAAGTCACTTTCCGCGTCTGTCTGTCCGCATATCCTAACACTTCCTAAGCCCCGCACAAAACGTTTATAAGTACCGTGAGAACCCAGGCGGGTCGCTAGTAATATATCACTTTTTTTTATTCTTTATCGTTTACAGGAAGCCAGAGAAAGACGACCCAGAGGACCAAGATGTGGTGTTTCTGGAAAACAAAGAAGCTATAAAGATAGGTTAATATCATTGCGGTCATAAGATGAAAAAATCAGAACTGAATTTCTATCAGAATGTTCTACGTTTTCTACAGGTTACTGTGAACTATATTACTAGTATATACTACTACATACTACTAGCGAATCACTTTTTGGGGAAGAATAATTGTGAGTCATATTGTAATGGTTACCCATAGACCCAAGATCCTGAAGACCTTTCCATTACATTGTAACTTACGTTTCCAAAATAACATTCTACCTCTATAGTGTTGTTGCAAATACTTTGCGCCGCAAAAAATAAAACCACCAAATAACAATTACATAACATCATTTTATTGCTTTTTATTGATCTAAAATTTGATTAAATTCCTAGCCTATCCAAACCCTACTTTATGCTAAGGTACATTTTACCGTTGATGTTCTGCTTGACTGGGTTGATCCTCTTGAGTATTTGTGTCATAGTTTCTACAAGGCGCTCGCTGCTGACGCCGGTGCGTTTTGATTTGAACTTTGTGAGTAGTTCCGTGGTGGTCATCGGCTTGCGCGCGAGGTAGCGTCGGACCGCCTCTTCCGTTACGCCGCATTCGCTGGAATATGGGAGAGCATCGCTAGAGCATCGGTGGGGTAGAGTAATTTACGAAGATCTACTAAATAAAAAGTATGTGTGAAGATAGTTGCAGAGAGAACTTACGGGTTTAATCAAATCAAAATCTTTTGTAAGACTATTTTTTCCAGTCATGTCCTGGAGGTGAGTAGTTCAAAAATTATTCGAAATCAAAAATTATTACAAACAATTTTTTTTAAATCTGTTGAGAAATAAGCTGATAGCTTTTTAATCTATTTTATGTTTACCGAGTAGTGAAAGTACTCTGTTAGTCAATTAAAGTAAATGCATGCAGTGTTCACATCAAGAAGGTCGAACATTATCTTAAATTACTATATACTAGTACTGTTTAAGTTCAACGGATGTGTTTATGTAACGGCCCGTTTGGTGAACCAATAAAAAAATATTTTTGTATGAAACAGCTGCTTTTTTTCGCGGTTTCACGGTTGCCTTTTTAGTAAAATTTGGTCGTAATGATGAATACAATAATATTCTAGAATATGTCCATCGTCTAAGATATACACCCTGTAAAAAAAAGTTGTCAGGACGTATAGTATCGCGGTCATCGAAATAATATAAGAAAGAAGCAGTATGAGTATAATTTCTGGTACACAACAACATCTGGTTACATCGACTGCCTCGGTGGCCGAGTTGGTAGTGAACCTACCTTCTGAGCTTGGGGGCGTGGGTTCGATTCCCACCTAGAGCAAAACATTAATGTGATGAACATTTGTGTTTGTTCTATGTCTGGGTGTTAATATGTATTTATGTATGTATTTAAAAATATCTAAGTATGTATATCAGTCTCTGGCAGCCATAGTACAAGCTTTGCTTAGTTTGGGGTCAGGCGACCGTGTGTGGAAATGTCCCAAATTTATTTATTATTTATTAATTTACAACACGTGGACCAAATACAACAAGAAGCAAACACATTACACAGCTCCGTTGACAGTATTATGTTACGAGTCAATAACAAAGATAGAGAGTCGTAGAAGAGACTAGCGAGAATGGGACAACAATAATTATAACTGTCGCGTTTGTTTGTGACTACGGTGAGCTGTGTGCTTGCACCTAATTTATGCGGTCCATGGTTAGGTTTTCGTACCGTTTCTTCCTTATCGACCGAGCGAGTGAAATGCCTAAGCTTCAGCTTTGACGAAAATGCTATCTTATGTCCGAATTCTGTCTGGATCTTTGTCTTCGTCTGCAGGATTGCAGAATTTTTTCGTCGAGGTAGTTTTTGTAAACTTTTCAAAATGGGGGAGAATTGTTTTTTTTTTTTTGTAAAAGAAAAAAAACCGCCATCTTGAAAACTGAACAAAATCTACCTCGGCAAAAAAAATCGGTACAATTTTAGAACCTGCACGCAAAATGACGAGAATCTGTCGAGGAACGCGACCTGTGAAGGAAGACCTAAAAAGCCGGCAGTCACGAGGTCTCCAGCTCCCCGAGCGCCCGTGGACGTGGGTGTCGGTGTCGGTGTATACTCACGTGTAGGAGGGGTCGAGCTTGGCGCGCTTGGGCGGCGGCTGGAGGCTGGCGGCGGCGGCGGCCGCCAGCGCCGCGCCCGCCTGCGGCACCACACGGCACATGTATATATACTCACGTGTAGGAGGGGTCGAGCTTGGCGCGCTTGGGCGGCGGCTGGAGGCTGGCGGCGGCGGCGGCCGCCAGCGCCGCGCCCGCCTGCGGCACCACACGGCACATGTATATATACTCACGTGTAGGAGGGGTCGAGCTTGGCGCGCTTGGGCGGCGGCTGGAGGCTGGCGGCGGCGGCGGCCGCCAGCGCCGCGCCCGCCTGCGGCACCACACGGCACATGTATATATACTCACGTGTAGGAGGGGTCGAGCTTGGCGCGCTTGGGCGGCGGCTGGAGGCTGGCGGCGGCGGCGGCCGCCAGCGCCGCGCCCGCCTGCGGCACCACACGGCACATGTATATATACTCACGTGTAGGAGGGGTCGAGCTTGGCGCGCTTGGGCGGCGGCTGGAGGCTGGCGGCGGCGGCGGCCGCCAGCGCCGCGCCCGCCTGCGGCACCACACGGCACATGTATATATACTCACGTGTAGGAGGGGTCGAGCTTGGCGCGCTTGGGCGGCGGCTGGAGGCTGGCGGCGGCGGCGGCCGCCAGCGCCGCGCCCGCCTGCGGCACCACACGGCACATGTATATATACTCACGTGTAGGAGGGGTCGAGCTTGGCGCGCTTGGGCGGCGGCTGGAGGCTGGCGGCGGCGGCGGCCGCCAGCGCCGCGCCCGCCTGCGGCACCACACGGCACATGTATATATACTCACGTGTAGGAGGGGTCGAGCTTGGCGCGCTTGGGCGGCGGCTGGAGGCTGGCGGCGGCGGCGGCCGCCAGCGCCGCGCCCGCCTGCGGCACCACACGGCACATGTATATATACTCACGTGTAGGAGGGGTCGAGCTTGGCGCGCTTGGGCGGCGGCTGGAGGCTGGCGGCGGCGGCGGCCGCCAGCGCCGCGCCCGCCTGCGGCACCACACGGCACATGTATATATACTCACGTGTAGGAGGGGTCGAGCTTGGCGCGCTTGGGCGGCGGCTGGAGGCTGGCGGCGGCGGCGGCCGCCAGCGCCGCGCCCGCCTGCGGCACCACACGGCACATGTATATATACTCACGTGTAGGAGGGGTCGAGCTTGGCGCGCTTGGGCGGCGGCTGGAGGCTGGCGGCGGCGGCGGCCGCCAGCGCCGCGCCCGCCTGCGGCACCACACGGCACATGTATATATACTCACGTGTAGGAGGGGTCGAGCTTGGCGCGCTTGGGCGGCGGCTGGAGGCTGGCGGCGGCGGCGGCCGCCAGCGCCGCGCCCGCGCCGCCCGCCGGGGAGCCCGCGCGCGCGCCTGCGGCACCACACGGCACATCTACAACTATTCTTTGCTCAAAAATGCATGTTATGTAGTCATTATGTTGACAACCTTGTTTGAGCAAAGTCGACCTTGCCGTTCTGTTTCAAGGAGCGGCCGGCAAAGTTTTTCTGGTCGCTCTAACAGGCCGGCAAAACAATGCCGGCCGCTATTTCGACGTTTCAACGTTTTAAAAAAACTAAATACAAAAAGATTTTATTTAAAACACAGCTGTTTGTATATAAAGAGATAGGTACAAAAAGCTTTTATTCCATATTTGGCTGTATAGTTCCAACTACCATTGCAAAAAAAAAAAACAAATAAGTTACAAAAGCTCGGGAAAGTCGGTGTTGAATTTTAGTAACTGTACTTTTCATAATTGTCATTTTAGTTAAATTTCTAGTTAATTAATGTATATTTTATTTAAGTAACTTGCTGGTTTTATTTAGGTTAGGTACTTGCATTTTTGAGTATAGCACTATACAAGCCTTGGCCCACTATGACTGCTTCGCTGGTCGCGCTATGATTGCCTCGAGCTAGCCTAACAGTTCTAGACCTTCCAGCTTGGCCATCATTGCAGCCCTTGCTGTCCTCGCTGTAAAGGCCTCGACCTACGGCCTCGGACTTTATCTCAGCTCGTCCATCAAGTGCTGCGCTGACCGCGCTGTGTCGGTCTGGAGCTGCGCTGTCGGCCATCATCAGCGCGACCAGCAAAGTAGTCATTATAGACCGCGGCAGTAATGTACTATTTCTGTTTCAACACCCGACGCAAAAACAACGTAATGTTTGACATGTCTATGTGTGTGTGTTTGTGTGTGCGTGTGTGTCTGTCTGTGGCATGGTAGCTGCCGAACGAATGAACCGATTTTTTTTTTTTTTGTTTGAAAGATGAATTAGTCGGGAGTGCTCTAAGGTATGTTTGATAAAAATTGGTATTATGCTTACAACATTTTTATCTTCATTTGGTTTCATTTCGATATTGTAAAGGCGAAAGTTTGTGTCAATGTGTGTTTATTTGTTACTTCTGCACGCTCAAACGGATGGACAAATTTTGATGAAATTTGATAGAGCTTGTATTTAGGGTTCACACACAGGCTAGTTTTAACCGCGGGTAACACCGCGAGGCGCTTCGTAAAAAGTAATAATTAGCATGAGTAACACGAGTTGTCGTGTTAACTTATTTTATTTTAAATCTTTTAATTCGTAACGAAAAAAAATAAGAAAAGCATAGTCAACTAAGCGTAGATTATGTAGTTCTTATTTTAGAATGTATATTGTTGGAAAAACAAAAAAGAAGATTACAAAAATTAATAAGTTTCGACGGTCGTATACAAAATTCAAAGCAATATGACACATTACCCGTATGTCCATTCTTGTCGGTTTTATCGCTTTTACTCTTTTTGCTCGGTTTCTTGCTGGTGCCCGCTTCCGTGTCCGTGTCCGAGTCTGAACTGAACTCGCTGCTCGACTCTGGAATAAACACACACAGCCTTAGAAATAAAGTTTTAAAACATGTGTACACACATTGTGTAACACAAAAGCTGAAAAATAAAAATATTTTTGACTTAAACGTTGTGTACAGTTCGTGTACAGATGTAACAAAATCAAAGGAAAATAAACATTCGTTAAACGGCCGGGTACCCTTGTTTAGCGCGTGTGTACGGGGTCAAGATGGCGGATTTCACTATAACAGCTGATCTAGACTCAGTAACTATGATAGAAACTGTAATATTTTTCTATTGTCAAAATAAAAACGAGTAGTTTATTGGTAGTGTGACATTAGACACATTGTAGTGTTGACATTGATTGTTCCGTTCAGAAATTTGTTGTTAGTCTCCCATTATAACCAAAAGAAAATGTTTTCCTCTAAAATAGTTTATATCGACGAATTTTGGACAAGAGATTCAAAAAACAACATAGTTTATTAATATTCCATTCCTAAAACGTAAATTGTACGTGCAATATTAAAAATTAGGGAGATTTCTTAAAAAATAATTACTAAAAAACTATTTGGACGAAAAAGTTTCTAAACAAATTTACCAAAAGTTGCCAGACGAAAAAGAAAAAAGTGTTAAGCATGTGTGTAAATACCCAATGCCGATTAACACTTTATTGCTCAAACAATAGTTACACGTTTGTGTAGCGCTATTTACTGGCTACTCACAGCCTTAGAAATAAAAAAATGCATAAACATCTGCTAAACCAATGTTCAGTTAGACATTGAGTAGTCAGTAAATAGCGCTACACAAACGTGTAACTATTGTTTGAGCAATAAAGTGTGAATCGGCATTGGGTATTTACACACATGCTTAACACTTTTTTCTTTTTCGTCTGGCAACTTTTGGTAAATTCGTTTAGAAACTTTTTCGTCCAAATAGTTTTTTAGTAATTATTTTTTAAGAAAGCTCCCTAATTTTTAATATTGCACGTACAATTTACGTTTGAGGAAAGGAATATTAATAAACCATGTTGTTTTTTGAATCTCTTGTCCAAAATTCGTCGATATAAACTATTTTAGAGGAAAACATTCTCATTTGGTTATAGTGGGAGACTAACAACAAATTTCTGAACGGAACAATCAATGTCAACACTACAATGTGTCTAATGTCACACTACCAACTATATATGTTTTTGTTTTGACAATATAAAAAACATTACACAGTTTCTATCATAGTTACTGAGTCTAGATCAGCTGTTATAGTGAAATCCGCCATCTTGACCCCGTACACACCCGCTAAACAAGGGTACCCGGCCGTGTAACGAATGTTTATTTTCCTTTGATTTTGTTACATCTGTACACGAACTGTACACAACGTTTAAGTCAAAAATATTTTTATTTTTCAGCTTTTGTGTTACACAATGTGTGTACACATGTTTTAAAACTTTATTTCTAAGGTTGTCAATGTCTAACTGAACATTGGTTTAGCAGATGTTTATGCATTTTTTTATTTCTAAGGCTGACAATGTTTAAACACCCTCAATGTGTTTACTGAATGCTGTACTCTGTTACGTGAAAAGCGCTAAACAAATTTCCATTTTAAAAAGGTCGGGTGGTTCCCATTTTAAGTGCGTTTGATGTTTCCAAGGTTATAGATGTCTACACTAATATTATAACATCGAAAGTAACTGTCTGTAATCTGTCTGTCTGTTTGTAGACTTTTCACGGCTAAACGGCTGCACGGTTCTTGATGAAATTCGATAATTATTCACAATATATCATGAGGAAAGTGTTTAATATCCTAGCAAAATAATTGTAAAAGCTAATGCTCTGCATCATAACAAACAACGTTTACTATGAGACCATGGAACCTGAAATTGCAAAACAAATATCAGTTGTTTCATACAAACAGTTAATCTAACGGCGACAAAATAAATCCCGCAGTAAAAGTTGTTTGTAACGATGTAGAAAATTAGTCTTTAAAATTTTGATATTATATAAAAAATAGTGGTGTATTAAATCCAGCGACTAGAAGAAAGGGCAGATGTAGATAATGTGAGGCCAGCTAAATGTAATGTGAGTGCAAAAAGCATTTTGCTATTATTTTTGTCACTTGTCAACCAAAAGTTGCTCAACCCTGTTCATCTATAGTTTACTAGCTGTCACCCCGCGACTTCGTCCGCGTTTATTATTTACATATATATATATATATATATGACTAGCTGTCACCCCGCGACTTCGTTCGCGTTTTGAGCTATCCTATCTCTCAAGTTGGATCGAACTGAACATGGTGTGCGAATTTTATTATAATCGGTTAAGTGGTTTAGGAGTTCATTGAGGACAAACATTGTGACACGAGATTTATATATATTAAGACTGAGAGCTATCCTATCTGTTAAGTTAGATCGAACTGCACACGGTGTGCAAATTTTATTGCAATTGGTTAAGTAGTTTAGGAGTCTATAGCGGACAAACAACGTGACACGTAATTTATATATAATTAAGATTTATTTATTTAGAACAGGTCGACGCTTGACCACCAACTCGCCTAATGTTAAGCTACATTGTGGTCTAAGATGAAGGACGAAGATCTAGAAGGTACTTATTCACTCTGGCCTTGAAGATACCTAGGTTGTAGTTAGTCTGAAATACAGATAATGGCGTTCAGTCTGTACCTTTCTTCACGTCGTCAGCGCGAGCCTTCTTCTTCTTCTTGGTGAGCTTGGAGGCGCGCTCCTCGCCCTCTTTGGTGGGCTCGTCTTCTGCCTCCGACTGCTCGCCCTTCTGCTCCTGCTCCTCTTCAGAATCCTCGTCCGATGTTAGCAATTTCCTTTAGAAAAATCATATCTATTTTATGTACATACAACAAAAATGGGACTGGGCAAGCCATGTTAGCCGTATGTCAGAAGATTGCTGGATCAAATTCATGACACAGTGGTACTCTGTGAGACAAGACGGCAAACGTCTCCCTGGACGGTCCAGAAGGAGATGGAGAGACGAATGGCAGGAGAGAAGAGAGGCCTTTTGCCCTTCAGTAGGACGGACAGTCTAGGCTAATAATAATAAATAATAATACAACATGCTTGTAATGAGTGTAGTTACCCGTCAAAGTGAACCACTTTTAAAACATAAGTTTTAAGAAATCGAAAGAAAAATAATCGAATCTCCATACAACGTGATCAATTTTGTATGAGAACTTGATTTCTTTTCCTCAAATTTTGCATTTCTTCTTTCATCATCATTAACACTTTTGAATTTGACATTGTCATTTTTATTATTCTTTATTATTACTATTCTTATCATCTTGTGACTTAAATGTAATTGTTCAAACGATTTTGTGTCATAAAATAATTTGAATTGAATTTGAATTTTAAAAGATATACACCATGACGTGTAGAAGAACACCAATTTGTACAATAATACAACTCCGCCAGATATAGCATTCCGAGTCTAAAATGGTCACGTGGGCAACTCGTAGTGAAGTTAATGGATGCTTATGTAAGACCGAAATAAGTCATCTATGCATATACCTGACTGACTGACTGACTGACTGATATATCAACGCACAGCCTAAACCGCTGGTCCTAGAAACATGAAATTTGGAGGGTGTGTTCTTTGTACAGTGTAGGCATCCACTAAGAAAGGGTTTTTCGAAATTCCCCCTCTAAAAGGGGGAAATGGGGGGTTCAAATTTCTATGAAACTTTTTATTCTCAAGGTCGATTGACTCAAAAATTTGGTACAAATACTCTTCAATTAAAATTATGAGACACGTGTATCAGTTTTTCCAAAATCATCATCATCATCATCCTCCACCAACAGAGTCGAATTGGGCTTCTTTTAACTCAAAAAAAATTGCTGAGAAAGTACAAACCCACTACAAACGACGCTGTTATCATGTTTAGAATATTGTCAGTTTGTGTATTCAGTTGAGAGCGAGTTTGACCGCTTATAATATTTATTTCTCAAGATAAAACGTTATTCATTTCCTGTAAGCCACGTGGGCAGAAGCTAATTTACAATAAATTCGATAGAGACGGAAAACGATGACAAGTGACGTTATCACGTTTTAGTTTTTTTTTTAGATCATGATTTTAAACCTATGCAGAGATGTGAGAAAAGGATAAAACAACTTCAGAGCTCACTCACCTCAGTGCGTCTTCTTCTGCCACGCCTTTCAGATCTTTGTTCGCTTTGTTCTCGTGGTCCGATTCACTGAAACAATTAGTTAGTACCAAGAATAAGATAACCCGTGTTCTTTGAAACATAAGCCGTTGATCACCAGACGAGCTTACTTGTTAAAACCTCATTTTTTCTTTTTAATAAATTGTATTCAATGCAGTCGTTGAACATTAATAATCATAAGGCCAATACAAAAAACAGTCAACCAAAAAGCTCCTGTTTTTTCACTTTCACGCTCTAACAACTCGACTGATCATCATGAAATTTTGCATACACATTTTCAAAAGTACAGAAAAGGGCATAATACCTTTCATCCCGAAATAATGAACGGTTCCCGTGGGACCGCGGGTTAAACCGCGTGGTTGCAGCTAGTAACAAATATATGTAGGATGGGTGAAAGAGCGTTATGCGAGTGAGCAAGACAGGAATAGTATGCTAAGACGAGTAAAAGAATGAGAGAGCGTTATACGAGTGAGCGAGAAGAATACATGCGGAAAAGAGCGAGAGGTGTGTGAGAGAGGCTAGGACGATAAGAAAGATGGCGATTGTAAGAGTTTAGTGAAAGCGGGATTAAATGTTTAAAAATATTAAAACGAGTAGAAAGGTGTTAAATTAAGTGAAAAGCAATAAAACTGTTGTGAGTGATCAGGACAAAGTGTTTCTCTTTAAAAGCCCGTCTCGGGGACTACATATATATAGTCAAAATTAAATTTAAAAAAAAACCCCTGACACCGATTTTTAAGTAACATAACTAAGAATACCCCGAATAATGCACCTTTCAAACAAAAAACACAATATCAAAATCTGTTCATCCGTTCGAGTGGTACGATGCCACAGATACACACCCACACCCACACACACACACACACACACACACACACAGAGACACGTCAAACTTATAACACCCCGTTGTTTTTGAGTCGGGGATTAAACACAGCCAAACAGAAAAGTTTCCATCCAGACTTCACTAGTTCTCATTTCATTTAAACTGTGATTTTTTTGTCTCTCTCATTTTCCTATAAACATACCAAGACATAATGAACCATATTATTAAAGCACCAAAGTCTTTTATCCGCGTTACCTTTCGGAGGAGTCTGAGATGTAGTCCTTCTCTCTTCCCTCCTCGTCGCCGTCGTCGCTGTCTTCGAACGCTTCGTCGTTCACTTTCTTCTTCTTCTTGGCTGCTGCGGCACCAGCTACAATTATAGAAGAAATAATTTGCACCAAACACCGAAACAATAAAATGAAGAAGCGGCACGAGTCTAATTTCTAATACACAGCGTGTGTACACAAAATAACTACAAGCAAACGGACACTACACAGCTCGGTTGACAGTATTATGTTATGTGTATCAATAACAAAGATAGAGAGACGTACAAGATACTATAGCAAGAACGAGACCACAATATAATTATCACTGTTGCGACTGGTTGCGTTTTTTTGTGACTACGGTCAATTGTGTGCAGCACCTAATTTATGCGGTCCATTTTCAGGTTTTGTATCGTTTCTCCCCTATCCTATCCTACTAATATTATAAACGCGAAAGTTTGTAAGAATGGATGGATGGATGGTTGAATGTTTGTTACTCTTTCACGCTAGAACGGCTGAACAGATCTGGATGAAATTTGTCACAGATATAGATTATAGTCTAGAATAGCACATAGGATACTTTTTAACCGCGGGTGAAACCGTGTACAGCTAGTTACACATGTAATCGACGGCACCAAACAATATTTTGACTGAAAAAAGGTGGAGGTTGAAGAAGGCTTCTCTTAACTTATTATATTTCGAAAATTTAAGAGGTTCTTAATCTGTCGTTTATTTTCAATGTTTGTTGTTTACCGCATTAAAGATTAATCCTTCTTTTTTTTAATCCGATTCTGTGAGTAGTTTTATTTTATTCTAAAATAACTTACCCAGCAAACTACGGAACACTTTTTTTTTTTTAATTTCAAAATTTTCTTTTATACCAACCTTGTCCTGACAATGACGAACGCAAGAACAAAAGAATTATTCAATTTAGTGCAGCCGTTCGCAAATTATGGGCGTACATACGTTTCGACAATTGTTTTTTTTTATATTTATAGATGTTACGGGCAACTTGATAACCCGAGTATGAACAAGGGCGTCTCTCCTGTCCGACTTCTTTATCAGAGCAAATACGACTTGGATTGGTTACTCGCCTACTAAAATGACTAGGTTAGGCAAGTATAGTCAATGTTGTCGATTCAAGTCATTTTGCCTACACAGACTGGTCATTATTCATAGTTACCAGATTTCTCAAATTGCCCGTAACACATTTATACAGGGTGACTGGTTGAACACTTTAGAAATTCTAGGTTATCATAGTACTCATCATTATGAACAATTTTTATTATGAGACCAAAGCGGAATTCACGAAAAAAAAAAACAGTTGTTCTATAGAAAAATGTCAATGATACTCGACCAAATGTATGGAACAGCTGATTTATTTTTCGCGAATTCTGGGTTAGTCCCGTAGTAAAAGATGTTCATAATGATGATTACTATGATAACCTAGAATATCTAAAGTGTTCAACCAGTCAACTTGTATATGTAGATAGACAGATATATAGAAGGGAAGAACACCACATTACATAACGGACGATGAACTTGAGTGTGAATTTGGTCGAGACAGTTTTTGGAAATTTTTCAAAATCGCGGACATATGATTTTGTTAACCAAAAAATAATCATATCTCCCACCATTTTGAGACAAAATCAAAAGAATCGATTAAGAAATACGTAGAGGAGGGACAGCTGGACAGGCGAGGCCGCGAGGTCCTCAGCTTCCAGAGCCACGATTATAAAGTGATAGGCTGAAGAGATAAGCAGATATATTTTAATTTTGATTTTTATTGATTGTGTGGAGAAAAAAGGGTGTAAAAGAACATGTACACATGACATGGTGGATGATTATACCTGAAAATCAGACAATGTTTATTAAAACCTATCCTACTAATATTGTAAACGCGAAAGTTTGTAAGAATGGATGGATGGATGTTTGTTTGTTACTCTTTCACGCCAGAACAGCTGAACAGATCTGGATGAAGTTTGGCACAGAGATAGATTATAGTCTAAAATAGCACATAGGATACTTTTTAACCGCAGGTTAAACTGCGGGGCGCAGCTAGTGAGTTACATGTCTAGAGAGAGTTCCGTTCTTCGTACTGTTTGTGAACGTACGAAAAGTGACAGGCCAACTTTTTTATACTAGTGTGCGTGACAGTTACGTCTCTTACTAGGGTTGCGTTATACATTTTGTTCAATTACAACCTAACAGTTGGCTGTTATTTTTGTTTTGGTAATTGCAATGTTTTTTTTTCAGTCCATCTGGACATATCACTTATCAAAAATTAAACCTACCTTTCTTTTTGTCCTTTTTCTTCTTGGCGCCCGCGTCGCTATCCTCGTCCTTTTCCTTCGCGGCGGCGTCAGAGTCTGAAGAGTCGTCGTCGGAGTCTATCCATTCGTCCATCTCGGATATTTTCAGATCTACAATGTACAGAGTAAATTGAACTTTATTTCCAAGACTTACGAATATTATTTTTCAACATTAAATTGATTAAATATTTATTTAACTATTTGTTTTAAAATGCGATAGTGAGTTTGTTTGTTCGTTTGTTACGTTTTCACGCCTTCGCTGCTCAATTGATCATCATGAATTTTGCTCACACGTTGTCAGAAATACAGAACAGGAAATAATACCTGTCATCCCAAAAAAATTACGGTTCCCGAAAAAATTGTAAAAAAAAATGTAATAGAATACCAATACCCATGATCCATGAAAACAAGGTCTAGCATTACAGGAGCAAACACGTATGACCCCACTCGTCATTGTCATCCGTCTCTTTCGCATTTGTAAATTACTTATTTCGGTCTTGCGTGCATTGATTGACGTCACTACGTGACCGGTATGCTATACTTTTTTTTAGTTTATTATCTTATCCTAATGTCAGATGTTTACTTGACTTCACGTAACCTCCTGACTGCAGACCTGCAGGCTGAGGCAGCAGTGGTTGAGAAGACCCAGGCTCCTCCTGCTACGGTTCTTTTGCAGCGCTTGCACGACCAGATACCTACGCACGCACGCTTCATGGCATCCTTGCCGCAGAATGAGCAAATGTACTTGGCGTGTTGTGTTACTTCCATTTTCTTTACCATTTTACGAAGGGAGGCACCATAACGTGTGCCATATTTGGCAGTAATTCCAACCTTTTTCGTGCGTTTGGCCATTTTGGTAACCTGTCTACAATAAAAGTGACACCAAAGAACTTGGCGGAGTATATTATTATAATATGCTAATACCTTTCTTGGCCTTGCCACCCTTAGTCTTCTTCTCGTCGGGGTCGTCAGCGTCGTCGGTGGCGTCGTCGCCGCGCATCCGCTTCCGGAACATCAGCGAAAAGTAGTTTATCACCTTGTTACGTCTGCCAAATTACATGTTGCTTTAACACTTTGACTGCCCTCGATGGCTCAGTGCACTCATTGGTAGTGAATCTGCCTTCTGAGCGTGGGGGCGTGGGTTGGATTCCCACCTAGGGCAAACATTTATGTGATGTGTTTGTTCTGTCTGGATGTTAATATAATCAAATGGTATAGTATCATATGGTATGGTATATAATAATATAGTCAAATGGTGTAATCTATCCGTCTCACACGTTAGTAAAAGAGGCGTCACTATCTGTCTCGCTCACACTACATAAAATGGGTCTCTCTATCCCATTCACACTAGAATTATTAAAGTTACGGCCTCGAAGAAAGCTTTGTGTACCCTAGAATAATTTTAAGTAAGTAAGAAAAAATTGTTCGAAAAAGGGTTCATTTACAAAAAAAAAAAAATCCAAGAAACTTGCTAGACTACTAGTAAGTGTAGTACCATTTTGGAATCCTTATGAGTTGCGTCAACTTTTAGAGTTACTTGCCAAACTAGCGTAGTGCATTTTTTTTTCAGTACAGACAGTTAAAATTGGGCAAAGTATTAATTTTAAAGACATAGTGGCGCAAAAAGTGTCAATTTCTTCCAAGCTGGGGCAGTTGCCCTAAAATTTTAGGCAACAATTTACAGAAATATCATTCAAGATCATAGAATTAAAAAAAAATGTGAGAAAAGTAGAGATTTGTAGCAACAGGAGTGAAAATACCGTCATAGGGTGTAGATTTTTATCATTTTTTTTAAATGCCTATAATTTTTACAATACATAACTTAGATTTTTTTTTATATTTTTCTGATAACTACTATGACTTGGCCTATCACCCGATTCCGGCTTGACGTCGACTTCTGGGACACCCTGTATATGTACTAACATTTTAATAAGTATACATTCTACTAATACTTGTGATTGTCTTAGTTGTGTTGTCTTTTTTGTTGTAGGTTTAGAATAATCAACACTCGACTGAAACTTTGTGAACAGAACACCGAGCATACTCTTAGCTAACTTAATTATTACCGTTTACAAAGCTGCCACGAAACGGACATTGGCATAATTGTGACATTGTAGTCACAGAAGCCATAAACCCAAGAACTAAACTGAACTGAATCCTAGAACATGACTGTTGTTTAAAGCAACACCCTATTAAATGGTGTAAGGCAATGATGATACAATTTGTACTCTAAAAATCAGATACATAAGTAGCAATACAAACCTTCCAAATTCTTGTTCTGCTTCTTCAGCTGATAAAGCTTTATACCGATGTATAGGTTGAAAATTGTACCTGAAAATACGATATTAATATAACATATTTCTAAGTCTTTCCACCGAAGGGGCTGGCAAAAGGGGTATTTCAACACCCTAACTTCGCCGGACGATATTCAGTCCCAAATGTGACAGGGGGCGCGCCTGTCGCCGTACACTGCGCTCCAGTTTTAAATTGACGAAATTAAATATGTACATATGTTCACACAATGAACAAATTGGTGCATGCCTTCAGCTGGAATTGAACCAGCTCTCTTTGCTGCCTGCCTAAGAGGCGAGCCTTCTCCTTTTAAGCTATCATCGCTTCATATTACTGCTTCGATAATAATATGAAGTTTACAAAACCATCTTCCTATCATCATAACTGTAATTTGATAAGACCAGAACCTATCTAAAAGTATACAGTTACCATAGAAACCAAGGATCGCAATGCAAATGGTACAATTTTGTAGATTTACCATTCCTGTAGTGGATAAGCATCAATAGCCCCATCGGCCGCATGTGTGAACACATAGAATGCTGCATTCTCCGATACTCCACCTTCCCTGGTCCCTTTGAACCTGCAAATGGTGGTGGTTTAGTTTAGGATATTCAAGTCACACCAATCACTAATTTTAAAGGTGTTAGTCATAAACTAAGTAATAACTTCCTTGTATAATAAAGTATAGCAAAAACAAAATTGAGCTTCTTTTATTGTGCATGGTTTTTAATAGTAAATCACACCATGATTTCTGATTTTTGATGGGCAGAACGATTCATTTAGGAGCACATTTAAATAATAATATCTATTTTATAATCTAAGACAATAATTACCTCTATAATGCACCAAAATACTGCCAAAAGACACAAATCGTCATACTTACTTTTTACCAGTCTTGCCCCCGACTTTGAGTATCCATGGCTGGTCTTCAGGCTTGTACTTTCGTGATATGATGCCGAATTTCTTCCGTCGCGCCTCTTCTCTCACATCGCGACCATACTCTGAGCCTGCACCAAATCTGAGCAGTAAAAACAACTTTAGCTACATATATAAAGCAGAAATGTCTAATGGATGCTGTAGCTAGAATTTGAATCAGCAAGATGTTGATTTAATATTTTGTAGTGTCTATGACAAGTGTGACATCACTCGCTGGTTGAAACAAAATATTGGCGCTTATTGAATTATGTTGAGTTGGAGCCGGTTTGTGGCAGAAAGCCTGTTTTATGTATGTCTTTATTTATTTTGTGTATCCTGTTACAAATATAGTATATTCTATACTAGTATAATATTAGTTGGTGTATCAAATGTTTAGTATAGTTTAACCTGAACAGAACAATTTGTAAAGCAATAACTGAAAAACTTTAATTACAAATAGGTAGCAGTCATAAAACTCCTATTTTACTGTCAACAGGTTTTTGCCACATCCTCAACTTTTGTTGACATTGTTTTCTTTTCTAATGATGTACATACTTGGGCATGTCTTCGTCGAGTCCCTTGAACTCTTTGATGTTGTTTTCCCGTTCCATCTTGACATGGGTCCATTTTGCAAAGTCTACATTCAGAGTTGCATTAAACTGCATCACATGATGCTTTTTCTTTATATTTTTTGGAACTCTAATTTTAAACTCTTGCACTGACGTATTTGAGTTCTGTAATGTATAAGAAATCAATAAAACACTCCTTATAAGTACTATTATCACGTAAATTATGATAAATACGTACGGAGACTCCCGGAATCGACATTATTTTGTCGTTAATGGTTATTTTTTCCCTTCAGCTGCACGAACGCACCGCTACTGGTTGAACTAACGACAAGCAAGCAGGAATATTCACAAGTTTTACAAAAGTGACAAATGTGTAACTTGAGTTTTGAATTTTCTATTACAAAAACTAAAAATTGTAAGTCACAATTTCAGACAATACGAATAAGCGGACTATGTTCCTTGGAACAATAAAATTTGTAGATTATTGTAGTTAATTTATTCATGACCATGGATACTCGTCCTTCAGTCGGATTCTTAGTAATATTTTTATCTTCAGTAACAGATGATGGGATGATGATGATGAGGTGATGATGAAGACGATGAATCCCTCCCCTTTTCCCATTCCAGTAAAGTTATGGATACTTTACTGAAACTTTAAGTGAAGTTTTGTAGAGAACACGAAAAATCGCGTTTCGCGATGTTTGTATCATTTGCCCACACTCGTGCACGTTGACGAACCGGTAAACGTTAATAATCCACCATTATTACAATTTAACACTCGAAGAATCACAAGTTTTAGAAAATAATACAAAAACACGACACCATCTTTTCGGTTCCCGCCAAAACTCAGATTATTGTAGTTTTTTTTTTATTAATTTATTCATGACCATGGATACTCGTCCTTCAGTCGGATTCTTAGTAATAATTTTTCCTTCAGTAACAGATGATGGGATGATGATGATGAGGTGATGATGATGAAGACGATGAATCCCTCCCCTTTTCCCATTCCAGTAAAGTTATGGATACTTTACTGAAACTTTAAGTGAAGTTTTGTAGAGAACACGAAAAATCGCGTTTCGCGATGTTTGTATCATTTGCCCACACTCGTGCACGTTGACGAACCGGTAAACGTTAATAATCCACCATTATTACAGTTTAACACTCGAAGAATCACAAGTTTTAGAAAATAATACAAAAACACGACACCATCTTTTCGGTTCCCGCCAAAACTCCAGATTATTGTAGATGAACGGAATGTTACCAGTATTATTTTTTTTACCCACTTTAGCTTTATTTTCTTTGTTCAATGTATGTCATCTGCTACATGACTGGAGCCCGGTGTATGGCGATAGGCTCGCCCCCTGTCACATTTGGAACTCAATATCGTCCGGCGAAGTGTGGGTGTTGTATTACACCTCTGCCAGCCTCCTCGCGGGAGAGGCGTGACGATATGTTATGTTCATGCACCGGTCTCCATAGTCAAAACAAAATGTACACCTTTCAAAGGTTTCATAAGTTTGAAAATTAGCTAGCTCATTTGCTATAGTCTCACGACCAGTTTGCGCTGCGAGCAGGGCGCAAGCAGGCCAAAATAGGTGATGGAGAAATTGTGGTAGTTAATGGTCATTGCGGAGATCATTGAGGATACCCTAAGTTCAGCAGTTGCAGTGAGAGTCTTCATCATATTTTGGCTCATTATTGCTTAGTCCAAGAGTCTATGTTTAATTTGGTACACTATGTGGTTAGACATTGATTATATTACTCATTATTAAGAGACAAATTTACTGTAGATAATTATTTTGAACAATAGAGTGAAATGTTTAAAAATCATTTTACCTTAAAAAGAACGAAATATCCTAAAGTGGAAACACCGAAAAAAAAGTTGTGACATAACTTCAATGTCAAAAAAACATTTTTGTCAAATCTTTTTTGTTTTAAAATTAAAATTCTAAGTGATCTTCAGGTTTCAGGGTTTTTTGGCGGGAAAAGATGGCGTCGTGATATTGTATTATTTTTTAAAACTTGTGATTCTTCGAGTGTTAAAGTGTAATAATTGTGGATTATTAATCTTTGCCGGTTGGTTAACGTGCACGAGTGTGGGCAAATGATACAAACATTAGGAAATGCTACTTTTTGTGTTCTCTAAAAAACTCGTCTTAAAGTTTTAGTGAAGTATCCACGCCTTTACTGAAATTGGAAAAGGATAGAGATTCATCTCATTTTTCATCACCCTCTCCTTTATCATCTTCATCTTAGATTTAATAACTCATGTACGAAAAAATCAAACGGATGACAAGGCGGTATGGCCATGTTCGCTTTAGCCTGCCCTAGGGGCAAAAAAAACAAAAAAATAAGTGTTTTTAAACGAATATTAACCTCCAAATTCCAACTTGTTTTCCTTTGATTGTTTGTTTTTATTTTCTTTTGAGAATAGAATATAATTATCTTATCACTTACAGTTAGCCAAATTTAACATGGGTAAAAAGAAAAACAAGAACAAGGTCAGTGGTGCTGTGAAGACTGCTGCCAAGACCGAGAAGAAACTAGCCAATAAACTCAAAAAAGAGTTGGCCAATCTTGGAGAGGTTAGTTTACACTTTTACAGCCAGTCATACTTTAAAAATTATGAAATACTTATGAAGTTTAATAGAATATTTAATACTAGCAGTGCCATGCGGTTTCAAATCGTGTTCCTAAATTTTTTACCAACAAATTTCACCAAAAAAAATCTAACCTTTGTATCTTCTGAAGTTTCATCACATCTATCTACGTGGTTTCCAGGAAGATATAGCTAAAGTGATAGCGGAGATCGAACGAGAAGAGGCCAAGCGTTCTGCTGCTTCAGAAAAGACCCTTCCCGGACCTCCATCAGCGAGGGCTTACGCATCGCTCACCCCACACCCCACTAACAATGAGCTTATCATGTTTGGTGGAGAATATCATGATGGACAAAAGGTATTTTATAGAAGTTACGCCACGCCACAATTTCTGCTGAATTGTCCATAAGAAACATAAGATGCCCATAAGAAACTTACATACACACAGTTTCTCATTTTGTATGAATAAACACATTAGTTTTAATACTTAGATTAAACAAGGTCATAGTTTTGAATTAGATCAATCATTGCCCATTTATTTTACTTTCAGACAGAAGTATACAATGAGCTGTTATTCTTCAACCCTGAAAAAGGCACATGGCGACAAGTCAAGGCACCATCAGGACCGCCACCGCGCAGCGCTCACCAAGCTGTTGCTACTCCTGCTAACAAGTAACTTGTATTTCTGGGTGTTAATATCTATTTAAGTATGTATTTAAAAATATCTATGTATGTATATCAGTCTCTGGCAGCCATAGTACAAGCTTTGCTTAGTTTGGTGTCAGGCGACCGTGTGTGGAAGTGTCCCGAATTTATTTATTTATTTATTTATTTATTCTTAAATAATGGGCTATTATCACTTGAATGATCTCAATCACAGAGAGATTGCTAGATTTTGTGAGGTGTATTACATTAATTACAGTATTGCATGATAACCATCACTGGCCTGTTAAGAGCATAGAGTCCAAGAAGAGAGATTAACACTACATTGTGTACTCTAAGGGCCATATTAAAAAACAACACTCAGTCATGAATCTCAATTTTAAACAAGTTTTACCATACATAAGAACAGTTTTAAATCGAGATTTATAACTGAGCGTTGTTTGAGCATGCGGCCATATATCTTTTATGTTGCTTTTGTCCTTAATTGCTCCTCTTTAAATTGGTCATTGGTATTGTCTAAATCTCAATATTTAATCTAATTATGATGAGCAATTTTACCTTATCTTCTTGTGATGTTTTTCTGACAGAGGCGAACTCTGGGTTTTTGGAGGGGAGTTCACGAGTCCAACAGAAACACAGTTCCACCACTATAAGGACTTGTGGTGCTTCTCACTTGCTGACAAGAAATGGGAAAAGGTGAGATGACTATCCTCTGCATTCTGCCTAACTTTAACATAGGATGACAATCATAATTTGTCATATGGTTTTTAAAAAAATGGTCATTATTTATATGTACTAGTTGAGTGTTTTATAATTATTTTTTTTTAAGTTTTTTTTCTAGTGTCATAGGTTGGTGTGGCTCTGGTACACTTGTCCAAGGTATTCTCACACTGGTTAGGATGTTTACCTATAATGGATAAAAAATGTTTAACCTAATATCATAGTGTTTAAAATTTATTTTTTTGATTATTTTAAGTTTATATTATGTTTATGTAATATGTATGTTTTTTTTAAAGTTAGTATTAGCATAATGAATGATGTAATCATAAAACGCACGCTGTGCTTCCTTTAAAAGATAACACATTAAGTTAAAATAGTTCGTAAGTTTAAATTATAAGAGTATTGATGTAGTTATCATTGCGAAGCCATAATAAATAAAATAAAAAAAAAATCATATCTCCGTCTACTATCAGGTAGTAGCTCCCAACGGCCCATCCTCCCGCTCCGGTCACCGCATGGTCCTCGTGGGCAAGAAGCTCTTCGTTTTCGGCGGCTACAACGACGACGGACGCGAGAGCCGCTACTTCGACGACCTCTATACATTCTGCCTGGAGACTCGCGCGTGGGCCCGGGTGACTCCGAGTTGGAAGGGGCCGAGCGCCCGGTCTGCTTGTGTCATGGTGCCCGCTGGGAATGACTCGGTGAGTAGCTACTATAGTCTGCAATATTGAAGCTTTTAACAAATTGGTCGCCTTTTAAGAAATGATGATGATGATGACGATGATCCTTAAGCTGAATTAAAAATTGGGACTACTATTCTACATAGTTACTTTATTGTCGCAGTGACCCAACCACGTTTTGGCCTTCGAAAATAACAAGCGCTACTCTTCTCTGATTTGAGCAAGTTCATGCCACTGTTCAATGTTCTACATACTGTTATTTAACTATCATCAGACAGTCCTTTTTATAAGAAACAAGTATCAAACTGAACCAACAAATGGAAAACTTTCAGAAACAAAATGGTAGCCTTGTCCAATTTTTTGGGTTATTCATATTCATTTTTTTCATAAAACGTAATTTTACATGTCAATTTAAATAATAATACAATCAATGTATAATAAAACAGTACAGCAAAAATGTCAAATTCAAAAAGCTTTCCTACTCTCTACATCCTTCTACAACTGTCATGTTCAAGAACACCCCTACCCTCCCAGCTATACATCTACGGCGGCTTCTCCCGCGTGCGCGAGGGCCGGTCAGAGCGCACCTACACGCACACCGACCTGTTCCGGCTCGTGGACAAGGGCGGCGCGTGGTCGTGGCGCGGCCAGACCGCCGGCCCGCACGCGCCGCCGCCGCGAGCCGCGCAGGCCGCCGCTGTCAACGTGCAAAGTAATAAGGGATATGTGTTTGGTGGAGTTAGTGTGAGTGACTTCTTTAAACACTTTTTTTCGTAGGGCGCATGATTGCTTGGTACTTCAAGATGGTCGCCAAACGCAAGTCTTTGATAGAGTTAAAGACTATATATAACAAACATTTGAAAATCGAAGGTAGTCTGTTAATATTCATTTGAAGCGTAACTGACTCATTTGAGACAGCACATCAGTATTGTGTCAGTTTTTCAACATATGTATTGAATACCTCTCACTGGACATGATCGAATATACCTAAATTAACCAATTCTCAGTATTATATCTATGCAGTATTATATCAGTAAAAGGTACGAGTGACTGTCGCTGAAATGTTGCTAAATGCCATCCCCATATCACTATTTCTAAAATCTACACAATCATTTTCAAATGCATTTTATATAAAAAATAAAACATGTGTTCTTTCAGGACACAGAAGAAACGGAAGAAGACATTCGAGGTGAGATGAGCGATGACCTCCATTTACTGGACCTGGAGACTGGCAAGTTCCACACCGTCTTGTTGAAGGACCAGCAGGGAAGTGCGCGAGCACCCGCACCCGCGGGGGACGAAAAGGCTGAAGCTGACGTTGCCGAAGGTAAGGTTCAAAGCAGCATTTCTGTTATTCCAGGCTATAATCTAACCCCCTTAACAATAAACGTTGTATAGCCTCGGAATAGTTTTACAGTCTTTTGTCTTTTTCGATCGATTTCAAAAATGTAAAAGAAAGAAAAAGACAAAACACTATCTAGCTATTTCGAAGCTTTTGTTTGTTTAGCAGGGCGTTTTCCGCACTTAGCCACTTGATTGGGCCATTGTGCGTATTTTGTATATTGTGCGTATTTTGTATATTGTGCGTATTTTGTATATTGTGCGTATTTTGTATATTGTGCGTATTTTGTATATTGTGCGTATTTTGTATATTGTGCGTATTTTGTATATTGTGCGTATTTTGTATATTGTGCGTATTTTGTATATTGTGCGTATTTTGTATATTGTGCGTATTTTGTATATTGTGCGTATTTTGTATATTGTGCGTATTTTGTATATTGTGCGTATTTTGTATATTGTGCGTATTTTGTATATTGTGCGTATTTTGTATATTGTGCGTATTTTGAAGCTATAATACAATGTTTATTGCTAAAGGGGCATGTCTGTTTCAAATTTCAGTTAGATCCGTTCAGTTGTTAGAACAACTGAACGGATCTAACGTGATTGAGTAATATACATAGATACATCCATCCATCCAAGTGTTCGCATCAATACTAATATTATGACATCAAAAGTAACTCTGTCTGTCTGTTTGTAGGCTTTTCACGACTAAACCGCTGATCGGATCTTGATGAAATTTGATAATTAGTCACACTATATAACGAGGAAGGTTTTTGAATACTATTTTCTAAGTGAATGCAAAACTAGTTTTAAAACTGCGGCTTAAAACAGCTAATTTATAATATTAGTATGATTTCCAGTCGTGACCGAGTCTGAAGGCTTCACGCTCAAGCTGGGCGGCGCGCCCGCCCCCGCCCCCGCCCCCGCCGGCTCTCCCGCCCCCGCGCGTCCTCGCGCCGGCCCTTCTCCCCGCATGTCCGCCATGTTGGCAGTAGTGCGCACGACTCTCTACCTGTACGGGGGAGTGTTGGAAAAGGATGAGAAACAGTTCTATCTCGGCGATATGTATAGCTTAGGTAAGTTGTTTTGGACCTTGTTGTAATAGTTTCTAGATATCGTTTAGTTTGTTATGTCACTGTTCTGTTTCTACATGGATGTCTTGTTCCATAGACAATTTTCAAGCAAGATTTGAACCACTCTTCTTTAGTCTGTGTATTAACTAGTTATACATAATACCAATATTATGTATTGTTACGGTCTTTGTAGTGTCTTGTGTGTCAAAATAAATTCAATGTATCTTTCTTTCTTTCTTCACTCGGTGTTCGTTTGACTTGAAATCTGGTATATCCTTGACTTTGCTGAACTTAAATATGTTAACATGGTGCTGGTCAGCCGATGCAGTTTTAGATGACCATAGGAACTCCACAACGAAGCAAGTTAGCCCCACCATGTTTGGGCTCGTTAGATTCATCCATCCATCCATCAGCCATAGGACGTCCACTGCTGCACATAGGCCTCCCCCATAGATCTCCAATAAGCCCGGTTGGTAGCGGCCTGCATCCAGCGCGATCCCGCGGTCTGGACAAGGTCATCCGTCCACCTTGTGGATGGACGTCCTACGCTGCGCTTGCCGGAACGTGGTCTCCATTCGAGAACCTTTCGACCTCATCGGTCATCAGTCCTTTGTGCTATGTGCCCTGCCCACTGCCATTTCAACTTGCCAATCCGCTGGGCTATGTTATCGTTATCGTTAGATTGGTCTTGAATAATGGTTTCCTAACATATTGTGGTGCGATGCTTGTTTAAAAAAAGAATTAAAACTTAAAACATGTTTTTCCTGGTCACTTGTCAGGTTTGTACAAACTATTCTCTACTTTATGATCATCATATCACAAAGTTCATATTTGTTTAGCAGTTTGCAGTTCACCCCAGATGGCAAAGCGGAAAAAACCTCTATACATTTTTTCACGAAACTTATATTTTTCAGATCTGCACAAACTAAATGAATGGAAGACCCTGATAGAGCAGCCCGCGCTCCCTGATTGGCTCGGATCAGACTCAGAGTGGGACAGCGAAGAGTCTGGCTCAGACAGCGAGAGCAGCGACGACGATGATTAGGCTAGAGAGAATAGACCTTATTGACGAGGAGGTAAGGGTCACAGGTGACAGGGGTGACAGGTTTGGAAAGATGAATTCCAACGATTAGAAGACATGGGATTATGGATCTTATTGACGAGAAGGTAAAAGTGTCTGTTGGTTGAAGAGTCTGGAATTATTAAGTTTACGGGTGAGTGATCTTTTCTACACGATTCTAACCCTGCCCCCTATTCTTACGCGTAAGGTCATTGTCTCTCGGGTTATCCAAAAGCGCAGCGCCCCGTCTAGGCCGTGTTTTTTTTTTCGAGAGACAATTATTCTATTTTGTTGTTTAAATACCTACCTAGGGGGAGAGAGGTGCCGAAACGTACCTAGAGGCATTAAGCTAAATCTGGCCTCGATTCTTACGGGTAAATTACGAAACAGATTATAAACAACCAAACTAGCTCGGAATTAACCAACTGCCCCAAAAATGAGAGCTTAATGAGACATATTTAAATGATAAATTTACACTGTGTAAATTTAAATGACGGGCATATTTTAGGATATCATTGCACTCATTATTATGTCCAACTTTTACTATGGGGTCAACCCTAAAATCGAGAAAAAAAAACAGCTGTTCCATCACAGAACATAATACAATAATACTACATAGAGAATTGCCAATGTTACACTTCACAGTTCAAAAAATGTCAAACAATACAAGGGATTATGAATGTCGAAACAGTAATTACATATGTCAAATAAGAAATAAATAATTAATGTGAACAAAATAAATTGTACACATAATAATAATAAAAAAACTATCATTATATTAAATAATAATAATTTAAGTCTCTTATTTATCACTTATTTACTAGACACACAACTGCGCGTGTACAAAAACTCATGTATGTAGTGTCTGTGTAATAGGTAGTAATAACGCGGCTTTTGTATAGAGATTTAGCCCAGTGTCCGGGGTGTGGTTCCATATAAAATTTATCGACAAATGATCCTTTTGTATTGAACAGCTGATTTTTGTGCGATTTCAGTTGACCCCATAGGGAAAGTTGGTTATAATTATTAGTAAGTACACTAAGGTCCGCATGCTAGAACGACGCTCAGTCATGAATCTTGATTTAAAACAGTTTTTATGTACTTATGGTAAAACCAATTCTAAACCGAGATTCAAGACTAAAAATCGTTTTAGCTTGCGGTCCTAATATCATCATATTCTAGGATATTCGTTTAAAGATCTATATGATTATGATGTGTGAGAAGAATAGAACATCGAAGAAGTTGTGTACATATTTTTGTTAGATGTAAGCAAAACTAAAATAAGAAATCTATGTCTATGTGTAAAGCGTCAAAGTGATTGTGGTATAAGAATTATACAATGAAACAGACATGTTTATTTCTCTTAATGATCTTTCCGTTTATAGTTTCCTATTATTTATAGAGCGATTTTACTTTAGTATTGTTATAGTTTGTCTGGTGAGTTCTTTAGGGTAGCTTTAAACTTTCATCTTTGAACTTTGCTGTATCAATGAGTCTCTTTCGCTCTAACTCACGTAGTTTTATACTTGTCCATCTCACTCGCACTTTGTTTTTTCCAGTAGTAATAAAAATTAATTAACTAATTCGGGACACTTCCACACACGGTCGCCTGACACCAAACTAAGCAAAGCTTGTACTACGGCTACCAGAGACTGATATTCATACTTAGATATTTTTAAATTCATACTTAAATAGATATTAACACCCAGACATAGAACAAACACAAATGTTCATCACAAGAATGTTTGCCATAGGTGGGAATCGAACCCACGTCCCCAAGCTAAAGGCAGGTTCACTACCGACTGAGCCACCGAGGCAGTCAAAAGTGAAGTGAAGAGTAAGAAGTGTTTTTCTTCTGTGATCACCGTTATATTGAAAATTGCTTTATACCAACCACTTACTTTATCTTCAAATATCAGTCCTCACCGCTACTTACTTGACTGCCTTGGTGGCTCAGTTGGTAGTGAACCGCTACCTTCTGACCTTGGGGATGTGGGTTCGATTCCCACCTAGGGCAAACATTTATGTGATGAACATTTGTGGTTGTTCTATGTCCGGATGTTAATGTGTATTTAAGTATGTATTTAAAAATATCTAAGTACGTATATCAGTCTCTGGCCGCCATAGTACAAGCTTTGCTTAGTTTGGTGTCAGGCGACCGTGTGTGGAAGTGTCCCGAATTTATTTATTATTTATTTACTTACGTAATTACTATTCTTTATATGAACTTCTTTGGTTATACGATTTTGATTTTGGGTTATATATGGTTCTCTTATTTTTGTCAAAAAGTGGTAAAAATAATATTTTCGCAGAAATTATTCTTTATTGTGGAAGTATGTTTCGGTTGTCTGACGCTGCGTAAAAACAAAAGCAAACGAAGCCCTACAATATGTTGTGTCTCGTTTTATTTTATTGAAACAAAACGGGACGCTGCGTATTCTCTGGCATGCGTTGGATTGGTGTACCCAGCATGAGCCGAGCCTTAGATACCTAACTAAATACTTCAGAGAAGGATAGTTGAAAATGAAGGTCTCAATGAAACTATAATGTATGTTATGTACTCATCAATCGTATAATTATATACATTCACAATATAAAACGTCAACACCACATGAGGTTTATTACTAAACATTGCATTTAACAGTATCTAGTCCTATAAAGAAACGAACAATCGAAATTATTTGAAAGCTAGAGATTTCGAAGGTCCAGCATAACATGGAAATTATACCGATTTGACAGGATCAGGTGACAGACTAACTGAAATGTTGCTGTCCTTGTCTAATAACATGGCTGTAAAAGAGATCGATATATTTCTAGCTTGATCTATCAAATAAAACCTTAAAATAATTCTTCGGATTTTTACACAAATGTTAAGCCGCGTACAGATTATGCGCAACAAGGTAAACCAACATTTTGCATGCGCGCAATTGTTTTTACTAAGAAAGAGATCAAACGTTTTTGCCGAAAAATCGTGATCAATGAAAAATTGTTTCACATAGGAATTGTTGCACGCTATGTGTTCTCGGCTTAAGTAAAGGTCTTTCCATTGTATGCTGAACTATTTTCAAACAACTGTAGGTAGCGCACTGCTAGGGTAAGTATAACATTATTTTACATTTTGTGTCACTCGTTATGAAACAAAATAATAAGATACTACTCACCTACTCTGAAACTTAGAGCTTTGACAATTATTTAATTATCGCAAAACAAAATGCATTTAAAAAATTATAATAATTAAAAAAAAAAAACCATATTATATCGCCACGCCTTTCCACGTATGGAGTAATAAATAAAAAGACAACAAATCAAAAGTTTGCAATTTTTCCGCGGGACTTTGGTGGCGCAGACTTTGTCAGCAGATGTTTATGTTTCATTAAACATTATTATTTTGTTTCATTAAATGAGTGACACATTAAATTAGTTAACCTTAAATAGATGGCACATTACCGTGATGTGATATACATTTTTGGTCCCCGTAACTTTACGAATTGTAGCATTTCTGTAGATGTAGGGTAGATCGACAAATGAAATGGACGAGACTGAAAGAGACGACAGGCGTTAGTGCCACTAGTGCGACAAGGGACGAAATAACAAAGTGACAAATCTACAGCGTTACTTTTCTTGTGTTTTTATTGGTGCTGCCATATTGGCACGAAACGAAATGACGGATTCGACAACTATAGGTACATTCGCCGTCTCCGTCATTTACATTCAGGATGACAAAGACGGAGTATACTAGGTATAATAAAAAAAATGCTCGCTTCAAAATACGACAGCTAAAGTTCGTATGAAGTACCAGAATATGCAATAGTTACTTTATTAAAAAAATGCTGCGTATTCTTTTAATTTGTCGATCTTTAACAATATTCCAATTATTTCAAAATACTTATTTTACTTTGTGTTAATGGCATGTTACGGTCAATGTGTACAAATACATATTAATTAGAAATTCCTAGGTATCATTATACATCTATTTTGTCTTGCTCAATATTGCATGTAAAATTCTAGCCGACATTAATCTTGTGTTAATTATATTTTAATAGGTAGGTCTAGATTTGAAAAAGCAAAAGCAGTTATACTGCTCCGTGGCAAGTTACCACCCAAGTCGGAATAAATGGCAGTGATACAAAGTTAAATATGTCCCGTTACTTAAACGAAATACTTAATTTGGTATTTCTTGTGCGTTCGTAAATAATTAGTTACATTAAGGGTGCTACTAGACGAGTTTTATTTTTACTGCAATACTGGCCCGGAAATATTGCCGACTGTAGCCTTAATCAGCCATGCTAGAAATGTTTGACTATTTATGGCCGGGCCACACTCAAAATATTGCCGCAATATTGGCAGTCACACATTGCAGTATAACTATGGCCCGCTTAGAAGCACCTTAACTAAATTACATACAGGGCGTTAAAAATTAATTTAATGTCAGCTCTTATAAAATCGCTACAGACTGTATACTTTTTAAGTAGCTGCGACATTTTAAAATTACGTATTTATTTTTATTACGCTAAAGTAACACTTAAAATGTACACTGGAGCCTTAACTAGAATAGTAATTCCCAATGTATTGAGACGGACGTTTAACAATTTTCCTAATTTATAACATTGTACCCGACACAATACGTTAAGAATTAGTATACATTAGATATATCACTATTAGCAAAGTAAAGCTCAAGCCGAATATAAATCGAAAATAATGTATTAAAAATTCAATATGTATTAAAATCTCGAATACGTTTAGTATGAGTTTCGAGTTACGTAATATTTTTTGGTTTCCGTTCGGCTCCACACATTTCAATAAAGCGCCCCTGGCGGAAACCTAAAGGAACTAAGTTCAATGTGGAAACCAAACGAAAAATGTTTACGCAAACTATCAAAAATCATCATAACCCTACAGGTGGTGTATTAAAAGCTGACATGACACTTACTTACTATGAATTGTCGGGAACAAGTGTATAAATTTCTTAGTAGAGAATGACGTCATTTGTAGATACGTATTATGAAAATACATTGTTGTCTCTATTTCTCTCACGAAACTGAGCATATTCATGAGCGAGACGGGGCATCAATTAGTAAAACTGTACTTATTATTTTTTTGTATGTTTCTTTACTGCCAGCTTTTACAGTAGATTGGTCTGTCTTCTAATAAAACGCTCTTCCGACATACATACGACCAGTCATTCAAACAGGTGCCAATATTCCTTGCGCATAATTCATAATTTAAACTAAACTTGTTATAGATGTAGCTAAATTGTGCAAATGATATTCGACCTTATTTGTAGTTAGCCGATTTCATAGGAGGTAAAAAACTTTTACTGGTACGTTTGGCCAAATATTGCTTGAAAAAAAGGGTCATCATGTAATTTCATAATAAATAGCACCCTGTATTTGTCTGTAATTTACAACTGGCTCAATACCATACTGTGTTTTCATTAAAAATAACAAATAAAAGCAAAAAATATCATCAGTCCGTAAAATTATAATCAATGATGACAAATCAATGATTAACCTAATTAATCAATCGATTAAATTGTTACTTTTTAATAAAAAAAAATATCGAAAGCAAATCAGTCTCCTTACCTTAATTTTAGATTTATTAAAACTAAATTTTATGTACATTCTCTTTCGTAATGGCCTTGCGTAAATTATGATTAAATATTATAAGAAAACATTTATTTATGAGAAATACATAATTATGATAATTCATGAATTCACTGGAAATTAGGTGAGTAATATTGTAAGTAAGTATATAATGATGGATTTTCGGTATTTAATTTATTGAAAGTATAGTAAGTATTTATTAAATTTTAATAAGTAAGTAGTGACTAAATAATAATGACAATTGATATGATTTTATACAACTATAGTTAGAGGCGCAAAGCCACATACCTAATTCCATACATACAACAATCATTCGAAAAATTATAAAAAAATCATACATTCACTATCTAAGAGTTATAATTTACAAGTTATTTACAAAAAGATCATTTTCAATAAATACAATAATAATTTGGCTGATTTTTGTGCTAAAATAAAAAAAAACCTCATGAAACAATTTCTATTCTGCCGATCGTTAAAATAAAATTTCGACTCGCACACTCACGGCTCACTCTCGAAGCCTCGAAAACTGGCGTGAGTACCTTATTGTCGTTCACTTCGCAACGAAACGCAAACGAAGCTATTATAAAAATATCAATAAATTAATTCACTACACAATCCACTGTGTAAAAATATCAATTTGTTACAAGTTCGCATCGTCCGTCCCTGAATCCACACGGTTATATCACAGTAGCGCGCGCTTCGCAACCTCGTCGCTATAAACTCACAACGGAACCATTGACTTTCCCGCAAGGCGCTCGTCGATCGCAATAGCGACGAGCGCTCGCGCTCGCTCTCGTCGCTGACTAGGCTGGACGTTCCCCGGAAGCGTCCAGAAGCGTCTAGAAGAGGTCGGTGATGATGGTCCCGAACCACGCGCAGACGACCGGCAGCGCGTACGTGAGGAGCGCGCGGTGCAGCGAGGGCTCGGCCGCGGAGCCGGCCGGGCTGGGCTCGGAGTCGGCGCGCGCGCGCCCGCCCTCCGGCTCCGGCTGCAGCTCCGGCTCCGCGGGCGCGGGCTCCTCGGGCTGGCTCTCGGCCGGGTCCTCGGCGCGCGTGCGCACCATCACGTTGTTGGTGGAGGGCGGGTTGACGATGCTGGGCACGACGGGCGCCTCGGGGGCGGGCGGCGCGCCGGGCACCTCGGTGGGCTGCTCGTAGTCGCCTGAACCTGGGGAGGTGCATCGGTTGCTGATTTGGACTCGGTTTTTGGTGTTTCATGTCATGTTAAGAAATAAGAGAAAGACCCTTAAATTAAGTTTGTACCAGACAGATGAAGAGTTGTTCTTGGTTTTTTTTTTTGAAGAATTGGAAATTATATAATGGAAACTGGCGTGGTTTTATCACATTTCACACATTCGTGCAGTAAGCAAGCAACCAAGTTCGAATAGGCCGAGTGGCTAGCCCTGATGTCAGAGTTTTTAGGTCACTCGATGGCCTCTGACATAGCAGTTAAAACTATAGTCTTAGAAACCGACTCAAATCGTACGTGTGCAATTCTCGTTTTATAAAATAATCTTTTAAAAATTTACTTTTGTAAACTATCCTAAACAACCTGTACCATGTTGAAATAGTATCCCCCTTGTTATTTCACATCAAATTACAATCACTTGTTAATATGTGCTAAACACAAGTCCTGTAAAAGACACGCTCCGTCAAGTAGTTTAATTCTATCCCACAATCACCTATCCAAATAACTAGATAGTAAATAGTCGTACCATCTCCATCCTCGGCATCCTCATCATCATCAGGCGGGCCGTCGTCGCCGCTGTTGTAATCGTCTCCCGACCCTGAGCCCTGCTCCAAGTCTTCGTAGTCATTGAAATTGCTCGCCGCAGATTGCTGGTCTGAAACAACAAAAAAACAGTCAATTACAGGAATCAATACGTACACCGAAACGACATCTATCTGCTACCTATGAAACTATCCTGCATCGCGCAATCGAAATTCTCCAGCGGATTAGACCAGTAGGTACAGTAACAACACTGTCGGACAGCTGTCCCCGGGCATAACACCTAGCCTGGCAGCAGGGCTAGCATGATCCCGAGACAAATTGTCTTTCCATAGTTTTTATCCCGCGAGAAACACAAACATAATATATTGTATATCCGTATTCTAGCTTTTTCACATAAGCGTGGATGAAAACGGTAAAATTGTTTCCGGCCTGTGGAACCCTCCTTTATCAATTGGAGGAACTTCACTGCGGACGTCACTCTCCACACCCATCTCCGAATTCTCCTCCCTCCTCACCTCGGTCGTTGTCCTCGGGCCACTCGACCTCCTGTCCGTTGTAGGCGTCCTTCAGCTTGGCGGTGAGCTTCCGCAGCGTCTCGCCCTGCGCCTGCGCCGCCGTCACGGCCGCCGGGTTCACGACGCCTCGCACCTCGGGGTTGGACGCCTGCCCCGTGAGCCCGTCGCCTGCCACGGGCAGCGTGTAGCTGGGAAGGAAAGGAAATGATAGCTGACTCTATGGGGTTTGAGTCTTCTTCAGCAGTCGTTTTAGGCTGGGCAGTCAGTTATGACTGGTTGAAAAGATCCTAGAGAACTTAAGTATAGATATACTATTTGTTACAATCGCTGGCGTTTGTAAGAAAATACCAACAAGTTGAAGGGGGATCTACAGCTATATAGGTGCAGACAGTGCCGTAACTAGCCTTTTATGCGCCCGGTGCGAGCTTTCAAAACTGCGCCCTTGAAAAATGCTCTAACCAGGCTCTGACAATAAAGTGGACAAATGTGCATAAAAATAAATCTATCTATTTTTTGTTTACGAAGGTATAGGTACTTAGTAGATTTCTTTAAGATAAAAATTGTTTATTCAAAAATATTTGCTCAAATACAGAAATGACACAAAGTACTCGATAGTAAAGACCCAAGGCTAAGGTAAACCGTAATCACAAGAAAAGGACAGCTACCTACTCAAAGATTTACTTTCCGCGCTTTTCTCATTGCGAAGTCCTTGATTACATTGTCATACGACAGGAGCCGTGCTATGTCGCGTTCAATCGACAAAATCGCTAGGCCAGACAATCTTTCTTGGCCCATCGTCGAGCGCAGGTACGTCTTTATTAATTTGAGCTTACTGAATGATCTCTCGCAGGAAGCTACAGTCGCACGTAGTTAATGAATAAAATCAAAGATAAAGGGAGGACCAATGAATGTGGCTGACAGCAATGACAGCGTAACGTGAACTATATGTACATCTCCTCAGCTAGATTGACAGATTTGCTTAGAACTTCTAAGTTAGTGTAAGTGGCGCCCTCCAAATGAATATAGACAGAAATTGTCTCATAGTTACGGTATAGGTACTTTTGTTTGTGTATGTAATATTGCGAGCAAGACAAGGTGGATTTATATTTGTCTGATGTGTCGTGACGTGACGCGTCAGAACTGTATCGGTTCCATACATAGGCCATCACAACACAACACGTTACGCACTAGTGTGAACGTTACCATCCTACTAATATTATAAACGCGAAAGTTTGTAAGGATGGATGGATGGATGTTTGTTACTCTTTCACGCAAAAACTACTGAATCGATTTTAATGAAACTTTACAATAATATAGCTTATACATCAGAATAACACATAGGCTACAATTTATAAACATATTGTTCGAAATCCTGCGCAGACGAAGTCGCGGGCACCAGCTAGTACTAAATGTATGAAACCGATACCGTTCTGACGCGTCACGTCACGACACATCAGACAAATATAAAACCACCTTTACAAGTGTTGTTGTTTCAAGATCGCTTGAAAAATGCCATAAAGATATAGAAAGTACAGAGGGCGCGTCTACACCATATTCGCAATAAAACAAAATGTACCTACTAACTACCATGCATGAAACAAAACTAGATACTGGTCTGGTCATTTCTGCGCCCCTCCAGGGTCTGCGCCCTGTGCCTGGGCACCGCTGGCACCGCCCTAGTTACGGCACTGGGTGCAGATTGAGCATTTTAAATGAGCGTCTGAGGAACAACGACTTAAAAACGCCCGCACGTATCCATTCCTCACATACAATAATAGCCCCGGCTTGTAAGTGGCAGAACAAGCTTGATACCAAGCCCCCATATAAAAGACTGTTCCATCTTAAGGATAGAAGTGGAAGAAATAACGGAAGCCTCTATAAGTCTTGAGAACTGAAACTGCTAAATTATAATATTGTTGTTGTTCTCACCTGCCGCTGTCTGTTCCATTGAAGCAAGGCGCGTGTGTGATGCTGGTGGACGTGCACAGCATGACGGGCAGCAGTCTCCAGAAGGACTTGGTGTTCCGCATGCGCGCGCGCGTCTCCTTCACCAGCCGCTCCAACGCCGGCCCGCCCCATTCAGACCCTGGAGTTATTAGGAAGACATGCATAAATACTTTCGTTTCCTACAAACAATGCAATGTAATTTGTCATCGTCATCGCTATACGTGCCTGCTACAAAAGTTTAACTTACGTCAGCATAGCAAATTTCGTTGAATTGAGCATAGCAAAATTGACCAAAAATTCTTCGTGTTCCGTAAATACTCGTACTACTAATAAAACTGATTTCGTTCGTACTATTAACAAAAGAAAACTCACCATGACTTTCGTCATTTTTGGCAATAGGCTTTTTATTCTTTTTCGGTCCTTTCTTGCCGTCGAAATCGAAAGTCTTGAAGTCTATATCCATCCCGCCCGCAGCTGCCGGCTCCGGATCGGCGTCTCTCTTCCCTCTCACTTTCTCTTTTAGAGCTTCGTACTCTGCTAATTCTAGATTCCCTCTCAAGTAGTCGAGTAACCGATTCCTTAATTCGGCCCTCTCTGCGGCTTTGGCCAGTTCCTTTTTGATTTCTTCGTTAGTCGGTATGCGTTCTTCCGCATGATCTTTTCCGTTGTACAGACTTTCAAAGGAGCCCTCGATTTCGAAGTCGTCGACGTCGTTTGTTTTCTTATCATGATGCCAGTCGAAGTCGGGTAAAGATCTGATCGATCTCCGGCTTTTGCCTGAAGGCGTGAAGGGCCCGGTGGCCGCACCGCCACCCAGGACCGGCTTGCCGCAGCCGGCGAATATTTTCTGCGAGATGTCCTGGTTGTGCTCTTGGAAGCTCATGATGGCCTCCGAGATCTTGATGTCGATGGGTTCGACCACCATAGCTATGTTGAAAGGACCGAGGAGACGATCGCTCACCTTTTCAACGGCCTCTGAAATGTAGGAACATACAACGATTTAAACAAATCTTTGAATGTTTTGGGTTTTTCTTCATAAAACTCTAATCAGTGAAGAAATGTTCTAATAACGAAATTTAGTTTTTTGCATTCATCAAATCACAGTTTGATGGTTGACTCGGTCATGAAACTGGTCATGATTGTATTTTCAAAATGCAGAATCTTGGGTGTCTTACTGACATTTTACGAGTACTCACCGACATAAGCATCCCAGTACTCGGAGATGTCCGCGTGCGCCGGCAGACAGCCGCGGATGACGTTGTGGCAATACCGGGAGCATGCCGGGTGCGCGATTCCGCCGCACTGGCCGCAGTACTGCAGCCGAGTCCAGGATGTGACGCACTCCGTCGTCACACCGGCCTGGGGGTGGAAGAAGCACAATTTGAGGAAAAGCTTTTGTAAAAATACATTCAGGATTTTCGGACAAATACCTTCTGAGATTCTTGCAGTAGGTACTTACTGTAAATCTTTAAATCTAGGGTTGAGAATTGGGGAAGCGAGCATATTTATTTTTCATTAGGCGAGATTCCTGGGGCCCTGTTCTTACGCGTGAGAATTATCTTGGTTACTCCTATGACTTTTCAAACGAAAGAATTGTCTCTCTCGAAACCAAGATAATATATTACGCGTAGGGGGCCTGGAGATGCGGCATTGGAATTAAATGGGCAGTGCTACCTGGGATTTATCTTAAGCGTGGCTCTACCTAATCAACTCGCTCGGTGGGCGCATTTGCAATGCAAAAAGAGCTAACGGGTCCATAGTATCAGTGTCTCTGGATCTCATGTGGATAAGTGAAAATAAGACTTGTAGATTAACCATGAGGTCGGGCTAGTCTTATTTACTTATAGATATACCTTCGAGTTTATCCATATTTACTACGGATTCTTTTCTACATACTGTTTTTCTGGAAAATACTCGTACCTATTTAAAATGTATATTTTATACTTTGTACAGGTCTGATTGTTTGAGATAACACTCAAAGTGCCAAGAGTTTATCAGCTCAAATTGGTCGTTAAAAATTGTATTGCTAAACCGGCGACAATTGCGATGTTAATATGAATGACAGACATCGCCAACCCTATAGCGCCTCCGGAGTCCGGAGCAGAGGCAAAATTAGCCAGATTTATGTACGGCTTACGCTACATCAACATCAATAAACCGACTGTTCGGTCCAGCAGTGTGTCACTTGCCGTTGGCGCCAACTAGGATCAACGAACGAACACTTGGCGACGGGCGACATGACTCACTTGCTACAGCTAAAACCCGCCAGAAAGTTGAAGGTCAAATCCGACGTGAATATAGATTTGCATTGATTACTTATTTGCATTGTAAATACACGCGTGTATTGCGCTAGACGATAAACTAGACAAGCCAGTTTAATCTCTACTTCTTGTGCAACACGACCGGTATTGCTTCGAAGGAGTTTGGCAATGTGTGCCTGCCGTAACATCCCAAAATCATTGGTCTTTTAGGCAGCAATAAAAACGAAATTGTTTGAAATGGCCAGGATGTTGCTACTTTGCATGAATTAGCAGTTTGACACAGTTGGCGCTGCCGCAATCAGAACCTAACTATCTATTTAGAGTCTGACAATTTTATTCTGACCCTGGCGGTTTTGGAAACTAAATTGAAATTGTATGTAAATTTCATAAAATCTTTCATTAAATATGCAAAGCGTACTTTGTAGCTCATAAGCATTTCCTGAAATGAATACAATTAAAGCACAAGTCTGTAATAAATTGGCACGTATCGACGAATGCTTTATCACGTATTGTTCTTATATTATCGATTACAGTTTATTTGGAAAGGGTTCGCCTTTCAAGCCAGAGGAAGCGGGTTCGATCCCAGCCGAAGGCTCGTATCAATTTGTTCATTGTGTGAACATATGTGCATATCTAATATCATCTGCTACATAACTGGAGGCCGGTGTATGGCGACATGCTCGCCACCAGTCATATTTAGGACGGAATATCGTCTAGCGTAGTGTGAATGTTGTAACACTTCTGCCCTTCCCTTGGGGGAAAAAGACGTGACGATAATGGTCTTCTTATAATCGCCATGCCCACCCAAAGATTCACCAAGTCGTTCAAGCTCATGTCTCAGGGCATTAGCCTGCCTATTTCTTGTAACTCTACTTATTCACATTACTCTTAGCCCCTGACTTATGAATAATTTAATCCTGACTCTGTTTCTTGTCCGGCATCCATTGGATTAGCATAAATATCGTGAAAAGTCTAGAAAGTTTTTTATTGACGTTGTAATTAATTCGTCTGACCAAAGGTCTTCTTAACAAAACAATTGTTAAAAATGATTTGGTTTAATTAAAATTAAAATAATTTAATTTCGATCACAGTAAGTAACTATTTCTATAACAAATATCTAGTGTTAAGAAATCATTTTGAAGATGAACATCCGCAAAGTTATACGCTTGATTATTTCGATCACAATACCTAATCATCATAAAATCACAAACAAACTCACAAATCATAACCACAAACAATTCACCAATTGCTCGTTAGTTAGTACATGAACCGTATTTAACAATGCAATGATTTTGTAAGAAAACAATGGTTCATGAACTGAGTCAAAAAATTAAATTAAGTTACCTGAACCATGTTCCGGACGACGTCCGCGCCAGACCTCAACGCCTTATGGAAGGTCCTGGTGGCGACCACGGCGCGCTTCAGCTGCATCGTCAGCTTGTTCGGAACGTCTTCGAACGGCTGGATGTCGCGCATATTCTCGTTCACGCATTTCAAGTACCTAAAGACGACAAACATCGTGAGAGTATGGAGAAAATTGCCTAAGCGTCTACAGCGAAAAAAGAAAACCAAAGCAAAGAGATGTTATGGGTTTTGTAGTATACGTTATGGTAGGAGAGGGATTGTTCCCCTCGGAAAGTGACCATCGTGACAAGTAAATTTAAATGGTCTAAACTTTATCATGCTATGCCAAGAAACCCTGGTTCAGGCTCAAAAAAGGTTTATTGAAATAGCATGACAAGAAAAGACCTAAAAGTACGATAGTTGCCCAAGAAAGCTCGTAAATTAACAAACGTTAAGGGTCAAAACCCTATTCTATGAGCCTTTAAACCCACGTATTTTACTATCATCGACATCAAAACATAAATCCGCACACAACTCCGCAACTTTCCGCCTAATAAAACCTAAAGCAACAAAGTAAGGAATGTAAAGGAAACGATCCTCTCCACATGCTACTTGACTCCATTTTAAGACCTTTGCCCCATAACTTCGGACATAGTCAGGCATCGCCTATAAACATTTTAGTGCTTTTAAATCTTCGCTATACTAAACAGGGCACGTGCTAGTATCGTGTGGCAAATGTGAGCCATGCCATAAAGGAGCAATCGTACACCGCTCCTCATAAAAGGGTTGTTAGTGCACAATTGTTTATGAAGACGCAACTATAAAGCACTTACACGGACGACTTGAGTGTTATGGACACGTAAACAAGCGATTATGGCCAATAGTGGGACATAAAGAGCGTTGAAAAATGAGTGGCTACTGTACTGAGCGAGGCTGCTGTTGAATTGAAGCGATAATGATAGCAAATAATTGAGAGTTCCTGCAAACTGTAGACTTTCTTTTGGCTGATATTTTGGTCAGTTTGCTTTTGCGTTTGCTGGTGTTAGTTTGAAGGCAATTGCGGCCTATATGTACTCGCTGTTATGTGCGCATTTGCATACCTGACCGACAAAACTATCGGGCTATTGCAAGTTTATAGTCTGCGGGGACTCTTAGGGCGTCTGAGTCCGCGGGCGCCCCAATGTCTGTTTTCACAGGTTCAAATTATGAAGTAGAGTTAAGCCGATCAACCTAATATTGTTATTGCATGTGCTATAAGCTTCGGTTCCAGGATCTTTGACGGATTCTTTGATTACTAGCGTGCATATGGTTGAGTGTAAGCAAACTGTTTGCCAGCTGTTCATAGCAAGAGCCTGGGATTGTTTGATTGTTGTTTTTTTTTTGGGATATAACCTTCAATCAGACATCTGATCTAAAGATTAAATATTGAAATTTTGCAATATTTCTAGAGTAGGTTTTCGAATTCAGGGACCTTCCAGTCAACATTTAAACTTAAACAACACTAAGAAACATCTTTCTGGTGAAGCCTTTAATTGACCACATCGAAATAATCTTCCAGGAATTTTACAAATCATCTCTTAATTGTATTTATTTTACGAAATGAGGTCAACAAAATCTAAGAAATGTCGAGGTGGAGCGTACTTACGTAGAATCGAACTGGTACTGCGAGTTGAGGACCGTGAACATCTTCTCGTACAGGATGCCGAAGAAGCCATCCATCATCACGCTGAAGTTGGTGTCGCCGCGCGTGTAGTACCTGGAGACACAGGCAAAGATTCTTAGTATTTCAACTAACTGTTATTAACGTCGGGAGTCCGTGTTAGGACACGGGCTCCCAACTTTTGTCTTACTAGCGTAGGCGCTCGCTAGTAAGACAAATTGTGAGATAATTTAACTTTGGCGTATCCTTGTGCCTGTCGCCGATTAGATTAAAACATTGGCGTGGACTGCGGACGGATAACGGGATCTTCTTGTACAAATTCAATTGTTTTTTTTTTTAATTAAATCAGATGGGACACTTTCAATACCCAAACAACTTTTTGGATAGTGCTTTCAAAAAACCGTGTCGCTTGTTCACACAAGTTGGTTTGCCGATAGAAAAGGATGCGGGACCAGCATTGAGCGTAGTTAGATCAGTTAGCAATGATCAACGAATCAACAAATTCTGTCGACTTATCGCTATGTCATTTCTGGTGAGTAGTAATATTTGTCAAAGCATCTGAGCTATTGTTTATGTATAGGCAGCACTTTTATTTATTTATTTATTTATTTATTCTTATCACACATTACAGAAATTAATAAAATAGTACAAAATTTAGTGAACTTAAAATAGATCTGTATTAATTTCCAATATTATGTATGTCTAGGAGCATTTTAATAACAAATTAAATAATCACTAGCGAGCATAAAACAACAGAATAAAATTAAGTAATGAGTTCAAATTTAAACATTTTGATTTTACATTGATTGCTAAATTATTATAGATTAATATTCAGGAAGTAATTAAATGAACTATGAGAAACAAAACAATAAACATAGAACAGTAGTTAAAAGTTAAAGCCTAAAATACTCTTTATTTGTCTTTGGAACTGATACAATTTTAGATATTTTATATGATATATTTTTATGGACTTCTTTTGTAATATCTGCATTACAAAAGAATAATTTTAGATAGACTCTGTCTCTCTTTTAAATTGTATTGTAGCCTTAGTCTTTCTTATCTTCTCCTCCGCAATAGACTCGACTTTTAACTATTCTTCTTAAAGCCAGGCCAGACTTCGTCCAGAGAGACCTGAACGTTGCACCTAGCGTTCAGCGTTGCGTCGCGTGGCTCGTAAAACAAAACAAAACAGAACACGCGTGAGCACGCCGCTACATGAACTCTCTCATACGAGTACATTACCATAAAGGTAAGGTAAGCATAAAGGTACCAATCCGCGTCCGACCGCAGACGGCTGCAGCAGACGACATGTCGCGACATTACTGCTTTGTATTTATTTGTATGGGATACGTTCCGGGGGAGCCCGGTGTATTGCGACAGGCTTGCCCCCTGTCACATTTGGGACTGAATAGAAGTGTCCGGCGAAGTGTGGGTGTTGTACTACACCTCTGCCAGCCCCCTCGGGGGAAAGGCGTGACGATATGTGAGACATTCCGCAGCGAGCGACATGAACCCAGCGGTAGCAGCAGACAACACATGCCGCTCGCTGCGGAACGTATCCCATACAAATACATAGAAACCAGTGGTTTCGCGACGACAGGTCATTTACTGCTGTCGTGTGGGGTCGGGCGTGAACGTGCGATGCGACGACACACAACGCCACACGCGCCGCGCAATGCCGCCCGTCTCCCTGAACGAGCCCTTAGTCAAGTACTTTACCTTTCTAACTGCTCAAAGAGTTGTTCGAAGACATACGAGTGCTGTTCATAGATCATGCCGTAGGTGCGCTTGAACATGGAGTGGAACTCCTCCCGGGACAGCTTCAGCAGCTTCCTGAAGAATTCTGGAACAATACATGGTATAGGGTTAGCTTTGAAACAATGCTTAATTCTCAAAAAGACTGGGGCTATTCTAGTTGAACAGTATTTAATAGATTGTTAATTAGTTACCTACCTAATTGTATTTGAACTTCTTTACTCGTAAGCTGCTAAAAGTGCTAAATCAACCCAATATAAACAACCTTTCAAGGACGCTTTGCAAACATATTCTTTCAAGACTACCCACCCAGTACTCAAGTAAAATTTTAACGAGAGACCGGAACTCTCGGAACGAATTATGATTTCCTGTAATTGCTAAAAACTTCTTTGAACTTTTAAAACTTCGCGGATTTTCTATTGAAACTGGAATACGAGTAATAAAACAAAACATTTCCTCACTTTTCACCCAAATCCGTGAAACAAAAACATTACGCTTTACATTCAATTTCCTTGAAGAGCATGTAGGTAGGTATGAGTCGAAATGAATCGGCTTCTCCGAAGTCTATAAAGCAAATGTCTGGCAGTACAGTGCTGTATAGTAGGTAGGTACCTATTTCTTCTGTCACTGCCCGAAATAGTTTACCTATTGAGCAGAGAGTGGGTGCGGTTCCACATGTTTGTTATCAATCTATTCAACAAATGTTTGAATTGGATAAAATATTATGATTAGAAATATGCGAGGAATTTATACGAGCATCGGTATGTAGTGACAGGGCCAGCATTTGATAGTTTATTAGATAGGTTATCGTGGATAGGCGAAGGCATGCCAATTCTAATAATTTATCAAGATATTAACTAAATAGTACCTAACGCACTTATGACTAGAGCATTTCGTGATGATCGCGAGTTTTGTCATTTATTTTTGGAATTTGGACACACTTCTTACATAATACCATGATCGTGTCATTAATTTACTTCTAGACATAGTGAAGTATCAACATGACTTTTGCAGATGTTTCCGGAGTCCGGAGTCCGAGACTTTATCATGGAACATTTTTGATTCCTGTAGATAAACACGTACAACACCGTTCTTCACTTCACTTCACTCTACCATCCCAATATCTCTACCTTAGCGTAGTCCCAAATACCGTAGCTTAGCTGATCCATAGTCGTAATCACCTAGGTATCAACATTCAAACTATCTGCAAGGCGAGAAAGTACGGAACCGGAATACGAACTGACAAATGATTGAGGCGAATAAACGATTAGCAAGTTATAAACACGTACGCCTTTTCACGCTCCGCTAGGCTGTGGTTTTTGTTTTAGGGTTCCTTTGGCTAGCTGTATGATACATTTGGTGAGGGTTGCGGGCGTTCAAATAACTGACGCGATGGCCGGTGGGTAGGGCTGTAGGATTGTTATCGAATGGCGACCACCAACCAGAAGACGGCGTCCCACAAGGTGGACTGAAGATCTGGTGACGGTCGCGAGAAGCCGCTGAATGAATGAAAAATGAAAATGAAACTGATTGATGAAGAAGAGTTCTATTCGAACATCTTTCAATACAATCAGAAAATAAGGCAAATTAGTATTATAATACAAGCTATAGGTTTTAGCTGAGAGCCAGCGAACGAAACACCCCTCATGTTTCGTTCGCTGGCACCGTTTCCATACATTTTTCAGAAAAAATAAGAAAGGATCGATGAAAACGGTGGAATCTAGCACAATTAAATTTTAACATTTTTGATGATCCAACTGTTTGAAAAAGTATCGTTTAGAGAGTTGAACGTTGAGCGTTATTGCTTCCACACAATTTTGTAAAATTCGCGTTTTCGGTAAAAAAAAAATTGGCTGAGCAATTTAAAATCGTAATGGGATAATTATTTAGCTAATATTTTTCTCCGTCTAAGAAAAAGGTATGAAAGCAGATTAAGCGAGAAGAAACCAATAACGCCCGTTTAACGCTCTTAAGTAAAGTTAACATTTACACCTCGAGCTACCTAAGTACACAAAAACCACAAAATTTAAGCAAGTGTTATCATTATCATAGACATTAAACGATAAGGAACCCCGTCACGGGCGTGGGAGCACGCAGCGCGCCTCCACTGCACTTCGCCACGGCACGCATGCGTTCATCGATGACTTATTCGTGCATTACGTTTGAAAAAATAAACAATAAACTATATTTAGCGACAGAATAGATCATGTGGTCAGTAATGATATATTCCCAACGGCTGATGATTAGTGGGTGGTGCCGTAACCACGGCACGCGATGTTATTCTCGTGTTCATAGAAGTGACAATTTTGGCATGTCGACGTAAAAAAGGGTGATTACGGATTAGTTAGAAATGATAAAACTGGCTTCTAACGATTGATTGTAGCATGATATTTAACTTTTTTCAAAGCATAACTTAACAAGCAAGTATAGATACGTCCTTAGTTGTGTTAAACGTCCTTAGATTAACTTTGATCTATTTTTTTTACATTCATTTTACATGTTTAAACCATGTTTAAATATAGTTCCTTGTTAAAAATCATTCCATAAAGACACATACTCCTAGTAGTTACTCCACAAAAATATCTGCTAAGCAAAAAAAGAATGCTGTTAACCTAGACCTAAATAAATTATTGTCTATTTAGACGCTAAAAGGAATCCATACGCGATTCGCATCGCAGCACACAAAGCAATAAGTACTGTACATGCACAAGATGTGCACGTCTTGCCATATCCGACTAGAACGACTATAATAGCTAAATTTGATCTATAAACAGACTGACCAACTTATTTCTACTACAGGTGGCCAAATAACAGACCTAAAATTTACTCAAAAAGACTTTCCGTTTTCGTCTGAAGTTTTGATGGTAGCTCTCCCCCACTTAACTTTGCAGACAAGGATAGTCGTAGTATTATAAAGTACGTAACTCCATTGTGACTTGACATCCGTCGCCTTGGAACATTGCTTCCACTCCAACCGCGAAAGTACGATGGTCCTATCGTCTATTCTGTGGCGAAAGCTCGACAGTCGTCTAGCGTAGCACGTGCTACATGTACGTATGAGTATGTATGTATCTCTGCGCCCTCATGTTGCATCAGGGCTAGACACTATTGTCCATTCTGTGACATAGGGTGCTGCGCTGCAAGGGCGGATATAATACTCGTCTTGAAACTGCTACTGGCGCCGTGCAGACAAAAAAAAGCTTTTGCAATTGGAAAAGTCGAGAATAAAATTTAGATCTTCTTTAAAAGATTGTTGAACCAACTCCGTGTAAATAAAGTAATGAAACCGACCTTTATGCCAATCTATTTCAATAGGCTGAAGTGAAGTAACGGAGATCACTGAAATAACATCCAAACGCCGAATGACACCATCAATCGGCATCCGTAACCTTGCTATCGAATGAAACACGCGAGGTTGTTCACTCGAACATGAGAATACTTCTCACGTGCCTGTAGACACTATGTCATATTCTGCACTTTCAGTTAGAGACAGAACTTCTTCTACTGTGGCACTTTTATACGTAGACGATGCCACTGCTGAAGTCATCGCGTCTACAACTGAAAGTGCAGAAATGGTAAAATTTTCACTAGAACGGGATTCATAAACTACAGATGGCGTCATCGATAATGGCATCTCTATGACAGAAACTGTAGAATAGATCATATTTTCAACCACTGGAACAACATAGGCAAATTACATTTACAGTGTTAACAGAACAGAATATTTCCCGTCGGCCTAGGTGGGCGACAAACACGGCAAGGCGATGCGAAATTATCAAATAGTCGTTACACGTATGGGGCCTACGTTGGCCATATAGGCCACACATGCGTACAACGACTACCTACTTGATTTTTACAGTTACGCATCGCGTTCGCATCGTGTCGCATTGCCGCGTCGCTCACCTAGGACAACGGGTTACTGAAGACGCACGACCAAGTTCACGCTGCAAAGGAAACCGAACACGAAAACTGATGAGAGATTTGGACACATTTACCACGGAAACAGTTCAGATAACAGTTACTTCTGACAAACTCCAGATTAGTCAAAGACTAATAAGCATAGATTCAGTAGCAGTTGCTACTGCAGACGTCGTAAATAATTCGGTCTTTACTACTACTATCGCGTCGGATCGTCTTTCAAGTGACAGCTACAGATGCGTCTATGTGTTGAGAATTTGGTTACAGGGCCACCAATTCATTTGTAGAGTTAAGTAGTGGAGCCGTCGTCGTATTTTCTTCAGCTACGCGTTGACAATATTTGGTTCCTCATTTGGCCGCCTCTCTAGATAGCTTGGTTTTATTACGCCCAACGAGTTATGGGTATTATTTATGTGCATTCGGTGTGAAGTTACTGATGGATGTTGCGACAAGGCGTCAAGACGGGAGTCCGGGCACGGGCCTACCACAATATTTTAGTTTAGAACATTATTTTTCCAATTTTATTTGGGTATTCTCTGTATCTATGCTTGTCTTTCCATACTAAAGAGAGCTAGATACTTCGTTGCTTGCTAGAATCTAGATTGTTGAAACAAAGCTGTTGGATATTCAAACAAGACGCCAAGACAAGTTTGATAACAACAGCTGTCAGGCAGCTGTAACTGGACAGGGTTATCATTTCTCTTTGTTCTTTAATGTTACTGTGCTGGTAGAGCTTACAATTTTAAAGCTTTAGATGCATGGCCGTGTAATAATATTTCCAAATTTTATTTTCCAACTCCAAATTCCTACAGATGGTTGTTCAGCATGCATAATCAACTTTTTATCCTACTGTCCAGAAAGGCGTTAATGGTTTTCTTGTTCAGATATGAAAGGATGTTGTTCCTAAATATTTTTTTTCTTGACCGATTTTAGTTTTCGAAATGTCTATATATTCGCTTTTGTAACTGTAGTCTGAGGCTACATTTTGAAATCAAGTTTCTGTAATACATAATAACTTTACTTGTTCTACAATTTTGTCATTGTGTCTACATTATTCATCTTTATAATAATTCTCCATATTTACGTTTTCTCAGAACCATAAGTTTAATTCTTTCCCAAATAAGTACGCCGAAACGTATTTAGTCAGAGCCAAGCCCAGAGCAATAATCGCCTCACCAAATATGAAAATAACTTCATACCCGAGCTTTGAAGTATTCTTACTTTTCTCTGTAATTCGAACCGATATGTAATCACCATTATGTGTTTAACCGATTTGCGTTCGTTAGTCGGTTGCCAGCGGTCGATCATTAAAATTTAATAAATCACCGACACGACATCTGTCGTGTCTTGCTGTTTAATTTAAATTTGATTCGTGGAGTTACAAATTGCAAGTTGATGTAGTTGTTTTGGAGTGTCGAGAAATGCTTGTGAGAATGTAGGAAAAGCCAGAAAGTTCTTTTCAACGCGAATAAGTTCGCGTTTTACCACCAACTCGCCTATTGGCAAGCGAGAATGTGGTAAAAGATGAAGCACGTTAACTAAGCAGATACCTATTTATTCTGGTATTGAAGAGACCTAGATTATATCTCTCAGGAAAGTCAGGAAGAACGCAGCATGTCCCAACCCTTGGCCGTACGAACTAGAAACGTAGAATCAAAACGTATATAAGTTATGTACGGAAACTTACTCTAGCAGTGATGACGCATGAGAAAGGTTTTAAAACCAGTCAGAATTGAACCACGCTGTGAACTTCGTCAATCTCCCACCAGACATACCGTTCCCAAGATGCCATCCTAACGAGGAAAATCTTTAAAAAGGTCGCATTAAGACATATTTCAGTCGATTTCCCGGCGCCGACTGTACAACAGCAGAGTCCGACCTACTCATTTGTACTATTCAGCAACGGCGCCACTTTCGAGCTTTCTGAACAGAACGAAGAGCTTCCCGTTGAAAACTTTAGTTCCTCCACTTGACCAACTGTGTAGAGATGTTGGTCCCGCTGTAATTGCATTGGAACGGTGCAGGGACCGGGCCTGGCCAAACATGGGCACAGGCTGGCCACTTGTCCGCCGTCGTCGGACAGACGGAGAAATCAGCCGATGCCTGATAGCTCCCAGCTAACCGACAGATATTGAATTATTATGGTGATCAGGGGCCCTATTCGGAGATTTGAAATTTTCATCTCACTTTTTGTCCTCCTTGTTGCTCTCGTTTGAAACGTCATGAGTGTGAGAGTGACCAAGATAAAATCTCATCTCATCTCCCGCGCAGGAATAGCCCCCCAGTGGGAAGAATGCGGCCGGTGACAGATTTGTGAGGTTTGTACGAACGAAGGTATCTGCAGTAAGTAGATTATTTATCACTTTGTGGGGTTGCTTGAAGTATCTGACCTACCTAAAGTTATTTATTGCTTATACCAGTCACCGTTTACGTTAAGCAAAGATAATTATATGAATTCCGCAAATATTGCGGTTTCGACTCAACTAGATCCGACAACAGTCCATCTACATTTTTTTCACTTAAAACTAATCGATTTATGAAAGAAAAAAAAACATTGCACCAAACGATCGACGGGATTTGAAATCAAACCAAAACCTTGATTCATAAACTATCAAAATCCACATAAACCATGCACCAGTGATATAATCGCAACATAAACTACTGGGCTGGCTTCAATCGAAGAGATCAAAGATCAGAAGCGGGCCGACCAACGGATGTGTCCAACTTTTAGCTCAGCTTTAGCTGAACCGATAATGCGTGAACTAGGGCAATGCTGGCCTGCATGCCACCTCATGCATGTTTCATACACTCGTTAAGACCATAATTTTGCCGTTTATTTAGTTTTTATGGTCAAACGAACCAGGTTTAATGAGGTAGTAGTAGCTAGCAATCACAAAACTATCGCAATTTGAAAATATTCCACATGTTTTATGATAATGACCCATACGCCCAGAATATTTTAAAGTGAAAAACATGTTGATTTAATTTAACAACATGTTTTCCTGATTTTTTAATGACATTTATCAAAAGCAGGTGCTTAGTTGATTGTCATGAACGTTGTCCTCAGTGTCCAACGGAATCAACAGATGTTGTATCAGAAATATTTTTTGCAGATATCCGTTTTGTTTCTGAAAGCCAGCATCGAATTTTCATTAACGTTCTTTGCGTTTACCTAGCTGTACTCCTAAACATTCGTGTCCATTCAATAGCCCGCTACCAAACCATCAAACGTGCCATTGAACGACGAGCAGACAAGTTAATTACTTTGTCCGGTCCGCCATTACCCTATACCAATATTGACACTTTCCACCGTTTCATGGCGAGAGAAACCGTGGACACCCGTGGACCAGCCTGCTCTCCCACGGTGCGTTTGTTATAATATTGTCCATACATCTGTGCTCGGTGGTTTTACTCGATGACTTTTCCTGATGTTATCTCCTATGTTCCGGGATAAATGTAATGCACTCTATATTGTCTCTATAGACTGCCCCAGTGGCTGCTTTCTGAGCTTGGGGTGTGGGTTCGATTCCCACCTAGGGCAAACATTCATGTGATGAACAGTGCTTTTGAGACCAGGCGACCGTGGATACAAAAATGTCCATAATAAATTTATTTACTAGCTGCGCCCGCGGTTTTAACCGGGATTAAAAAGTATCCTATGTGCTATTCTAGGCTATAATCTATCTCTGTGCCAAATTTCATCCAGATCTGTTCAGCCGTTCTGGCGGGAAAGAGTAACAAACATCCATCCATCCATCCATTCTTACAAACTTTCGCGTTTATAATATTAGTAGGATTCCAACAAATCTGTCTCACTTGACAAATTTCAGAAATTTCGGTTCAGCTCTACAGCCGACAAAAGTTTAATCAAAAAGAGATAGTTGCTTTTGCGTTTATATAAAATGGATGTAAACTGCGTTAGAAGATTCTAAGTAGTTGCAACATAGTATCCGCACATAACGTTGAGAATCATTAAACAGAGATGTCAACTAGGTACTTAAAGTAAAAGCCAATTACCTACCTTCGTGAAATTAAGAAATATGTACATGTTGCCCGACTAGTTCATAATTCCCCTCAAAACACGACAGGAACCTCTCAGATTTTTAGATAAAGAAATCTACGGTTTAAGTTTTACGTGTGGTTCTAACCTCATCTCATTCTAACTGTAGACATAACATATCTTCACGCCTTTCCCCCGAGGGGGCAGGCAGAGGTGTAATACAACACCCACACTTCGCCGGACGATATTCATTCCCAAAATGTGACAGGGGGCGAGCATATCGTCATACATGGGGTTCCAGTCATATAGCAGATGACATTCTAACTATCACTAACTAAACTATACCATTTCATCAAATAGGTAGTATGCAAATATGTACCTACCTATATTGACCCAAAACTGTGTTGATTGGAACAACCGTAAAATAACCATATTTACCTAAAAACATACTTTCACATGAATTCACTTGTGTAAGTAGGTACTCGGACTCCAAGTGGGTAACAATTAGCGGGTACGATGTTAATAATTTATTTATTGTTGCAACAGCAAACAGCAAACGGACAATGCACAGAACATGTAAGTACGTAAAAGTAAGTTCTCTTTTATGTTGCATAGAAACACGATGGTATTTCAATTCATTAAGTATGAGGTTTACGAGAGTCCGTTCGCGTCTTCTCTGACACGTTGAAAGCTTGCAGCAACAAAGAAACCTTTGCACAGTTGTTTTGAGGTTCTGCATGTTACTTGCAGATGTACCCACCCATCCTGCCTACACTTTCATTATGGCATTGCATGGTTGTGAAAAAATTACATTCCAAACATTATCATCCACAGCCTTTTAAAAATGAATTAATAATTATAATTTAGTTTACCTACTTGCTGTAAAATGATGTAGGTACCTACACTTAAAAATCAATGTATGTAAAATGACGAGTACATGACAGAAGCATGCAATGAATTGTTTTGGATGTTACTTTTTATGATAATAAACTATTCTATTCTTTTTCGAGTGTATTTAATTAAGTATATTGTATGTATAAATGTGGGTATGTGTGTATGGACGTATAAGGTTACTTTGGCATGCCCTACATGCTAAACAGCATGATGGATGGATGGATGGATGGATGGATGGATGGATGGTGTAGTTTGAATAGTTTTGATAGTGGAAGTGACAGAGTACAATATTTTGCAGCCAGTTTTTTGTTTTTCTTTCAATAATGTCACTCGTTGAACTCACTGCTAGATCAAATATCTCTTTAGCGAGTTTTATCAAAACCTTTTTACGTACAATGTGTGCTGCGAAATCATATACTTCTCGAAGCAGAGGTGTAACTGTAAAAGATATCGAACTTTCTCTGAACTCAAGTATGTCACATAATACAGGTACTGAGAATCAGTCTCCTCACCCTATAAGGCAGAAAGGACTCCATCAATAGCTATCTACAGCGTCAGTTCAACACCAACATATTCAAAGAGATTAGATAACCAACTTCGTCCCTATTTACGTCAAACTATTCACTTGTTGGATTACGCCAAGTTAAATTGCCCCGGGACTAAAGGACTCGATCTCTCCGGCCTATTGCTGTACTAAACTTACTTAGTTTAGCCATGTTTAGCGTAACAATCCTTGGGAATAAACAAGTAAACTAGTTCGTTTTCTTAATTAGAGTAACCTTTTTCTTTTGCCTAGTGTTATGGCCAAGAAGAAAGCCAATAAGCTCGCTGTCGTAAACTCTTGTTTCGCCAGGCTTAGTTGCCTAGGATGTTTATTTCGTTATGAGGAAGCATATACCTAATACCTATGTAGGGACGGAAATATGTATTCTAGGATGTCATTGAACTCATCATGACCAGTTTTTCTATGGAGCCAACTCTGAAATTAAGAAAAAGCCCAGTTAACATTTTTAATAATACTTAGACATTATTATTATTACAATGATACCCTAGAATATTTGTCGGTTTATTGCAAGGGGAATTTCTGAGATACTCAACATTCTGATTCATTCATGATTTCTGATAGTAACGTAACAAAGAAAACCAAGAACTTGATAGTAAGCAGTAGTAGTAGATGCAACAGTGATAAAAACTTTTTTACAAAAAATTTAACCGCCATAAAAACTGAAAAGCCAAAAATAATTGATTTAACATTAACAACTAATAACTAATGTAAGTATACCTCAGTAGTTTTGAGTCGGTGTAGTTTCGTCGGTTAAAAATCTAAAAAGTATGAATGATATTTGACTGTAAAATTGGATGACTAAGGCTGGTACAGAGAAAAATAACTAGAAAAGGAATGTGGGTTACACTGAGTCACATAACTAAAGGATTTAGATTAGGAAAATGCAATAGCTTCTTTTTCCTCATCCGCTCCTATGTTGACCTAGACCCTTATAAGCTAGAGTAGTCATACAGAGCTACCCATTGTAGTCACTCGTTAAAAACTACATGCTATAGTTAATAGGTAGAGTACAAGTCGGTGTTAGCTAAAGTAGATTTCTTTGATGTTCAAGCAATAACATTAAATGTATTTGAAAATTAAAGCTAGAGTGCGTAGGATAAGGCCTTTAGTAATAAATGCCTAGGTTTTAATTAACTTATTAAGCTGTGTGTCATGTTGTGACTAACAAGTCTGCGTAAGGCTCTAGTTATAGACGCGACAGATAAACGCGACAGACCGCTTTCTGCCGAAGCCTCTGCAAAATGTATAAATTCAATAAGCATCTACAGCGCACCGGGGCTTGGACCTGGGGGGCTATTCCTGGCGTGAGATGAGATGAGATTTTATCTGGGTCACTCTCACACCTATGTAGTTTCAAACGAGAGCAACAAGGACGAAAAAAGGTGAGATGAAAATCTCAAATCTCAAAGTAGGGTCACAGTTCCATAATCTTATAACTTCATACACTTTTGCAAAGCGTGCGTCGCGCGTTGGGATCGCGTCGGTTGCGCTTCCCGAACGCTTGTTATAACTAGACCCTTAAAGGCCACAGTAATTTGCGGTTAGTACTTACTCGGTATTCAAATAGCTTAGTTACCTATTGATTTCTGATATTAGTTGTATGTCATCTGCTACATGACTGGAGCCGTATGGCGACAGGCTCGCCCCATGTCACATTTGGGACTGAATATCGTCTGGCGAAGTGTGGGTGTTGTATTACACCTCTGCCAGCCCCCTCGGGGGAAAGGCGTGACGATATGTATTAGTTAGAACGAAGGCCAAACCGCTGCGCCGATCGCAGCCATATCGCTGCAGACTAAACAACACCCTACAATGGGTGATTAAACGAAATATATTGAGTCTAGACTTTGATCAAATAAATATTAAAGAGCTTTGGCACAATATTTTTGGAACGAAAGTGAAATGACGTCATCTTGCTGAATTTGTTAGTCCTTACATACTTAAAACAGCCAGTAACCAGTAGTTAAGTACTACTGGTTAAACCTACCCGTTTTATCAACGATTACAAATTCAATCTTTTTCTTTTTTCTAATACGTATATTTTCTCTTGTAACAAATTAATTTTAAGTTGTCTAAAATATGACCGGCTCGCCCCCTGTCACATTTGGAACTGAATATCGTTTGCCGAAGTTTGGGTGTTGTACACCTCTGCCAGCCCCTTCGGGAGGAAGACGTGACGATATGTTATGCATTTTCTCTTGTATCAAGACTTATTACAGATACAGACTTTTAGATGCGATTCTGCTATTACAGTTAGGTTTTTTATGAATTATTAACAATCGCAAGTTAATTTTCATGCTTTAACTCTACTGGAGTTAAGGTACATAAGTAATTTTATTTGTAATTATGTTCGTGATATATTTCGTGGGAAAAGAGTCAAAGAGTGACAATGAATGTGGTCTACGTGGTGAACGGAATAGTAATTTGAAACTGATACAATATAGGAGAATTTCTGATGATTCGGTGATGTGTACAGAGCATAAATTGAGTGTTCAGAAACGCGGAACAACGTTATATGAGTTGGAGAGAACCCTTGGACGCCCGAGGCGCGATCGGTCGATGGTATTGTCGAAGCTCAGGGGAATAGCGCTGATGAGATTGATACGTGACTGAACACGAAGACGATACTGTCTGTATAAGCATTGCTACTATGTATAGGAGGCTATTTTTATGGTTTATTTGACTGAGTCATTTACGTCATGATCTTTCAGACTAGTGACTGACCTATTTCATTAGATAGAACATTGGCGGTGGCCAATGGCAGTTTCATGCTTTTTACAAGAGCTAATCACGTCACCTAAGCACTGAATCCCTGTTCCGCACTGCTGTGTCTAAGATTAGGATAGCCATAATGATAGCCGACCTCCGGTAGGAGATGGCACCACAAGAAGAAGAAGAATCACGTCATATAAAAAATGCTAAACTACCCTCATAAATGTCTATACTTTTTAAATGTTGGCGTTTTACTTATGACACAGTAGAATCTACTTCAACGTCTGCGAGAAAGCGTTTAAACTATTTTACCAAAATCAAACTTGTTTTGTGAGAGAGACATTTCGAAAGCATCAAGGAAGTTGATAAAGACAATAATTGCAATATAATTCTCGCTAAGCATTCCCAGTGTTCCTAGAATTCTAGACCGTATAGGATCTTAAAATAGGCAAACTTCCCGCTGTCAAGCGCATTTGCAAGCGAACAGGGTGAGACTTCCGATAACCCGAGCAAGCTATTAATACCCGAGCCTGGCAGCACTTAGCAAGTGCTGTTACGAAACGAAAGGAGTGAGGAAAGGCCATATGGCATCATCGGTAGAGATCATGGGCGTACCCAGAATTTGTTTCGAGGTGGGGCAAACGTGAATGTACTGGAAAAGTACATAGTAGGAATTTAAAACTTTGACGTTCTTATGTGTATCTTTGATACCTAAATTGAATAAAAACATTTTGACTTTACTTGAAAAAATGCTTTTAGGCATTTTTAAATTCCTACTGATCTTTATACTGTATTTCAGTAATAAGCTGTGAGGGTTCTGTCTAAATCTAGCTGAAGTTTCATTTTCAATTTATTTTGTGCTTCCAGAACTCACTTCCTATGTACGCTCATCATGCAGAGGCCGACAAGCCGATTTTTGTTGCTATTGTTGATTGCAACCATTATTTTCTTTACTTGAAAAGCCTACATTTTGAGCTTCAAGTTAGGCACTAGGGTGGAGAAGATGGGGGCATCTTCTATCTCTACCATGGGCGTACCCACGGTGGGTCGTGGGGGGGGCCCCACGACCCACCGTGGGTACGCCCATGGTAGAGATAAGTAGATACTTATACATACATAATACAGGAGGCAGGCGCGTTCACTTTGATTTGATATGAACTGGCAAATATTTGCACTAAGCTGTGATTTTAGAGGCAATAAGTGTTAAGGCAACCCATCCTCCTCACGCGGTGGTTAGATCGGCCGTCGCGAAAATGTGACATGAAGGCAAAGACCGAGAGACGGATATATCGTCAATAGATAACATACATACCGAGAGACAGACAACGAATACTATTAGTGAGTAGGTGCTTTTCGCACGCATACAGGCAGATACAGATATACAAAAATACATCAAAGGTACGAAAAATATTAGTTAGGTACATAAAAAAACATTTGTTACCTACGTAATATTTGGTTAAACTTCGTCTAATTATTTGACGCTTATTAAATTAAGTGCACCTCAAGGTCAGGGATTATCAAACTTTTTTTACAAGTGCCTCTATTTAGTACCTCTCTACCAAAACAAAATTGTTGATTACATAATTATTTGTCTGGACTTTATTTACTTACTTACTTACATAATATTTTTTTTTTTCCATAGTTATTTGACACTGATACATTATTGCGCCCAATTTTTAAGATTAAACGTTCTCAAACTTTTTAACAAAGGCCCTCTTTGTTAAAACAAAGTAGAACGTAAAGTGATGGAAAATATTGATATTTTACTTACCGTCGAAGCGTGACGCCTTGTTTGCGAGCATGTCTGCGAGCTTGTTCAGCTCGCTCCGAAGCGCTCCCTCTAGCTGCGTTTTTGCTAGGTTGGTGAGCCGCGTGCGCGACGCGGGACCACAGCACCCCTTGTTGAGGCATATCCCGTCAATATCTGGAGAGGAAGAAAAATAATATGAAAGCGACTGAAAGTGTAGAAATCAAAAACGATGAAAAGTGGGACAACTATACTAGATTTTATTAAACTAAAGTTTGTTTAGAAACTGAATGCGTTTTCTTCACGTTCTGTTATTCAATAACATTGGTAAAAGAGTTGTCTTCACAGATGTCATTTGTATCTACCTACTTTTAAAAATATTAAGTTGTTTTTTTTATCATTTTGGTGTTTAATAAATCATTTACAGAAGTATAAATCACAAATGTAATTTGCATTTAAATTACTTTTGTTTGTTTTATCTATAAGTTAAATTTACTATCGTGGGGTAGGGAAATAGTTATTTCACATGCAATATATGTTATGTACCTGTAATAATTGTTGTATTGTACAATGAATGACATTTAAAATGAAAATATAATGAAAGTAGTAATTAGGGATATGATAGTAATACCTAGTAAAAACAGCAAAAATTTTACTTCCTTGTAGCATTTATTAGCTTGTATCTCATCCATGACCAATAAATAAGTCGTCTTTGTTATAACTTACCAAAGTAATGACTCATGCTCATCCTGTCTGAGTCGACACGATCGGAATAGCTTACAATAAAATATTAAGCTGAACTTACTGTTAGTATGATGAGTAATGAGTAGGCAGCTAAGTATTAGAATAAATGCGGTTTAATTGTTTGTTGTATAAACTAATCGTTGCAGATACAATTAAGCCATAAATCCATATTAAAATGTTATTAAATGTTAATCCTTGTTAAGGATTTATTATATGTGTTTGGCTGTGGGTACATCTAAGGATCTTATTTTATTTATTTGAACATAATCCACTGCTCTCAATAAAACATAAAATAAACTTACAGCTAATAACGGACTTACATCCTACTATCTTGCTTCTTACTAGTATTATAAACGTTAAAGTTTGTAAGAATGGATGGATGGATGTTACTCATTTACGCCAGAACGGCTGAACAGATCTGGATTAATTTGGCACAGAGATAGATTATAGTCTAGAATAGCACATAGGACACTTTTTAAACGCGTGTACAACCGCGGGGCGCAGCTAGTTTTATATAAAATATAACATTTGTTCGATTTAGTAATAACTAAGTAATAAATAACAACTTTTAATTTTGTCCAACATATCGTCACGTCTTTCCCCCGAGAGGTCTGGCAGAGGTGAAATACAACCCACACTTCGCCGGATGATATTCAGTCCCAAATGTAACAGGGGACGAGCCTATCGCCATACACCGGGCTCCAGTCATGTAGCAGATGACATACAATACGCACATATGTTCACACAATGAACAAATTGGTGTGTGCCGTCAGCTGGGTTCGAACCCGCTCCCTCTGGCTTGAGAGGCAGGCCTTCTCCAACTAGGCTGTGATCGCTTTTTTGTTCGACATTAACATAATAACTGTTATATTTATATTGTGAAGTGACCATGTTTACTCACATGTCATAAAAGCCCTTAGTGCCCCACCAAACACAAATCAAAGATGAAGGGTCGATGCGAAGCGAACACACGTACATTATTGAACAACTAGTAAGTACAAGCGTCAGATGCAGAATAGTTAAAAGTTTCTACAGAAACTCTGGCCCTGTATTCAATAGCTAGTATAGACATCACACATAGAATACTAAACAGTTTGTATAAGACGACAAGCCCTTCGATGGGGTCGCAAATAAGTTTAAATAAACCGTCTAGCTTCGGGCGTTATTGTATTACTGGCAGACAGGGGTAAGAGATATTGATTTTGTAGAAATTTGTATTGGAAAGTGATAGAATTAGATTCTTTTCGTGTAAAATATTCCTAAGAAAGTACATGGGACGACAATGTCAGTGATTAACTTTACTTTAACTTATGATTTTACATGTCATACAATTTTACCTAAAGTAACAATACTCACACAACCATTTTGGTCGGACTAACAACACAAAAACAACAACGCAATGTGGTGTTTTGTAAAGTCCTATTTTATTATTTGAATATAAATTGTAATTATATAACATCTTCACATAGTACTCATGGGATGATAAAATTATTTGATTTTGTAAACTATAAAATACAAATATGTATATAAAACACTGCTCAGTTTGGTAAGGTGACTTGGATACGGTGCCACTCACAAGAGGCTTAATTAAAGCAAATCCCTTCGAAATCTAAATTGTTAAAGTCCTTTCGGATACGTGTTTCGTGTTATTGACGAGGGATGAACGCACTTCCTGATTTACATAGTATTCATGGCAGAGCATTTTGAATCCTATGATGTTGAGGATAAGGAACGTAATGGTTGCCAGGAATCTGAATGCAGATGAAATTAAAGCAGTGGTCCGAGTATGGTACAAGAATCAAAATGAATGAAAACTAGTCGTAAATAGAGACCCACCTTTTTACCACTTTAGTGTAAGGGTTTGTAAATAACACCTACCCCCAAGCATATCTTAATAGCTATAAAAGTAATAATTCTGATTCTGTTAATTATAAAGCTACTATAATCTTTAAAATTATACTTACCTATTTGTATTTGTAGAATAAAATATACGCTACCTATATGTATACCAGTATACAATGACGACGGTTCCCAAACGTAGACAGACCAAGCGCAAGCACTCTATCATTTTCATTTTATAGGTTTATCTCCGCCGTTCTATTAGTAGAACGTTTAAATTAAACATAGCAATCTACTTTAATTGATACGTTTTAGTATAAATTATATTTTTTGGGATTATGCAAAACAAATCTCTGAATTCTTGAAGCTTACACCATGTTAGAGACAGCCCCAAAGCTAGGGGGCGACATGTCTATCGCCGGGCGATAATTTGAGTCACCGCGCTCTCCGCATAGATATTAATGTGTGTGTGACGCTCTCAGAGAGAAGTGGCATGACAAATGTGGAGGGAAAAAATATGAGGGACTTTTGAATCATAAATGCAAAACCTTCTCTAGCGAGATGATATTTTCTCCTCTCATATAAAGTTAATTTAAGTTGAGGCTAGATAGATCCGCTAAACCAAAGGAAGAACTTAGTAACTTAATTTTAAAGAAGTTAGACATAACTAGGTATTTTAGGTTTTAGATGTGTAGGTAGGTTTCTCAATAAATATAATAATAGGAACTATGGTATTCCTACTTAAATCTCAACTTACTCGTCTCTTCATGATATATTTTTGATAGGTAGGTACATACGTGTAAAATCAATCATATGAAGAACGCACAACTTTTCAAAGAATCAAGTTTCTCATTAAAAATGCACGAGTGTTAATCACATCAATTATCATTTTAACGAGATATAAATAAAACTCAAATCTTCAATTGTCAAGCTCAACTGTAAGTTATGGTGTGATCAGATACCTATTTGATCGTTATCTAAACAACTCAATTGTGAGGCCGGGTGTGGGTTATTAATAAATACATTACAAACGAGTACGTTTAAACGTGTCAACTGTTTAAAGAAACTAAATTATATTTGTGTGGATTTAAAGTACATTTGTGTGATCGGTTTAGCAGTAAATAAAAGTACCTACCAATGTTTGTTAAACTGTCCTGCCTGTAACGTAGCGCCCCTCGCAGTTTCAGACGAAATGGCTGCCAAGTTTTATCAACTAAGTATATTTGTAAACTATTTTTGTGGAAAATAAAACAATCTATCACATTCCTTCATTTCTGTGATAGGTTACATTTTACTAGTTTCTAAAGATTACATTTTTCTTAAATAAATAAAAAAACTTATATAATTACTAATCTACATGTACCAAATTGACGACTAACAATATCTGTTAGTTGTATTATTAAGCAACCAAATTTTATTATCATTTTGATTATTTGGTAGAACATCCCATTGCCAGTGTTTCGGTAAACGCACACTAAATGTGCTCTACCAACATGCAGCTCCTTTCCGCCTGTCTTTAATCTGGACGTGATGGAAGTCAAATAAACTGGCGGTCCCCCTAAACGCCTTGTTTGAACAACGTGCCCTCCTGCCCTGCGAGGCTCAAACTTATGAATGCGTTTCACTACCAAAGGGAAAGTTCGGTGTCTTTTAGAACATTTTTCATTTAATATTTTAACTTGGTCTCTTTGAAAATTACCAATGCTATGTACCTATTGGTATTGCTATAACGAGCTTACTACTTTTTTGTTTTAGGTTACACATGAAATTAAAAAAAAAAGATTACGCACTCGTAGCATAAATAAAAGTTAAAAAGACCCAACACAAAGTCCTAAATCATTTACTTACTTAGCACGAATTTTGAAAGTCAAATATTATGCCAAGTAATAGCAGGTTTCCGTGGCTAAAACCCATATGTTAACTAGTACATTAATATTTATAGCCATGGAATACCTAACGCAAATATCGTAAATCATAATTAACATCGACGATAACGCGTTTACGAAACTGCTCCCGTTCGCGAGTATTTGGGTCACTAAGTTGTAAACAAAGAATGATGGCATATCTGAATTGAACATACTCTTATGTGGACTGGGTTATGGTACTTTATCAGGCATATAAAAACTACCTGAGGAATTAGGGTAATGGTTTTATATTATTATTGTAGCCATAGAATTATAGTAACCAGGTTATGATTTACCTAAAGCTGTTTTAGTAATTGTACTTACAAATGCATAATTTGTGCTTAAATCGTATTAAGTAATATCGAAATTCGAATGTCGTTTTTTAAGTATCTTGATACTGTTGATAAGTAATAACAACCGACAAGTATTTAAGTCATTGAACCGTGAAATTGATTTGACATGCTCTATTAGCCATACATGATGATGATTCACCTGGAATCCGCATATCATTATCAGATTATTTACATGCTACGCTATACCATAAATTACCACACAAGTGCAATGATAACATGTTATAAGATTATTTTGGTATATTTACTGAATAATTCGCAATGTTTGAGCCATTTGTTGAAATTTCTGAGAAATTTTGTCATTTGATTTTTTTTAAGCTAATGATCTATTGCTATTTTTATGATCTGATAAGCTTCTCGTTTTATTATGAACGATTTGCATTATGTTTACTTAATCAGCCATTCTCCTTACATAACAAAGATATTATTTAATTAGTTTGATTTTGTTTTACCACTATCGTGTTACAGTTCTTTTTGTTTTTCAATTAATCTTATCACACTTGAACTATTACGTACTGTTTTTCTTTTAATTTAGAAGAAACTCACCATCCAACACCATCTTCTAGAGCTAAAACTTCTATGTTATGCGGGTCCTACCGTTCTCGCATAGTAATGTGTATAATAACAGCCAGAAGGGAATTTGTATGGACGTGACATGTGTGACCAAGCGCGAAGGTGGCAGTGTCGTACTGTGTGCCACTAATGTCATATTTCACACTAGACAGATGAAGATAGGCGGTTTTGGGCCACGATTTCTATGCGAGCTAAAGGTTTTTACGTGGTAAAGATCTCGTCTTCTATCACAATCACGTTTTGGAGTATGATAGTACGCTTTAAAATGTGGATTATGAGGCTTGAATCAAGGTTTGAACAATTCTGCAAATATTTTGTAATTTAACCAGTACAAGGTGAAAAAAAAGTTCAAAATGTACGCCTACGTATGGCATACAAGGTGACTTTGAATTAAAATTCATTCTAAAAAGCCAACCCTAGATTGGATTACTTGCTCTAATGAAATTGGCGTTCTACCAAGCCGACTAAATGAGTTCCATTTTAAACTTCGTTTAATTTATACTCCGGTTAATTGAAGAATAAAAACTGGCTTTCGTACGTAACGATGCATATTCAATATCTTGTACTTGCATGTACTTACTTTTAAGATAATCAAAAGCTATAAAAATATCTGCGAGTGCTAATAACAAGATCAGTCGTAAAACCCGACACATTGCCTGAACTCTTTCACAAATGGACGAACGTAACAGGCAATTCTTCCCGATCCTGTAATTAAAGCCAGTCGATTTCGCGGCGATCAATCTTCGTTCGCGAATATCCACGGCCGACCCTCTTCTCGCCAGATATGGCCAATTTCCCCGGAATGCCTTACCCGACCGGATTGTCTAATTATAAAAGAATTCGCGGGTGCGTCATCGTTTATTTATCTGGCGGGAATCTCGATCCGACCAATGTGAAGTAAAAAACGAACAAACGGGTCCAGTTATTATTAAATGCAGTCACCCGAGAGCTCACGCTCGCCTTCCCGAATAGGCCGCGGATTTACGGTTACGGCGCGAAATAAGGAAGCATTGACTATTGGGGACTATTTAATGGCCTCTCAAATTGTGCAGATATTATTTGAAAAGCGGCGTTTATGGGCAAATTTATTTTAGGGTAGGTATAAGTAACAGCAATTTGTCGCTTATGCGGTAGGTTTCGAAATTTGTTATTAGGTCGTTAACTATAAACTGAGATATCTTGTCAAATAAGCAGTAAAGAGTGAAAATAACTATCAATTTAGTCATTTCATTTCTCAATAATAATAAAAGGACATTCACCTGATGCTGGTCCACCGTAACTAAAGCTATGTGAAATATGCAAACCAAAACCAATTCGTTGATATAGGTTTATGGTGCAATCAAAATGAATCAAACGTACAGTTAAGCTTTAATTTTATTTTATTAGGCAATTTTCGCTTTCTGATCTCTAGAATCAGAGTTTTTACTATAAGATAATGAAATGTTGTGGGTAATGTCGTAACGTAAATATATATTATCTTCTGTATATTTGATTTGATATTATTAATACGCCGATCAGCGTTTGTTTTGTTCGTGTTTCGCTACATTCTACACGATCCAAATAACACAGTAGTGTTTCGTATCTGGAATCTGGTAAATTAGCGAGCCTATAAATCAGTTTCGTTGTCAGGCCGCCGCCTCATTGCAATTTACTGCCTATGGTGACGCGACACTGGGAAATCGGCGATACAAAATAAATACTGACCATCAAGATATCGATATTTTTTGCTCGGGAATCCGGTTTCGATGACTTAAGTTTAATATGTCAAATTTAAAACACCACCTCTGTTTTATTTAAATTCGTATTGATGAGCTTGAACGTAGTTTGGTGTTACATCAGTTTTATAATTTAAATTGTTTACTTGGCTGTAAGTAATGATTAAATGTAAATAAGTCAAACAAGATAGCAAGCACGAATTTAGTGTTTACGTAGTGTGATATGGTAAGATATTAGTGATAATTATGCATAATCGTATTGAAAGTCATTGACATGTGCCATTAAAACTTCATCTACATAGAGTTTAAACCACTTTAAGTCAGCACACAGGGCTACTGTTTTACGCACCGGAAAACTATACTATCCGGAACGCAAGCGCGGTTACAGACGGACGATTCTTCCGGAACTCTCGCAGCATTTATTCGATAAAGGTATTGATTTAATTACCGTAATCGGAACAAGTATCGAGTAATCGACCATATCGAGTGGTAATCGAAACAATGTATTAACAGCTAATATTTACCTACTGTAGTTTTTGCCAGTTTAATTATGAATATACGTTTTTGTCAATTAAAGTAGGTTAACACCGAATGCGGAACACAATGTGCTGTTTTTATGCATATTTTCACTTATTAATTTCTAGTACCTGGATGGCCGAGCTTTGCTCGGTATTTTTTTTTAATTTTTTAATTGTGTTTTTTGGATAATAAACAATTGATTTTAGTCTAACCTCAAAGCAAACACTAATTGACTTCGTGTTACTTAACAACGCCATCTGCTGTTGTGTCGTTAAAGCAATTAGTTGCTCACAAAAAATAGTAGTATTATTATTCGCCAATAGATGTCAGGAAGAGTCATATTTTCAGTTGAGATTGCTTATCGATAAAACACGAATAAAATGAAATTTTCTAAAAATGATTCCTAGCTAGATCGATTTATCGCCCCCGAAACCCCCTATATACTAATTTGTATGAAAATCGTTGGAGCCGATTCCAAGATTCCAATTATATATACATATATATATATACAAGAATTGCTCATTTAAAGGTATAAGATTCTACATACCTACAATTTGTTTAATTGCAATAGATTAGCCATGACGTCATAATACATTTTAAAAGCACATTAAATAAGCACTTAAGTCCAAGGGGGCAAGTGCATAGCTTTGAGAGTCACTGACCGCGTTTAATGGACCGTGCGGTGTCCACATTTCGATGATGACTTCATTGTGTAGATCGTTATAATTCGTGGCGGAGATTATTATATTCCCCACAAAAACTGTTCTATAATGGTCAGCGTCGCGCGGGTGGTCTATGTAATTACGAACATCCATTACAACGCGCTCTCTCTCTTTCACGCTTTGAAATTAGACTCAGCATTCGAAGTCGATCCGTATGAAGATCCTCTTGTCTCGCAATAAGAAAGGCATTCTCATTGAAGTCTGAACCCAATATTCGTCTAATGAAAGGAAGCTATAGCTAGATTTGTATATTTTAGATAATTGCAAATATTCGTACTTAATTTTATTGTTTTAATGTTATACTCGTATGTGACAAATGACACTTTAATTAATTGTAGTACTTATGCTCTAAATACCATTTCTTTCTTAGCGTCGTATTCTTAATGGTATTTATTATTTCCTTGGCTCGACACAACCCTTGGTTAGTTCTTGCAGTCGTGCACACCCACCCATGTTAGTAATTTTCTAGCTAATGTCTACCTTAGTAGGTGGCCGGCCGCCTTCAGTCCTATAATTACTCCATATTTTATTTAACTAAAAGAAACACTTCGTACTAAATACAATTTAATAATAAATAAATAATAAATAAATTTGGGACACTTCCACACACGGTCGCCTGACCCCAAACTATGCAAAGCTTGTGCTATGGCTGCCAGAGACTGATATACATACTTAAATACATAATAACACCCAGACATAGAACAAACACAAATGTTCATCACATAAATGTTTGCCCTAGGTGGGGATCGAACCCACGCCCCCAAGCTCAGAAGGCAGGTTCACTACCAACTGAGCCACAGAGGCAGTCAAATATTCCTTAAAAATCATGGACAGTGATTTTATACTCGTCAAAAAACAAAACAAAATCATGTTATAAAAATATTGAAACTTTATTATCTTCAAAGAAAAGCTATTTAAATACAAGAGAACCTTTCACGCCCTTCTGAAGTACAAGTTAATTTCTGAACGCAATTAAAATCCCTAATGATTCTCTTGTAAATTGTAAAGGTTCATTCAGACGAGGCTTTTACGTTGCGTTGTAAATTTGCTATTCGTCGAGGTGGCGCCACCGTCGCTCAAGGGGCGAGAATATTAACGCTCTCGACTCGAGACGCCAGAAAATGATTACCGCACTTAGAACTGCGATAAGAGCCTGTTTAGCCGCAGATGTAGAGATTTAAAATGATAAAGTTAAAAAATATTTAAATGTAACATTTTATACCATAGACATCGTACATAAAATTCTTTCATAAAAGTACAAACGCTTTATTTTACCATGTTGTTCGTGTAAAAAGCATAGCAACACCATAGGAAAACATTCTTATAAAAATTATAATAGAAATAGAAATTATGTAGTAAAATTGCTTATAATGTTTTGTATTTCATTATTTTACCGTTAGGGATTAATTAGTACGGTCTTCCCCTGCAATTGTTTTAAAACTTAGTTACTAGGTATATTTTTACTGCAATGCAATCATTGAAAGCGATACGTTTTAGTTTGTGTTCTGCCTGAACAAACGTAGCCATAACAAGCATTTTGCATGTTCCAATAGTCACTTGCACTTCTTATAATTATGTAAATCGTTGCGTGTGGTTACTGCGTAAATCGTAACGTTTGCTTGACTTTGACACTCGGTAATTAAAGAATTATGAATCTTCCACATACATGTATTTATTTGCATGTGTTATTATGAAGCTGATATTGCTGTTGCACTACGGGCAATAATAAAAGTTTTATTTTATTTTAAATCATTGTTTTAATTTTTATAGACTGAGCTAATGCTAACTTACTTTACAGTAACTATTACCACCTGTCATGATGATTTGGAACAATTGTCACTTTCATTTGTTTACTTAGCTTTTACTGGGAACATTTTTGTTTGTATTTAGCTCAAATCGTTTCGAGGTAAAGGGTGCGTCACACTCAGCTGAATTGCGGTTTGGCTGTCTGTTTTAGCAGGTCTGTCGTCGAAGCCACATGTTTTATTTTTAAACATGTTTATTTTTTGCGTCGCTTTGTAAGAGCCGCCAAAAAAACAATAAAAAGAGCTGTTCAGTTTGGGAAGCAGCAAAAATATTATCACTCAGATGTTTTGTGCCATTAATGATTCAGGCAGTTTCTGCTGTTCCCTTTTAATTGAAATGTTTTATTGCTTATCAATAAATTTTATTGAGCTGTTGAACCGGTGTATACTAAACTTGTATTTATAACTTTATTCCGATATAACAAATGATTTAATGCTCCTTTAACGACCAATGAATGAATTAATAACTTCACATTGTTACTTTTTATCTTTACTCATAGCCGTTATAAGTAATTTATAATAAATAATAATGGGTTATCTATCAGACCAAAAGACCTCATTTGAAGTAGATACCTAAGCTTATCGTATACTTGAACTCTACGTCTTGGCAAAAACAACTGCCAGCTAGTAACAGCATTTCTGCTGCATTTTAAAAAGTTCAAGCCAAGAAATACCGAGTGTTCACTTACATTGCAACGTAGGAATATTTTATTAGCCTTTGTTGAGCATTCCTCGGGCGAGGAGTAATAAAGCTAAGCTATAATTTAACTTTTACATCATAAAGCTAGACCATTGACAAGGTACAAAGGAATGAAATAATTGTATAGGTACCTACAAAAAACGTCGTCACTATTTCGGCACATGATTGCGACTTATTTGACCTATCGATGATCGATAGGTCAAATAAGTCGACTTTAATTTTGTTGTATGTTATATTAGCTTTTCTCTTTATTTTCAATATAAATACGTACATAATAAATGTGAGTTTTGCACGATTCGTTTTTGTACTTGACAGACAAAATAATAAAAAGGGGGCGCGAAAAAGTTTTAGAAACACCGGTTTTGCTGTTATCCTAATAATCCAAAGCATCGCAACTTACATAATTTTAACGTGATTAAAAATAGATTATAAAACAGATAAGAATACAACAGAATACTTCAAATATGTCGTGTCAGGTCAGTCATCGTGGTTCATTCATGCGAGTGTACAGAGCGACCAACTTATCTGCCGACTCCAATGACGGAGCTATAATCGTATTTTCTGAATTAAACCGTCAGCCATACGTAGAACATTTCTAGTTTAGTCATTTGCCCACCGCCTGAGATAAGTTGGTCGTTCAGTAACGGAAACGTCAGTTCAGCAGATCATTAACTCGCTTTTATATACACGCCTGTCGCTTACCTCATATTCAATGTCTTTGTGCTCCCCAGAATAACGTCAGAAGTCCAACCTACCTACTTGCACTTATAATTCATCAAAATTAAGTCCATCTCTGTCCTCATTCGCATTTTGGTTGTAATAAACAAACACAGCCCTAAAAAATTAATAAAAACTTTGCAGTGACTTGATGAGGAAAATGGAAAGCCAATTTTCGTCCAACTCCGGGGAGACAATTTTCTCGATTGTCTATTGCTTTAGTTGGATTTTCCTGCAATAAATTTGGCGTTTTCTGACCTTCGTCATCTTCACACTGATACCGACAGGACGTCGATTTTAGCGAGGAACATCTCTGGAACTATCCCAATTCCCAATATTTATTAGAAAAAGCCTACTTTAAAAACTTGGTGTTAAAAACTTTTAAATGAAAGTAATTCTTTCAACGGATATATTATAATTATTTGATACCCATTTAAAACTTTGAAATCGATTAGGTATCAATCAATAATTTCAACAAAAGGACACATTCTATGCAAGTGACTAGTAAGCAAGGTTTCAAAGATACGATTTCGTTTGATAAATTGAAATATCCGAATGGCGTCAAGCTGAAAATTACGTTACTGACAAGACTCAGCCTCTTTAATACGAAGAAGTCATATAATAGATGTCAAACATAATTATATGTACAAACGGACCTACAAGAACAAGCAAATTGCACCCTTCTTAGTTAAATGTACTTACAAAACTAGCAACCGCAGCATCAAGATGGAAACTCCAGCCTACTCAAGAGTGGCGAAGATCTATAATGGCGTGGCGAAAGGTGATGAGATGCAAATTAAAATAGTTCATAAAGCAAGTTCGACGTTGGAAGGCATTCCACACCGAGTTTACGAGTCCAGCATTCTTGTTTGACCAGGAATGACAATGAGGCCGGAGGAATGCTGATTGCAGTTTTAAGAAGCCTGTCTGCAGCTTCGAGAGCTTTCCTTTTATAGAGAACACTGGAAGTTTCGCAGTGCATATTCTACAAGTGTACTTACACTAAGTATTATGTAACAAAAAAAGTTGTGTTCGTTTTTTTGTGTGTAACCAAAGTTACAGAAGTAGAGTCATTTAAAGAAGTTGACCGCGATTTCCGATTTCGCGATTTTCTTACTTAAATCTTTCTGTTAATAAATATTAACGAAACAAATTATGTCACGAATTACCGATTAAAAACAGAATTAATTACCTAAGATTTAATGATATTACCTACGCAATAAGTATCTCAAAAATAAACCGAAGTTGAAATTTCTTTCGTGGACTTTAAAAACTGGGAAGGCTGGAGCATTAAAATGTCATCCCTGAAGGCTATCCAGACATGTGGGTGAAGAGGCACTAGACCCAGCATTGTGTGCACCTCCGCAACCAACTCTACAAAGTAAATAGGTCACCACTGGGTAAGGTAACCTTAGGGTTTAATTTCCTCTGCATAAAACTAATAATTTAGCAAGTAGGTAAGTCGATAAATTTTGATTGCCGCTGTAGATTTGACTCAAAGGAAATTATCACTTAGCCACAACTTAAATTGAAATCAAGGCTTAAATATCTCTACAGATAAGCTGTTTTGGATCAAATTCGACTTACAAATCATGAGAAAAAAATAAAACACGATGCTTTTATATCCCGGAAAATGGTCGAAAACTATAAAATTGTTAAACTGTTGGCTTATTTGGTAATTATCCTGCTTTCTCAGCTTGGGGGCGTGGGTTCTATTCCCACTTAGGGCAAACATTTATGTGATGAACATTTGTGTTTGTTCTATGTCTGGGTGTTAAAATCTACATAAGTATGTATTTAAAAATAAGTTTATCAGTCTCTGGCACCTTTGCTTAGTTTGGAGTCAGGCGACCGTGTGTGACAAATGTTCCGAATTATTTATTTATAAAAATTAACGAATTTAGTACAGGCAGGTACACTCTTATCCAGTCGCCCTAGAGTATAAAACGAGTGTCGAAAGATTGTGTCGAGGATGACCCTGTTTGACCAAGTAATCTTAAACTATGGAGATAATGGAATTAGGATCCCTATCGGACCTCACAAGTCGTAGGGAATTGCTGTGATAAAGAGTTCGCCCACTTACTAAGGAAGAAAAATGCTACGACGAATTTTAATCTTGAACTTACTTACGGTTTTGGTAAACTAGCTTATCTGCCCGCGGCTTCGTTCACGTTTCATAGCGTATGGTACTGTGATTGTTGTACTGTGTGCAGTTTTATATTAGGGTCCTCTTAGACGGGCCATATTTTTTCTGCAGTACTGGGCCGGCAATACTGACAATATTACCGACTGTAGCCTGGTAAACATAACATCAGCCATGCTGGAAATGTGTGACTATTATGGCCGGGCAATACTCGAAATATTGTCGCAATATTGCCGGCCCACTATTGCACAAAGTCAAAGTCAAAGTCAAAATGTTTTTATTCAATTTAGGTATCAAAGATATACTTATGAACGTCAAAGTTATTTAAATAGACTCGACCGCACAATTGCGCTCACCTTTGGGTGGCAGTGCTGTGTGTGTGTGTGTGTGTGTGTGTGTGTGGTGTGTGTGTCTGTGGCATCGTAGCTGCCGAACGGATGAACTGATTTTGATTTTGTTTTTTTTTTGTTTGAAAGATGAATTAGTCGGGAGTGTTCTTAGCTATATCTGAGCTATATTTTGATTTATTATAATGTACTACGAGTAATATTATAAAAGTAACTCTGTCTGTTTGTAGACTTTGCACGGCTAAACGGCTGAACAGATGAATGATGAAATTTGTTTATTAGTTACTTACAGTATTTCACGGAAGGTTTTTGATACTATTTTCTGATTAAATGCTTACAAAGTCGCGGGTAAAAGCTAGTTAATTATTTTTTATATTTCTAAAATTATTCAAGCGAAAATATTAATAATTGAAAGTATGAATAAGTGTGATTGTGAGTAAGTGTATGTTTGTAGCAATGCAGACACTCGACTTCATGTTATAATTTTTAATTTATACTTGTTACTACAATTCTGGCCCGTAGTGCAGTATGTTTTGAAATCGGAGTAGTATAGTTAGGTACTTAATTCCGGAGATTACCCATATTATGTACAACTTTACAGTAGGTATTAAATCTTTTTGAAGCCAAAAAAACATGAATCAAACTAATCTACTAACTAGGTATAAACATGTATATTACAGTTACTTTTTCATTGATTATTTTGCCAATACCGCTTAACCACGGCTTTTGCGAAAATCATCAACATCATTGTTCTTCCCACAAAAAGTAACAACATATTTTGCAACAACAAGTTTTAGGATTAGCTCAAACGGGCAGTCAGCGAGGGACGAGATGTTTGTCAAATATTTTATTTAACCCCGGACGCAAAAACGGCGTGGTGTTATAAGTTTGACGTGTCTGTGTGTTGCATCGTAGCTCCCGAACGGAAAAAACCGTTTTTTTTTAAAGGTGAATTAGTCGGAAGTGTTTTTAGCTATGCTGAATTAGTGTCGGGGGTTACTTATATATTTTTTTTAATTTATACTTGTATTTGAAGACCCACCTCGGAGTATCCAGAAAATCGTCCACCCCCTTAGATCAAACTAGAGGAAAAGATGGAACACTGCATTATATCTCGCTGAAGCCACTTCTTTTTAAACGTGTGCGCGTGGTAATGTTGCCACGAAAAACATTTACAATTGCACGAAAACTAATCTTGATTCTCAAACTCTACGTTAGCCATTTCCGTTCCAATATACGACCTTAGTAGATTTAATATTCTAAAACTGCAAATATTCGTAAGAGCTTAATGTTAAGGCTTTTCAAAATTGACTTGTGACAAAACTGCACAGTTTTTAAAAAGAACCTCAAAATGTAGTCCTGGCCACACTTTTATAATGCACTATGTATATTTATGTACACGAAATTATACCATTGCACATAATGTCGAGGTAAGAATGACCAAGCGAGTAGCGTAGTTTTTTTGCGTCAATGTGTGCGTGTCGTGTACATATACGACATTGTGTAGTTTTCGGATGGTTTTTGGCTTCACCTAAATCATACGCCGTGCGCCATCTTATTCTCTAGGTTGATCTGAGTCCACCCCTTATAACTTCGAGGTCGATCTTCATGAGACCAAAATGTGTGCTTCTTAATCTGGGGGCACGGTAGTACCCCCGCCAAGTCGAGCTTGCAAAGTCACAGCCGTAACATCCTTCTCAGGATAGTGTGTACTTGACAAAGTCAAGCCTCACCCAGAATGAAAACCTAGAACTGCCCATGAACCCAAAAAACATGGTCTAGCATTCTTTCCAACTTGTTGTAAATTACTTATTTTGGTTTTGCTTAAGCACCGATTCACGTCACTACGTGTTGCTGAACGCTATACTTGGCGGAGTATGTAAGTTATAATACCATTAGCTGCGCCCCCTGGTTTCACCTGCCGTTAAAAAGTGTGTATCCTATGTGCTATTCTAGACCATAATCTATCTCTGTGCCAAATTTCATCCAGATCTGTTCAGCCGTTCTGGCATGAAAGAGTAACAAACATCCATCCATCCATTCTTACAAACTTTTGCGTTTATAATATTAGTATGATGGAACCGCCACTGGCTTGGTCTGTACTGGGACTTTGTTCCCAAAGTTTGAACGCTCTAATTTTTACGTTACTACATTGCTGATAATTGATCTATCCTTTAGCGCTAGTTTAGACACGGCGGGAAAGTATTGTTGTCCTTGTCGAATGCGCAGTAATAACAAGGACAACAATACTACTACCGCGCGGTTCCCGCCATATCTGAACTAACGCTTAAACGAGAAAACAAAGTAGCACATATAGGTGGTACATTGTATAACAGTAGGTATGCTAGTTGGTCCACATCCATCGGCGCTGCCCATCTGTTTACATTAGGGCGTTTGTTATCTCTACCGTACGCACTCGTGTAAATAAATAGCGGCGAAAATAATAATGGCCTCTTCAGACTACGCTAGATAATAACATCATTTAAAAATAATAATAATAATTGAGACCATTAAAAATACTGGAGTCGTGTTATAAAAATATACGACTATGTCGAGTATGTTACATTTATAGAAACGGAGTGTAGCTTTAAACGACTAACATTTTATAGGATATCATTGTACTCATAATTTTATAACCATCTTTCTATGGAGCCAACCCTGAAAACGAAAAAACAAACAGCTGTTCTATAAATTTTGTCAACGATCAATAAACTTTCTGTACAGAACAACAGATTTTTCACGATTTCAGAGTTGTCCCTGTACCTAGTAAAAGTTGGTTATAAGAGGATTGAGTATGAGTACAAAACAATGATATGCTAGATATGATATGATATATGATATGATAGCTCGTTTAAACATCGTTTACAGTGTTCCTGAGAAAACGGTTCCCATATACAGAGTAAGTCATAAATGTATAATTGCAAGTACCCGTATTTTAAAATTATATCAAAGGCCAATAAACCTTTTCTATACTTGGAAATAATTTTCACAATTCAGAGTTGGCCGTATAGGTTAGAAAGGCACATGTTAGCATTAGAAGTTACGAGTACAATCGATCTTTGGCGTACCGCATACCCTTTCCAACTAATCTGTGCAGTAACGTAGTCTGAAAGGATTACGTATGACGACGGTAGAGCGGTGTTATGGGTCATCGGCTCACGACCCAGGTGGAAAGGGCTCGGAGAAAACGAACTGTGCCATTTTTTGGGAAATGTTCACTTGTACAGGTCAGCGCCCATTTACACGCCTATTTGGGATGATAAGGGCCCGTATTTTACGCAGCTTTTCCTGTTGGTTTTCCGGAATGGTTTTTTTTATCTAGAATTGAATACCTAGTAAGGGTCAGTAGGTAAGCTTATTGGCTTGTTTTTTTTTGGGGCCAACCCACCTTAACGAACTTTTAACTGGCTATCCGATTTTGATGTTTTACAATTTTTCTAAATAATCATGTGTAATTTCTGGGCAGGCAAATTATATAGAGCTCTACATATATGTCCTGCTTTTATTCAAAAACAATACTTTTTGTAGCAGGGCATTACTTATATAAAAAAGGGTAAGGGAAAAATATGAAGTGGAAAAATATTGATTTTGTTAATTTTACTCAACAAAATACTAAATTATCAATACGTTTTACATCGCACCGGTTTTTACCGTTATTTCGTTGAAGAGCATTCCTTCCGACGCAGGCTGCAATGTCTCATTGAAGTTTTTTGCATGCCGTACTTCGGCACGTCTCATTTGAAGTATTGCAAACTCAACAGTGTATGAAGATGTTATCTGGCTATTTATTTCTCTGACGTCCAAATCTTACCTGCAAATAAAGAAAACTATTTTAAGTACACACATGGAAAAAACGCTTAGCAAGAGTTTATTGAATCTATTCACACGGCCATACGAAATCACTTAGCTATTCTGTATGGGTAAAGTAGGATTATGAGAGCCAAATCAGCTGTCACATTGCAAGGTTTCAAATGCTTTCAATGAATGTGAAGGTAAGGATCATGGTATAATAATATACTCCGCCAGGTATAACATTCAGCAGCACGTAGTGACGTCAATCGATGCTTAAGCAAGATCGAAATAAGTTATTTACAACAAGTTTGAAAGAGACAGATGACAATGACGTCATTAGGTGTTTGCAGGATGCCAGACTTTTTTTTTGGATCATGGTAAGGACCTACTTTATCTATTGAGCCGTTAAATCCTCAATCCTCAAGTATGCAGAAAGGTGCTGAATTCGAGCAAAGAATGGAGGTACGTAGGTATACTTAATTTTAATACGTAACATGACATTTTTGTCGGATGCATTGCAAAGTTTGGTTTTTAGGTAGTTTAGATCGGGATCATAGTAGTACTATATCATAGCCTGCTCTTTTTCTCATTTTAGTAACGATTGTTGTCAGTTTTTGAATTTATGAAACGTCAGTAATTTGGATGAAGGATTCTATGTATAAAGCCACGAAATCTTCGATTATATCGAAAGTTTTGGCTAAACTTTTTCTACGTCAGGCATCAAAATAATATTTTAGACATCAAAATATAATTTTCGTTACTAAAATGCTAAACTTACTTGCTAAACTTTTTCTACGTTAAACGTAAAAACGTTAAAAAGTTTAGCCAAAAGTTTTGAGTCAGCGAATTTTCAATTACAAAGTGAAGCCAACCTACCTATGTTGCGTTTATCACCCAACTTCACAATAGAAGGGTCGCTCTTACGTAGGTATTATCTCGATCGCTCAGGCTCGGATTGGGCTCAGTGAAATATGAATCATCCTTAAGCCCAACTTGTGTTATAAAATACATAATGTGGGTAGTACAATATGAGACCCAGGAGGCAGGAGACGAGCATTATGTGATACACGTCATATAATATGAACCTTGTATTTCGTATGTAATTTGAGAACGTTGCTGTTTTGCCTTAAAGGAAACTCGTTTTATTTGTAAACCCCATGTTATTCGTATTACGCTTGTTATAAATAAGATTTGAGATCATTTTGAGATGTTATCGATGCAAATCGGTTTATAAAATATTTTTGTATCGAAAATTGTAGTGTTTTTGTATTTTTGTCTAATTGGATACAAAATGTCAAAAAATAACTTAGTTCAATACCTATATGGACAGGTTTACTTACCTCTTTTTGCATATGGGTAGATAGATATAGAAGTCACCTCTAGCTGGCTTTTGCACCAATTTAGGTTTTACCTTTTGCTACTAGGTAACTTATCTGTTGAACCAACTTTAGACTACTTAAGTATCAGTAAGATTATCTAATATTTACGAGGCTATAAACTGGCGAATATTTAAAGCAAAGCTCTCAAATGCATTAGGTAGGAAAGTAGAACTTAGGGAGGGTAGGTAGGTACCTAATAAAAAAAATAAGCTTAAAATTTTATGGCACATTATTAAACCAGCATGAAAGGTGAAAGGCCAACATTCTCCAACAAAAAGCTGAAAATAGCTCATCATAGCATTCGTAACGAAATGCATCGCACAGAACAGACGGGCTCTGTACACAAACTTATTAATAAAAACGTTAACGATTGCGCAGTGTGCAGCGAGGATAACGAACACCATGCCTTAATGAAACATTTACACCAATTACTTACACTCAGTAGGTAAAACTAATAACCATGCAGTTAAAAAAGAAAAAAAAGGCCGCGCGCGCCACGTTTGCCTTTCTTAAACACCAACAGATATGATGGAAACCATAGTCAGTATATCCAACTCATATCGAACGTGAGAAGCTTTAATAGGTTATAACCTATTAAAGCTTTGGATAGGTCGAGGTATCCATAACGCGTTAAGACAGACTATTTATCCGTTTGAACTAGGATTGATTAACGACTTCAGATGTTCCGAGGAGTATTTCGTCAGAACCGCTTCAATTTTAGTGAAACATAAGTAACATTATTAAAAAGTAAACAAAAAATTCGACTGCAAAATGTAGTCTGACACTCCGGATTATTATAACTAACATGTTGGATCCTACGTCACTTCCACTATCAAAACACCTCACAAGTCGAAATCCATGAAAACAAATACATATCCATCCACATACATACATACACAATTACACTCAAACAACATAACCCTCCTTCTGAGCAGTCGGGTAAAAAAATATACACGGTTAGTTCAAAAGTGTATGCTAAAGCCGTAACAGTCGTATAAATAAATACAAATACTTTAAATAACTAAGTGTAGGATCAAACCCAAAATCACAAAAAGCAGTTCCATTTATCTCTGTTTTACGTAAGACCAACTTCATCATATTTTCCCCAACAAACGTTCTAACTCCTAACAACAGCTAAAAGTTTTCCGACTGAACGGAAAGTGACTGATTGGGTACGATTACGGTGGATTTAGAATGAGTTCCCAGGGCAGCTGATGCTATCTTTAGCCAGAACTGCTCTGGACTCGGAAGGTAAACAAATCCCGCTAGGTCGGTACACCTTACGGTCAATATCCTGCAGCAAACAATGGGAATCCTGGTTATATTCGACTTTTACTTCTGTTCATTATTATTAAACAGTTGTATTTTAAAAGTTGCAATTATTTTATTCTTATGTAGGGTGTTATGTGACGACAGGCTCGCCCCCTGTCACATTTGGGACTGAATATCGTCCGGAGAAGTGTGGGTGTTGTATTACACCTCTGCCAGCCCCCTCGGGGGAAAGGCGTGACGATATGTTATGTAGGGTCAACTGGGTCAAATGCGTCTTTCGAGTTTACTAATTAGGCAACTAACGCCATCTTGTACAGATTATTGCAATTAAAGATAAAAAATAAGATGTACGTGGCGCCTAATTTGTGAAGGGTTTGTCAGTAATTCTCGAAAGACGCAATTACCCTACAGACGCTTTTGCCCCAGTTGACTACTTAATTAAAATTGGGTAACTAGAGAAGAGTGCTTCATTGATGTTGTACGTCAACATCGTTTTACTTTGCAATACGTACTTAGCTACAGGTACCTACGAGTATCTCTTCTAACAGAGCCTGTAGTAGGGAGGAGTAGGTGGGTGCTTTTACACTGTTATCAAGCACTGTTATCTAGGCACGGGTGCTGGTTGGCGCCCGCGGGCAAAATTGGTCCCCGAGGAGATGGATGATGACGATGTGTCTGGTGTTCGACACATCGTCATCGAGAGGGAGAGAGCGCAAGCTCGGGGTGGTGCCCGAAGCGGCTGGCGCTGTTGGGGCTGCGGAAGAGTCCGAAAGCGTACCCGTAGCCCCGACATTTTGCGCCGAGGTGGAACACCCTCGGGTTTTTAATGGGTACGCCATCAGTGGCGGGATTCCCACATAACCACTCTGTGCCCGCACCCGGGGCTGTCGGTGGTATCCATAAAGGATTTTCCCAAGGTGAAAAAAAAAGCCTTGAAGCTTGTTTAACCACTCAGGCCATCGATATACTGTTTCGATGACTCAGGTTGAATTGTCGTTAACTAACATTGATGCGAATTCAGTGCTGTGTTGCGATTAGAACAAATCCTAGAGGCAACTCGTTGTCAAATATAATAGTTTTGTAACGTGAAGTAAGCAGTCAATAAGACCGCCCGCCGACCCCATTCTATGCAGATAAGCACAATTTACAGAGGTATTTCATTATTTGAAGGAGGTTGTAGCGTAGCTACTTACTTACAATAAATTTTTTCGTTGCACGACACTTAAACATTCATTTTTGCATTTTTAGTTGATATTTAATTGTCTTCGACATTAAATAACAAATATGATTTTGTTTTTATTTACGTTATTGAGCAATGACTTTGAAGTCATGTAAGTTATTAGACACTGACAGTGACAGTTAGCATGTTGCTGTCATCCGTTTCACATTTCCGTCCGACGGATCAAGTCAAATAATAAAAAAAAAAAGATAGGAGAATAAAATTATCTATTTTCTATCTATTTTTTATCTGGATTATTTTACATAACCTTGTTGGGAAAATGGAACGTAAATAAAAATAGTTTTGCGTACAAGACGTATTGGATTAAGTGTGGTGACGTCATACGTGGATGCGTGAGTCGAAACGGTTCCAAAGTGACAGAATGATTTTGCTTTTTTGAAGGGCATTCTATTGTGATAGCTCGAGTTGAGTTTTCTGGTCTTTTCTGGTCGAGACAGACAAGGTGAAAGACATGGTGCTCCGGAACTTCGTCTGCCTTAGGGCAGAAGCATTTAGAAAGAGGCGTAAAAGGTTAGTTTTGTGATGGAATGAAACAATCATTTCAAATTGTTGTGATAAAAGTTGATCTCAGAATTTTCCCGATAAAGAAGACATGTGATTCTGATTCTGTCGTCTTTTTTGTCCATAGCCTCTTCTTCCCGGATTGATCAATTCCCCACTGACGAACTGGCAACGACTACGGCACCCCGATTCCTGCAGATGTAACTGCACTGCATGCCATTTTTCTTCCCCCTTGCGGACCCAAGCCACGTTGCTTACCGGCAAGCATACATCATTGTATCCACTTGCGGATGTTAACCTCCAAGCGTACCGGCTGCGTCGTGAAAGGAAGTACCACACGCAACTTATCCATGGATTCACAAGTAACCCCTTTATTTTGTTCAAAAGTCATAGCCACAAGGTTACTTTCTCTATGACAGGTATGGTCATATTATTCTACTAATTTTCACAATTTCAAGCCTTCTGGACAGAGTGTAGACGTATGAGACAGTCCTCGTTTTCACTGTATGATCTGCGCTTTAGTGAACATAAGTTTTGAATAGAAATACCTTTTGTTGTTCTAGTAAATCGCTTAGCTACCGATTTACTAGCATTGATTGTGAATTAACATTTAGAATCACATTAGTTTATATTACTTTAATATTACAGACAGTATTAGCACCAGAGCTGTAATTTCATAACTACATTCTAAGCGATTTGGTTTTAATAGGTTCGCTTCAATTTAAGTGTGTTAAAATATAGTATTAAATAGTATTTAACTCTATAACGATTAAGGTTGTAGAATTTTAAGCTTAAGACCCTTCTGGTCATTACAGAGTAAGAATACTCGCTTTAAATTTAAGAAAATTGCATGTACTTTAAGTAATTATGGTTCCGACCAATAAATAGTTTTGATTTAACCTTAAAAACAAATCTTTTAATTTTGTTCTCACACAGCAACTCACAGATAAACAACAATACGGTCTTTGGTAACAGAGGTCTTTGTTCTTATCGACTTAAGCTTATCCAGGTTTAATTTTGTTTTTGTTCGCTTAGGTAGCTGCGACACCTTCCTCAAAGGTACAGTTAGCTTCAGCTCTTCAAGCTCTTTAATACAGGTGCAAAAGTTTCATTTGCCACCATTTCTCCTTTTGTCCCATCTCCCCCCCGATAACATGGACCACTTTTCACCTCAACCTAACTTTTACCTTTATTAAATATTAAAAAAAAATATTAAATTAAATTTATTTTTATTTTTTTTTTCCACCACGTTACAATGGCGCCCGAATTTTTTTAGTATTTGGAGTTGTTTTGTGAAGGCAAAATTATTAATTAAAAAAAATAATTTTGAAAATTTAGTTTTTAAGCAATTTAACGGTGAATTGTTTTAAGTTTAAGAACGATTTATAGGTTATTACACCTGCTATTGTGTTAAACTACACTCTCTGTCTAAAATTACTCAAATTTAAAACTGAAACATGTCTGTTCATTCTGGAACACTCTCCGATGATGAGGCCACGTTTGTCTCACCCACCCGTTCTCGACATGTGTCTTCAGTTGGTACTCCACATGTACATTTGAGTCCTGCGGGACAACGGGAAGTTCATATTCCAATTGATACGCTTAACACACAACGACGCTTGAATCCAAATTTTATTTCTGAACATTTAGTGACAGCTGTTTCGTTTCCAACACAGGGTCACTCTGCTTATGTGACAATACCACCACTTACGTCTCACGCACACGCCACTACTGACGTTGTCACACTTGCTGCAACGCGTCCGATAGTACATACTAATGTCGAACTTCCACCAACAAAGTTTTTTAAAACTAGTACGTATGGTCATGAACAATCACATCATAACACGTATGAGCCAAGCGCTCACGCTCATGCACAACAAAGTCATTCATTAGCGGACACTCCGCACGGAGCTGCGATATATTACAAATCCTTGAATTTATCGTCGCTTAATATTAAGTTTAACGGAGAAACGGACGTTGACGAATTTTTACTGAGAGTGAATGAAACCCGACTTGCACGACAGATTGATGACGTTACATTAGTACGTGGGTTTTCAGAGCTCTTGTCTGGTACAGCTCTGAAATTTTTCAGAACGGTTAGTCGTCGATTACGGTCGTGGGACGACGTAAAGTTTGAGTTTCAAAAGTACTTTCAAACTAAAGACTATAGCTACAACATAGAGAAACAAATTAGAGAACGCAAGCAATTGCCTGGTCAATCTGTAGCATTTTACATTTTAGATATACAAGATTTAAACGCAAGACTAGCGTATCCTATTTTAGAGGCAAATTTATTAGAAATTGTCAAACACAACATGCTTAGTTCGTACGCACAACTGTTAGCAATCAACGATATAACCTCTTTTGATCAATTGATCAACATTACTAAAAATTTTGAGGCGTACTCTGGCGTTTTAAACTCAAAACCGAAACGCGAGATCAATGCTGTAAACAGTGCACCTGCGACTTCGCACACGAGCAACAATCTTACATGCCTTAAATGTAAGAAGAAAGGTCACAGTTACAAGGTATGTAGGTCGGTGCCAGGCATCTTATGTTTTAAGTGCGGAGCCAAAGATGTGCTAACGAAAAATTGCTCCAAGTGCAATAATGGTTCGCATTCCTCGTCGTTAGATAAAAAAAACTAGTTAAGCCCCAGAGTACAGCTTCCTCTAAACAAACGTTTCCGATTCCGGAAATTTCATCGTTTGTTGGAGATTCACGTTTGTTTGTAAAATTTGAAGTATTAGATAACAGTTTTGAAGCGTTACTTGATCCAGGGGCACATTTATCAGTATTAGGTGCACAAAAGCACAAACATTTTGAGAAATTAGGATTTAGACTCAATCGTACAAAGTCAACGGTTTATTTGGCTGACTTATCACAGATTGATGTGATAGGCACAATGCAGTTGCCAATTACGTGCAACGGCATTACAACTGACTTTACATTTTTGGTATGCCCTGCGATCCATCACAAACTTTTATGCGGCATGGATTTTGCCGATACTTTTGGTTTAATCGATATTTTTAAGTTTGGAGATGTACTTAGGAGAGGTAACTCCGCCGATGTTACTTCACGCACGGAGTTTTGTGAAATTAAGGCGTTAGTTCCGAGAGACGACCTTACGCACGAGCAGTCTGCTTGTTTACAAAAAGTTATTAAGGGTTTTGAATCGATTTCTTCGGATAAAAAGGGTTTAGGTAAAACTCACCTGGTAACTCATAAAATCGTTACTACAGGCGAACCAATTAAACAGCGATATTACCCATTGTCTCCAGCGAAGTTGTCAGCGTTGAATAAAGAGGTTGATGAGATGCTGAAACTTGGTGTCATAGCTCCATCAAGATCCCCATGGTCTAGCCCAGTGGTAATGATACCTAAGAAGGATGGCTCATGGAGATTTTGTTTGGATGCTCGGAAGCTCAATGACGCCACTGTCAAAGATTCTTATCCACTTCCTTATATCAACTCGATTCTTGACAACTTGCGCGGTGTTCATTATTTGTCCTCAATCGATTTATCTTCTTCATTTTGGCAAATCGCTCTGTCAAATCAAGATGGCGGCGATGGAAAAGGCAACTCGTGCGAGAAAACAGCCTTCGTTGTACCGAATCGTGGTTTATTTGAGTTTAGGCGAATGCCTTTTGGACTTTCTAATGCTGGTGCGGAACTTCAGAGATTGGTAGACTCCTTGTTTCAACACAAATTTGACGGTAAGGTCTTTTGTTACGTTGATGACCTTTTAATTGCCACAGAGTCGTTTTCTGATCACGTGACCATTCTTTCTGCTGTTTGCAAAGCACTTAAAGATGCTGGTCTTACCGTCAACCTCAAAAAGTGTGATTTTTGTAAGGGAGAGCTTAAGTATTTGGGCTACATCATCAATACAGAAGGATTGCGCACAGACCCAGAAAAGCTAAGCTGTATTCAAAATTTTCCCCGCCCCAAAACGGCAAAGCAGCTACGAGGTTTCATTGGGCTCTGCTCGTATTATCGGAGATTTGTTCAGGATTTTTCGACAATTATTGCACCGATGACTGCGTTGGTAGGGAAGCGGAAAGGCAGCGATGGCGTCGACTGGTCAGAAGCAGCAGAAGGGTCATTTAACACTCTCAAGCGAGCATTGATAACAGCACCAGTTCTGGCGTCACCAGATTTTACGCAGCCATTTGTTCTTCACTGCGATGCATCTTCTGTAGGTATTGGTAGCGTTCTGACGCAAGACGTTGAGGGAATCGAGCGTCCAGTAGCATTTCATTCGCGCTTGCTGTCGAAAGCCGAAAGAAATTACAGCACGACAGAGCGAGAATTGTTGGCGGTAGTAGATTCGATCAACCATTTTCGTGCGTATATAGAAGGCACTAAGTTTACTGTTATTACCGATCATATGAGCTTAAAGTGGTTAAAATCCCTTAACAATCCATCAGGTCGATTAGCAAGATGGGCGATGCAAATATCGTCATTTAACTTCAATATTTGTCATAAAGCCGGTAAACTCAATGTAGTCCCCGATGCCTTATCGAGAATTTCCATCGATGCAATAACTTATGATGGCGGTATTCAATCAACCAATGACGAGTGGTACAACAAAATTTTTAAGGGTTGTCAGACAACACCCACGAATTTCAAAAATTTTCAAATTAAAGACAATCGTTTGTACAGATTTAGTAAGTCAAACTCAAATCTTCAAAGCGTTAATTGGAAATTGGTTTTGCCAAGGGAGTTAGTGGAATCTTGTGTGAAGGAAAATCATGACTCTTTTTGTTGTGTACATCCAGGAATTCAGAAAACTTATCTTAAAATACGAGACCATTACTACTGGAAAGATATGTTTAATGATGTCAAAGCCTTTGTCACAAAGTGCGAAAAATGTAAAGCTTACAAACATTCTAATTTGGCACCAAATGGGCTCATGACAAATCAGAAAAAAGTTGATTCTCCTTTACACACGCTGTCTATCGACATTATCGGTCCCTTGCCAAAGGCGTACTCCGGCCACGTTTACATCTTGTCGGTGGTTGACGTTTTTTCCAAATACGTTTGGCTCCATCCTCTTCGTACGGCGACCACTCAGACGGTCACGTCATTTTTAGAAAAGGAAATCTTTCTTAAATGGGGTACACCAGCTATTATAATTTGCGACAACGCGTCGATATTTAAAAGTAAACCTTTTAAGAGTTTTTGTGACAGGTTTTCGGTCCCTAAAATATTTTTCAGCGCACATTATGCGCCTCAGTCAAATACAATTGAGCGATATAACAAGACAGTTGAAGTTAGTTTGTCTATTTTAGTGGATCAAGATCAAAGAAACTGGTCCAAATACCTTCAACAAATCCAACTGTCTCTGAACAGTACAGTTAACTTAGCCACGGGATACACCCCTTATTTCCTTGCGACAGGTCGAGAAATTATCATGGACGGTACATTCCATACTATTTTGAAGGATTTACCAGCTTCCGTTGATGATGTCACGATAGGCGATAGGGATAAGGCAGCAGCGGCATTAACTGAGCTAGCAGACATATTTGTTAAGGTAGATGATGCTTTGACACAAGCTTATCAGAAAAATGCGCAACATTATAACTTGAGACGACGATACTTTGATGCAAAGGAAGGCGATATAGTATGGCGCAGAAACTTTGTCCAGTCAAATGCGGCAAAGTTCTTCTCTGCGAAACTAGCTCCTAAATTCGTCAAGTGCAAGGTCGAGAAAAAGTTATCAAGCGTTGTCTATGAGCTTCGTGAATTAGGATCAGGTTCAATTGGTAAATTTCACGCGAAGGATATCCTTCGTGCTTAGTTATTTAGATTTATGTTAGCACAATAGTGTATTACACACTATTTAAAGTCGTGTAACTTAGTATTAGCAAGCCAATTTTCTTAGATTTTAATTTTACTCTACGGCAGATTAGGTTGAATTTAGTGAATGAGGATTTCTTGGTTTGAAGAGATGAATGTGTGAGAATTGTAGTGGACAGAATGAGAGATTGCTATGAAAGTCGTGTGAAAAGGGTATCGGAAGGCGAGAATAAGATGAAATTTGCAGAGTGAAAGGATTTGCGTGGATAACATTAATAAATAGTAACGACTGGTGATGAAAGAACGATAAATACTAGTCTTAAAAAAGTGTTGTCAATCTAATCGATCCGCGAGTTAAATTTGTAACAGAAATTGTCTGCTAACAATTTTTTCTTCGTTTTCGGAGGTATGGCCTTATGTCATATTTTTGGTTGCGGCAGTGCAGTTAAACGTCTTTCTTTTTTTCCGGTTACTCCTGCTGTTTTTACGGTTAACTACGTTAACCTCTTTATCCGAAAACGGGGGTATTGTAGCGTAGCTACTTACTTACAATACATTTTTTCGTTGCACGACACTTAAACATTCATTTTTGCATTTTTAGTTGATATTTAATTGTCTTCGACATTAAATAACAAATATGATTTTGTTTTTATTTACGTTATTGAGCAATGACTTTGAAGTCATGTAAGTTATTAGACACTGACAGTGACAGTTAGCATGTTGCTGTCATCCGTTTCACATTTCCGTCCGACGGATCAAGTCAAATAATAAAAAAAAAAAGATAGGAGAATAAAATTATCTATTTTCTATCTATTTTTTATCTGGATTATTTTACATAACCTTGTTGGGAAAATGGAACGTAAATAAAAATAGTTTTGCGTACAAGACGTATTGGATTAAGTGTGGTGACGTCATACGTGGATGCGTGAGTCGAAACGGTTCCAAAGTGACAGAATGATTTTGCTTTTTTGAAGGGCATTCTATTGTGATAGCTCGAGTTGAGTTTTCTGGTCTTTTCTGGTCGAGACAGACAAGGTGAAAGACATGGTGCTCCGGAACTTCGTCTGCCTTAGGGCAGAAGCATTTAGAAAGAGGCGTAAAAGGTTAGTTTTGTGATGGAATGAAACAATCATTTCAAATTGTTGTGATAAAAGTTGATCTCAGAATTTTCCCGATAAAGAAGACATGTGATTCTGATTCTGTCGTCTTTTTTGTCCATAGCCTCTTCTTCCCGGATTGATCAATTCCCCACTGACGAACTGGCAACGACTACGGCACCCCGATTCCTGCAGATGTAACTGCACTGCATGCCATTTTTCTTCCCCCTTGCGGACCCAAGCCACGTTGCTTACCGGCAAGCATACATCATTGTATCCACTTGCGGATGTTAACCTCCAAGCGTACCGGCTGCGTCGTGAAAGGAAGTACCACACGCAACTTATCCATGGATTCACAAGTAACCCCTTTATTTTGTTCAAAAGTCATAGCCACAAGGTTACTTTCTCTATGACAGGTATGGTCATATTATTCTACTAATTTTCACAATTTCAAGCCTTCTGGACAGAGTGTAGACGTATGAGACAGTCCTCGTTTTCACTGTATGATCTGCGCTTTAGTGAACATAAGTTTTGAATAGAAATACCTTTTGTTGTTCTAGTAAATCGCTTAGCTACCGATTTACTAGCATTGATTGTGAATTAACATTTAGAATCACATTAGTTTATATTACTTTAATATTACAGACAGTATTAGCACCAGAGCTGTAATTTCATAACTACATTCTAAGCGATTTGGTTTTAATAGGTTCGCTTCAATTTAAGTGTGTTAAAATATAGTATTAAATAGTATTTAACTCTATAACGATTAAGGTTGTAGAATTTTAAGCTTAAGACCCTTCTGGTCATTACAGAGTAAGAATACTCGCTTTAAATTTAAGAAAATTGCATGTACTTTAAGTAATTATGGTTCCGACCAATAAATAGTTTTGATTTAACCTTAAAAACAAATCTTTTAATTTTGTTCTCACACAGCAACTCACAGATAAACAACAATACGGTCTTTGGTAACAGAGGTCTTTGTTCTTATCGACTTAAGCTTATCCAGGTTTAATTTTGTTTTTGTTCGCTTAGGTAGCTGCGACACCTTCCTCAAAGGTACAGTTAGCTTCAGCTCTTCAAGCTCTTTAATACAGGTGCAAAAGTTTCATTTGCCACCATTTCTCCTTTTGTCCCATCTCCCCCCCGATAACGTGGACCACTTTTCACCTCAACCTAACTTTTACCTTTATTAAATATTAAATAATCAATATTAAATTAAATTCATTATTTTTTTTTTTCTCCACCACGTTACAAGGTTTAAATGGTGTTACTTCATCTTTGAGAACCTGTGTAATCAAACCTTTAACATGCCGACAGAAGGCTTTGCGGTTAAGAAATGTGTAAGTAGGTACTTGCTTTCTTTTAGTAGGTAGCTCCTAATACCAAAATCACTTAGGCAGAGTTATAAGAACTATGCAGAAACGCCGTTCTCTTAGTACTTAAATATAGTAGTTTTTAGAAATAAATAATTAATTGTAGAGTCATCTCTACAATCATTAATCAATTATCTGTTACCAGCAGGCCTAGCATGTGCAACGCGACAAGGATATGTCGACTCTTTTCAGCGAGACAGGCATATTTACGCACATAGCCTTGTCACGTTCTCGCATGACTAAAAGTGAAGAAGAATTTTGTCGCAGGGTGCAGGCCCACTATTTTTAACGCGTGAAATGTTTCTTGGTCACTCTCACTCTTATTACTTTTGAAACGAGAGAGACAATGACAAAAAAAATCGCGACTTGTAAGCCCACCTGCGTGTAGATTTAGGCATGACTCTGACAATATCTACGTATGTAAACTAAATAAGACAGTTATTGAAGCCGCCTACAGCTCCTGATGTAAGGTCAACTAGGGTAAATGCATCTGTGAAGCAATTGCGTCTTTCGAGAATTACTGACAAACCCTTCACAAATTAAGCGCCACCTACGTTTGTTTTTATTTTTAGTTGCAATAATCTGTACAAGATGGCGTTAGTTGCCTAATTTGTGAAGCGTTTGTCAGTAATTCTCGAAAGACACATTTGCCCCACATACGCATTTGCCCCAGTTGACCGTATATTTGAATTTGTCAAATTACGGGACTTCTTTCAGTTCTAGACCTAGAAGTAGAAGACATAGAACTCATAGTTAATAAATTAATATGTAATGTTTTGTTTGGAAATAATAATCTGAACTGATAAATAGCTGAGTAGGTACTTGTTTAGGAGATCATAATTTCAGAGGCATTCCACGACCTGAAAGGCGGTAGGTAATACCGAATTTAAACATCCTTTAGAAGTATGTAGGTACCTATATTATTTACATGAAACAAATGCTTATAATTTGGAATGCTTTTTATACTCTGTAACCAGCTGAGTCGACGTTGATCTGGGGCCTACCATTATATCCTATTGCCAGGATGGTTACGTATTGTTTACGACACTGCGCTACCATGGACCTTATTGCGCGGCTATACGACTCGCGGTCGTGCAGCGTCGAAAACAGAACGTAACTATCATGGCAATTAGATATCATAGTAGGCTACCAGCCTTCGAGGCGAGCACTTGTCCAAACAGAATTAGTAGGTTATTCATTATATCGCAAGTATAGTCAACTAGGTAGGTATTGTATAGCTACTTTTCTAGGAAAACTTATACAAGGTTATAGGTAACTCACCAAAAACCTCTTAAGGGTTCATTGTACTCATCAATATGAACAAACTGTTCCATACAAAAAGTTCAATCACCTGAGACAAAATGTATGGAACAGCTGATTCTTTTTTAGAGATTTCGGTGTTCGCCCCATATCAAATGTTGTTCATATTGATGAGTACAATGAACCCTTAAGAGATTTTTGGTTAGGTACCTATAACCCTGTATTTGTAAATTATTTTTCCAATGCTTTTAATTTTCCCGCCTCGTTCCATGTTATGTTTTTTTTCTTTCCTGTACCTAAACTAGGTGATTAGAACTTGCAGAGTTAAAATGAAGTTAATTAGGAAAATAAAATATTTTTAATTCGAAGAATGACGGATAAATAAGCTTTTAATTGGATACATCAGCAAATTTTAAATAAAAAAATAATATGAAACTTCTATTAATATAAAAAACAAAGCTTAAAAAACCGACTTCCCATCCTGTAATTCGTCATCCATGTAAACAATTTTTAGACTTTTCTTGAATTTTAAAAACTGCTTGACTGATTTCGATAAAATTTGTATGGGACCATCTCTAAAGTGTGAAACCATATCTAAAGTGTCAAACAAAAAAAAACAATTAAAATCGATTCACAATTATTGTCGAAGTAATCGCGTATTATTATAATACATACAAAAAAAAACATTTGTACAGTCGATTTGAGAACCACCTCATTTTTGGAAGTCGGTTAAAAACAAGTAAAGCAAATGGCGGCCTTATCGTATTAAAGTTTTAAGTAAGTACCTAGGTCTGGGTAACTATAACTTTTTTATTGTTTAAAATCCCTCCTACGCAGATGTCGGTTCAAATCAAGCCTATTCTGCCGTTTGTTAATTGCAACTTCTACTCTATGATTTTATTACGTATAACCATTTCACCTTCTTCACCTGGGTACACTGAGTGGATTTTTAGTGGTTTATTTCACCTTGGAATTTAATATGTGTACTTAATATTATGTTTTGTTGGCCGATTTTAACCAAAAACAGCTTATAAAATGTGTGGGTGATTCGCTGGCAGCGGTGCAGTGTTGCCTGCCTTATCACATTACCTCTGTCTGACCGCAAACACAAAGGTAGATAACCTAGGCACGCCTAGGTGTCTGCGTTGCGGTCTAGGCAAGTGATATTACGATATTGAACATAATTGATTACATTGTAACAATGCAATACAATTAAATTTATTGAATTTATTGACATCATTAAAAGAAAACATACTTACAAGGAAATCAATCAGAGATTGATATAAAAAGTTTTATCGCGAACAGCGAGTTTCTTAGTAAGAAACGTTGCAGATTTCATAATTAAATTATTGTTGAATATTGTCGACAACATTTTGTTATTACACTTTCTATTAGCTACTCAATACGAGCTTTTAATTTTTATCTCAGTGAGGCGTTGCTTTGGTCTTCAAGGGTGAGTCATCCTACCTGCAGGGCCTTAGTGCAGGGCTACCGACAAAAACTTTAGGACATAAAAAGGTCTACCGCACACCTTGGACGATTAGACGAATATTGGTGACAACGATTGATGGCTTTTATGAAATCAACTTTTTTAAATATATTTTAAGATTTTTTTAAAAATTGTTAAGTTGGTACCTACCTAAACAAAGAATTTACCTAGTAAGTACCTACCTATACAATTTAACATAAAAATTAGTATTCCTCTAAAGAATATAAGAACGTCAACGGTTTCCGGTGATTCAGATATGTTAATAAATAACATACTTATAGGTATAAGTATATGAGAATACTGAATGAGTGATCTAAGCGCGTCATCCGCCGAATTTCAATCAAGCAAAACTTGAAGTTGCATAAAAAGACGGGTCTGAACATTTTATTAGTTTTGGCACGTGTAACTTTATTGTTCGTATTAAAAAATTGTTCAACTTCACTGACGCCGCGATTTAAGAATTGTTTAAAGAATTTATCGGGTTTTTACAAACTAAGCTTACATACATTTTGATCACAACATGCTCTATACTATGGCGTCGTGTAGTGTTTTAACACTCTTTCCGTTTGCTTAGGGGATGAAGGGCAGTTACGAAGGCAGGGGGACACTTTTGAAATAAAATAGAGAACGTTATTGTGACATTCCAGTCTACTGCATGTATACCTTAGGTATAAAATAAATTAACATTACGTAGATGTTAATACTACGAAGTAACATTAGATGAAAAATAAACTTCAATTTTATTAAAAGTAAGAGTGAAAATACTTGACTAGTACCTAGAGTACTTACTCGTACTTACATACGTAACCATGTTGAGTGTCTAGGTGCGGCCTAGGTAGATATGAAAGATAATTTCATAATTGGTGCTATTATTAGAAAAGCTCACCTATAGATCAATAAGCGGCTCAATTAGAAACCAATTACCAGCGGGCAATCAGTCGGAATTGCAAAACAATTGCTACCATTAACCTATGGGAATATTACGACGGAGAGGAAAATATTTGAACTGTAATGAATTATAAGTTACGCGCTCACTTTTATATAAAACTAGATGCGCCCCACGGTTTCACCCGCGGTTAAAAAGGATCCTATGTGCTATTCTAGACTATAATCTATCTCTGTGCCAAATTTCATCTAGATCTGTCTGTCGTTCTGGCGTGAAAGAGTAACAAACATCCATCCATTCATTCATCCATTCTTACAAACTTTCGCGTTTATAATATTAGTAAGTATAAAACTATAAGTGCTCAGAAAAAACGTTACTTAAATAGTTTCATTAATTTTAATTGAAATAAAGTAAAACTTAATACAAAACTAAGTGTGTACATTTTTTAGGTAACTGCAACGCGTACGTGCATGAATGTAGCTTAAACATTCATCAGCAAATTGCAGATAATTTGACATACTTAAAGTGTTAATTATTGATAAAATATTCGTAGTTTAACGACTGATGTAAAATTAGAACGCGAATAAATACCTAAATACAGTTGTATTATTTTATCGCTGTTTAGGCCTACACAAGCAGTTATTATTAAAAGCGTAGTAAGTACGATACGAGTATCTGACGATATATCTATACAGGTACTATACTACTATGCTCAAATCTCGCGTAGCTCCTATTAGTGCTTGTTCAGGTTGGTTCATATCAAATGCCATTGATTAACTGTTATCTTATCTTACAGCATTAGATATTATCACTCACACGAAAATTATCCTTGTGCCGATATTGGCAATGTTTACTTATTAACAATTACTTCAAGAAATGGTCTATCTTAGTGTTTTGTATCATTGATATGATTTTCAATACTAATTTTCTCTTACTCATTTTCTTTGACCGCTTGAATAAAAATTAAAGACGCAGCTTTAAATTTTATTACAAAAATGTTTCCATTAAAATATAAATAAATATTAAAATGAGAAGTTTTCCAATCTCTTACAAATTTCCTTTTAATTAAAAAGGTACAGTATTTGACTGACGTATTACGGTATTACGAAATGGTCGAGGAAGAAAAATCATAAGTTGAATGACTTATAATTAATTATATGACCGAGGACACTTCATATTTAAGTGACTTCAGAAAATTGCCTTCTCTATAATATGCCCAACGCCCACCTTTCATCGAAGCCGGACGATTCCAAGAACGTTGAAGTTGTTGTTACAACAATGTTGTTATGCGACATCTTATCTACCCACTTGGCGATATTTAGGTAGGTACATTAGGTATATCAATTATGATAAGTGCTTTTATACATTGCTACTTAGTTGAAGATCAGACCTCGTTTTAATCCCAAGTTATCATAATATTTACGATGGCAGGAAGGAACGTAGAAGGGATATTAATGATATATCTTTATGATAAGACTACCTATATTATAATGCTATAAAATTTGCTTTCAATACTTGTGTAACAAACAAATATTATTAATATTATGGCTAAGATGACAGCACAGTGGACGAAATGATCTTTCAGATAAAAAAAACTAAATCAAAACGTTTGGGAGTAACGGTGCCACAGATAACAATACATATGTAGACAGATATAGGTAGGTACATGTTAAATTTATAACACATCGTTTACGTTGGAGGTTAAAATAAATTAATTGGCATTTTGGCATAAATAATCTATGCTGAAACCGGAAGTTTTAAGTCTAAGATGATATTAACTAATTAATTAATAAAGCTGTATGCTGCACAAACGTGTGGTTTTAAATGTAGCACTGTTATTTTAACCCAAAAATAAAACATTGATGGATTTAGTTATTTTGCGTGATTAAAAATAGTCAACACAATATTTGACGCACGCGGGACGTAAACAATTTTTATGGCACCGGCAGCGGTTTGAAGATGCGGCGGGCAGATGTGTCTGACAGGGGTATGACCGATGATTGCCCCGTTGCCCCACTTCGGTGTGCAAAACACTCACCGAAAATGTACCGTAATAAAGGCCCCACATCACATTAAAGCTTGATTCTGCTTATTTTCCGGAAAGTTTTGTTCCCGAAAACTTGTTAATTCAGCTCAGACAATTGAAGTTCAAAAAGTTGTTCTGCAAAACGAATTAGATTCAGAGACAACCTATAGATTTGTGATCTTGGACCACTTGTCGCCATCATAGAATACCTATATCTGTTGACCAAAATGCTGGCCGGAGCTTTGCCCAAAGGATCAGTATCGCATCGCAATCCAACGGGGCAATGCGGATAGCATTTTGGGTACGTTGCCTACAGCTGGCAGCGGTTATTTTCATTATTGGATTAGGATTTTTACATTTATTAAAATAATTGTTCGTTTAGTATAAGTAGTTCGTTTTAAAAATTTTAGTTTAGTCTTATTTAAGTTTTAATGTAATTACTTAATATTTTTCGAAAATAAATAAGTCCATAGTGAATTTTTATTCAAATCAAAGCTGTGTTTTTCGCATTGATCTTGATCTCGTTTCGCACTGAGTCTTCTAAAAATAGCAAAGAATTTAATAAATTTTAGTGCTTAGATATTTTTAATATCGCTACTAGGTATGTATCAGATGTTTTGTCAGTGTTTAATTTCACTGCATGCCTGGGGGCTTACCATGAACTTTTACAAAAACATCATTGCGCAGGAACGTTTTGTTACATTCCTTAATAAGTATTGTTTTGTATCATACCACAAGCATTGAAAACAATAATGTTTTAAAACGTTTTTACTCCTGCTGTAGTGATGGGAAAAGAATGTACGATACAAGTGCTTCTACGCACTCTGTGGTATTTTTGCGTTACGAACTGTCATTATCAGTGTGAATGTCATCTATCAATCTTAAATCCAGTATTTTCGAGTATGGTGTTGCCAGATGTATATATGTCAATCGTAATTATACGATTTTTGCCGTGTAAAAATCGGACAATCGGGGTCGTACAATAGCACGACCGCATAGCGAAATCGTGCCTACAATATCCTATCGATACAGGGAAATTACACTTACGGTTTTTACAAGTTGCAAGTAAAAACACTACGGTTTCTATTTTCTTCCCTAAGAATTTTTATTTTCCTCACCGACGTACAATCGCTCTTAAGAAACATCTGGCGACACTTGGTTGTATGAACAATGTCAATTTTTTTTTGTTTTGTCCCATAGGGCAGGCTAGAGGCAACATAGCCATACCACCTAGTCATCCGTATGTTTGTCATAACATTTTTCAATAAATCTCTGATGAAGATGATGATAAATGAGATAAATCCCACTCCTCTTTCCCTCTTTCAGTAAAGGCGAGTTTTCGTTTTAGAAAATAATACAAAATCATGACACCATCTTTTCGGTTCCCCTCAAAAACGTAAATTAAATCTACATTATTATGATCATTAAGGTAAATTGAAATTCAATTGCTGTATACAATTAAAGTTTGTGAAAAATATTTTGGTGTTATCTAGAATTTAATGCTTAGAATAATTTGTCACAGCGGCCGCAGAGTCTCAGCGAAGCAGTTCGATATCATGTGAGACTTTTTAAAAACCCACAGTGAAATCGCTGCGGGCTTTAATAGGAGTCTGCAGGCGAAGGCTAATTCTAAGAAGAAACAAGTGCATCGAAAGGAGCTGACTTAGCCAAAAGAAAATATATGTGAAAAAGGATTAAAATTTATTTTGGAGCCCGTCTGAAGGCGTCCTTCGTAGTATGGAGCTTCTAATATCTGCTTCGAGAAACCCGAAAGTTTCCAAATCATCGGCCATCTTGCTAAATATTACAAATAGAACCTCAGAAACACAGCAAAAACTCATTAATAAATAGAAAAAGTTACACGGAGAGCAACTTTTTAACAATCGTTGTAATTTGTATCATTCCTGCTATTTTGACAGCTCGGCAGGAATACTTTAGAGGTCATGGTACGGTTTTTAGACAAATGTTCCTTGGATTGAATGAACGAAATCGAGTGACGTCATCAAAACTGCTAAGCGATATCAAAACGTAGCAGGAATACTTTTAGGGTGGTCATGGTACGAAATTACGAAGTAAGGCTTAATTAATGATGTTTTAAGAGGTTGTGGTAAGCCCCCTGATGCTAGCGTGGCGTGGAGGTACTGGCTGAAAATAGAGTTCCTATGTGGGTCAGCTAGACTGACTAGCAGATACGACATCACAGCACTGGCTGGCGCCATTACTGTATAGTATACCACTTAACTCATTAATAACTCAGTTACAATTCTGACCATTAATGAGCTGTTTGTCCGTGGTAATGAAACTGCTGCTTAAAAATCGATTATACGAATTCCAGTCTTCTTTAATTCAAGATAGAGTTAGGAATGGCTTCACAAGGAAATCAAGAGATTAAAATCTCCTAAATTCTCCGCTGTTGTGTGGGGTTTTAAAGAGATGCATAAAAGCAAGCTGTATCACGATTTGAGATTTCAGATGTAGGCAGAAATAAGTTAGGGTCAACAGTTTGAGATTTTATCGTCAGTTATTTGCTGAATTATTATTCAATTAACTGTTCGATATTTTGTGTAGATAGCTAATATTGAGCTAAATAAAATAAATAGTATCTTTATATAATGGATTAATTAACTATTATCGGAGGTACCCAGTAGACAGGTATGTGCCTGCAGCCAGTATTACTTAGTTAAATACGAAAAGATAAACATAATGAATCAGAACGGAGAAGATCGGACAATATCAAAGCTCATTTCCTCCGTTCTATCTCGAGGCACCTTTTAAACTCCCATACGTTTTCTCTTCAAACATTTCTTTCAATAGCAATAACCTCTAAACGCGGCCGCGTCGTTTATTTATGTTAACCACAACCCGTTCTCTCATTTATCTACCTAAGTTTAACATCACAGTTAATTGATACAAAGCCCGCATTCCCGATCTTTATTGGCCCTATCTCGACTTGGTCGAAGGACCAAGGCAAAGAATTTTTATAACTTACAACATGTCTACTAAGCTAAACGCTTGTTTGGAGCTCCATATCCGTCTAATTTGACCAAATTAATATCCATAACTTAGTGGAATGTTTTAATTTAAATATCATTTTCGTTCTTGGTCCATTGTTCGTTCGGTTTGATCGTGGGAGTTGTTTTGTTGTATTTGTTTCACCTACAAACTAAAGTTTATTTATCAACACGATAAGTACATCTGTATTGCCCATCTGCGAGCACTTTCATTGCAGTAAAGCCCGCCGTTTATGAAGTTTATGACTAATGTTTATCCGTAACAATGACAAAAGGTTACAATCTAACACAAAAGTGTTGTAATTCCACACCGTTATGCGTTTGTTGGTTCTGGGGTAATCTGGCATTTATTGTTAGCTCTATAGAGTGTATAATAGTTGTGGGATTGTCGGCGGCTCCTTTGACCGAGCAGATAACATCTACATCGCGCAGGTAGGCTTTATTGCCCGTCCCTGCACCGGCCGGCGGCCCTCGTTCGCATTGCCTCGACAACGGATATCTGTTGCGTGTTATTTTTCACACGAGATATGACAAATCGACACTGTTTCATATTTTCTAAATGAAATTTTTGAAATCTAGCCGATCTTTGAAATAAAACAAACTGAGAAGGCACTTTGTTTGCTACTATGACTTAACACCACACTTTTGCTGCAAGATGTCTTCAAAGGTTTTTCAACATGAAGAGTAAAAAGTGAAACGGAAAGCTAACGCTATTTTTATCGCATTCAATGTTTACGATTGGCTTTCCCCGTCCTATCTCATGGATATTTACATGAATTCGCAGCCGATAGCCTCACTGAATGCACAATCGTAGAATTTCTCCTTTTATCTTGATTCGAGCGTACCGCTAAGTGGCGTAAGTGCTGCCGCTATAAAGACTATAAACATGCATTACTAATGCTTCAGCCGGTGCCGATGCCATGTCGGTGAGGCCGGTACGTGCGCTGCCACCAGATCGAATGGCCCTGCAGCGGGTTCAGGTGCGCAGGCGCCGGAGAGATGAACAGCTTGCCGCCGCATTCCGCCGCCCTCTTTGTCATGTTAACCAAACAGCGCGCTCATTATTCTGTTATTTTAACGAACCGTAGCGCCACATATCGTCGTGTAGATTAAATTATGTTGAAGACAGACAGTCGCACACTCGCACAGGTCGAGTAACTCGGGCCGGCCTACTCGGCCCTCGGCCGCGCTATTGTATCGGGTCGAGACGTTTTTTATACTCGAGCGCATCGGCATCGCCCACTCGAGTTTTTGGAATTCCGATATCCCCCTCCCGCGCGGTGGCGCCGCCGGGGGTCCGGTTCATTCATAACGCGGCGTGATGCCAACTATCCCCACTATCCCCTATCGTCTAGTATTTAGAGTATCACATGTGTTCGCCGGAAACGTAACGCAAACAAAGTAGAATTGTTTTACTTATTGTGCCGTTTGATTTATCACGGCTCGAGAAAAACAAACCACCAACGTTGTCTTCATTTCTGGATATATGATAGTTGAAAGTTAGAACTGTTAGGAGATTTTAATGTTTAATTCGTATAAAGCACAGTGGCCCTATTCGGAGATTAGAGATTTTCATCTCACCTTTTTTTATCCTTGTTGCTCTCGTTTGAAACGTCATAGGTGTGAGAGTGACTAAGATAAAATCTCATCTCATCTCACGTGTAGGAATAGCCCCCCAGTGCCGTGAACTAAAATTTGCTGGAAAAAAATGTTTTCAGTGTCTTTTTACCCGACTGATGCAAAAATGAGGGTTATGTGTTAAACCTGTTATTTTTAATGCATTATGTCTGTCTCTATGTTCCCTCTTAACTACTAAATGGCTGAATCTATTTTGATGAAATAATAAGTGTCACTTTAAATGAAGCGATGATAGCCTAGTTGGAGAGGGGGAGCGGGTTCAAACCCAGCCGACGACGGCACGCACTAATTTGTTCATTGTGTGAACATATGTGCGTATTGTATGTCATCTGCTACATGACTGGTGTCCGGTGTATGGTGATAGGCTCGCCCCTGTTACATTTGGGACTGAATATCGTCCGGCGAAGTGTGGGTGTTGTATTACACCTCTGCCAGCCCCCTCGGGGGAAAGGCGTAACGATAATTATGTTGTGTCACTTTAAAAATTTAGAACCATAAAAAAATTAAATGATGGATTTCGGCGCGAAAATGAATAAGTACATATCTAAAAATCTCTCAAATTCTATCAGTTTGCGGCTAGAGGCAGTTTTAAAAGAATATTGCAATTAAAACAAAACAAAAGAGCCAATATGTTAAAATGTAGCTACTTAACTTAGAATTAGAAATAATAAAGAACAATCCAGGATTTTTCCTGTATTCCGCATATGTCATTGGCTGCATTTAGCAGTCGGGGTTTTTTTTTAAACAATCATATTACCTACTAAATTCCTTTTTTTCCTAATAATTTGCGTTAGGTTTTTCCTGCTCTGAATTCCCGAGTTATTTTTGGAAGCTGTTTTTTTGCTGGATTTATTTCGTTTCTATTTTGCAGATTTCATCACAACGGCTTTTGAGATTTTCCATACGTACCCTCAGATCAGCCTAGAGGAAAAGATGGAACAGTGCGTTATATCTCGCTGAAGCCACTTCTTTTTAAACTTGTGTGCGTGGTAATGTTGCCATGAAAAACATTTACAATTGCACGAAGACTAATATTAATTCCCAAACTCTACGTTAGTCATTTCCGTTCCAATATACAACATTAGAAGATTAAATATTCAAAAACTGCACCTATTTGTAAGAGTTTATTGTTACGGCTTTTTCAAAATTGACTTGTAAAAAAACTGCACAGTTTTTACAAAGAACCTCAAAATATAGCCACACTTTTATAATGCACTAGGTATATTTATTTATGTACTTACACGAAATTATACCAGAAACCAATGCATATAATGACGAGGTAAGAATGACCAAGCGAGTAGCGTAGTTTTTTTGCGTCAATGTGTGCATGTTGTGTATACATACGACAGTAGCGTAGTTTTGGATGGTTTTTGGTTTCACCTAAATCATACGCCGTTCGCAATGTTATTCTCTAGGTTGATCTGAGTACGTACCTAACATATCTACATAGGTACTCGTATTATTATTGTAACGTTGTTGCGACGAATTACATGTTGTATGATTAGGATTTTTTAAAGACAATCTATTAGGGTGCGTTTAGACTGGCCATATTTTGTACTGCAATGCCGACCCGGCAACATCAGCAATATTCCGACTGTAGCCAGGCTATCATCAGCCATGGTAGAAAAGCTAGAAACGTATCACAATATGGCTGGGCCACGCTCAAAATATTTTCGCAATATTGCCGGGCCAGGGACCCTATTCGGAGATTTGAGATTCTCATCTCACATTTTATCGTCCTTGTTGCTCTCATTTGAAACGTCACAGGTGTGAGAGTGACCAAGATAAAATCTCATCTCATCTCACGCGTAGGAATAGCCCCCCAGTATGACGTATTGCAGTAAAAATAGGGGCCGTCTAGGAGCACCTTTCCTAAGTATTTCTAATAAATTGTCGCCGTAGAGTAAAAATCTCGAGAATGAATTTTTCGTCAAAAATTTTTGTTTTTACAACAGAAAGAAATGTTCGTTACACAAACTGATTTCAAAACCATTACACATTTGATACTCAAGTCTCAGTCAGATTACCGGAGTACTGGAGTCAGATTGTGTATACAAGCTATTCTTTCTTGTGATGTAAAAAACATTTTTGACGAAAAATTCATTTCTGATTTTTTCCTATATGACGACGAAATGCAAGTAGTATACCTACTAGGGTTATCAAGAAAGGGTGTATTTAGCCGAAAGGGGGTCATTGTACTTGTCATTATGATCAACTTTTACTATTAGGCCAATCCTAAAATCGAGAAAATAAGAACAGCTGTTCCATACACTTTGTCTATCAATGAACTTTTTGTAAGGAACAGCTGATTTTTTTCTCGTTTTCAGGGTTGATCCCATAGTATAAGTTGGTCTTAATGATGAGTACAATGACCCCCTTTTGGTTTAGTGCATCCTATTCCAAAAACCCTGTCATGAACTAGCGACCTGCCCCGACTTCGCACGGTATATAAGGATCTAGGATAAAACGTATGCTACTATGCTTACACCTACCCATGATCCAAAGAAAACTAAGTCTAGCATTCCGGGAGCAAACACGTAATGACGTCACTCGTCATCGCCATCCGTCTCTTTTGAACTATTTGTACATGACATGTGTCGGTCTTGCTTATGCATCGACTGACGTCACTACGTGTTGCCTACGTAATTGGAATGCTATATCTGGCGGAGTATATTAGCATACCATACACCTACCTAATATCTACAGTGTTTTGTCTTTAACGAGTGAGTTTAAACCACTGTACAACTATTCAGAGTCTCTACAACGTTTCTAAGGGGGATAAAATCTAAGCGACCGTGCAAAATATTTGAACTTTGTAATCCATTTTATTGAACCGGCGATCGTAATAGGCGGGTAATAAATAGAAAGGTGGACCATTAGCTGAACCTGTGTGCTCGGCGCGCGGTGTGGGTGTTTTATGACTAGTTTTTATGTAGGTCACAGATATGCGGTTTCTGCGCTCAAAAGCACAGCTCGGGAGTCGTCCATTAATCACGTGATGTTTTTAGCGAATTTTTATAACTCTGATTAGATGTGATGAGGTTTCAGGCCAATTCCTACCTAAAATCACGTACACGGGAATAAAATTGTTTAAAAAAATTGCTGAATATGTATTCAACGTTACACGAACAAATAAATAAACATGTACTTACATCAGTATTTTTTTTTTACATTGTTTACAATCTCAGTACAATCCCCCTTCCACCCTTGTGATGGTTCGTTTTTTTTCGTCCGACCCCCTGAATGAAGGGACGCCTTACGTGAGTAATGGACGATCCCTTGCTGGTGGTAATCCTTGAAGCGATTTTTCTAACTGAGAATAGCGAAGATGCTCTTATACCTATCCGAGTCTCATAAGTTGCATTGATTGCCTTTACAGTGGTACTGCCAAGTATGCGTAATCACAATAAAATACTATTGGGTTAATAGCAGATCTTCAATACGCCGCCGGGCTGAGGCAAAATATACTGCTAGTGCAGAACTCTAAATGGTAATGGAAACCATAAAAGATCTGCATTTTGTACATATTTAATTAAGTATAATCATTATGAAAGAATTCGCTTGTAGTATGCTGCGGCCTGCGGTCGTTAAAAGCAGCGCGGTGGATGGTGTAGTGTAGGTACGGCGAGTATGGCAACATTACAGCGATGTGGTCAGGGGTGATCGTCCGTGCACTCTCACGGCGCAATAATTACGGGGCTGCGCGAGCGCAGCGTGGCAGTGCTGCCATACTTTGCACTCGAATTATCCCCGAAAATCAAATTAGTTTAAACTTCAATACCATTATGATGACCCCTACTAAATTCAAGCAAACGAGCTTAATTTTTTGCAAAACTGTGTCGAATTAGCATATCAAATCCATTTGTAATATGCATAGCAAGCGTTGATTAGGCGATTGTCACCCTCTTTGGTAGAGCGTATTCGCTAATTCGTTAACAATCAACAAGTTAATCACAAGTTAACACGGCAAGTTTAATGTGCACTGCGCAGGTGCTGTATGGGCGATTTTCACCCTCTGAGTAGTGTAATCGGCGGAAGATCGTCTCGTGTGGCAGCCCCGCGGGTTTATAGGCCGGGTGGCGCGGCGCAGGCGCAGGCTGCACCCCCGCCCCGCCCCGCGCCTCGCCCGCTCAGACCGCATTCCGCTCCCATGCGACCAGCTCCTGCCGCATCCTCCTCGGGACCTCTCCAAAATGTCATGTTTTTATTAATTTTCGCTCATTTGAGTTTGCAGACATTACGGTACGTAGAGAAATGTAAGTACGGCTTCTTTGTCTCTCGTCTTGGGTAGTTTTTGACAGAACCGTCATAGCACTATTATTTAATTCAATCGCCGTTCTTTTATAATTGTACCAGGCGCACCAGTAAAAGACACCTTCTTATGGTGGAAATTCCGCTAAAACGCACTAAGCGTTTCAAGTCAACTTTTCTTGTAAGAACTGCAGAGGTGTGGAACTCGTTGCCTGTGCCTGTCTTTCCACCTAAATACAATCCGGGGGTGTTAAAGAGTAAAGTGAATAGGTATCTTCTAGGCAAGCGTGTTACACCTTCAAATCACCTCATCGCCACATTCTATTGCCTTCCAAGTTTGTAGAGAAAAGTAAAGATAGGTTAGTTTTCGAAGACTTCGAGATACGACGCGCAGTCCAGCAAATCAAGCCTTGTTCATCTCAGAAATGTTGTACGACCATTTATTTGTTGTATTAAAATTTGTAGTCTTAAACGTTATTAGTGGCCATGCCCTCGGATGCCCATCTACCAACGCATTAGATCATCATTGATCATATCGTTTTAAATTCCATTTTTATGATGCAACGTTGTTGAGGTTAAAAACAGAGCTTCGCGTTTTTAAATATCCCGTAAGTATTGGAACATCCAGAGATTTAGTTTATTAACATTAATTGGAATAGGTACGCACATATTTATTATATACCTACGTACAAAAAGACAAGTTGTAAGTAATATTGAGTATCAACAGTCTGCCCATTTCGTACAATTTTTCGTCGTTTTTCGAAACATAGTTTCTACGTAGTAACATAAGACCGAAGACTTTTCTTTCTGCTCATCACAATATTTCGTAGCCAATGACCATTCAAAATGATCTAATCGAAAATAAATTTCCCATAAAATATCATCAAATCAAAAAATTCAAGTTCTATTAACGCTGTTCTGTTTGATGTTTTTTTTAGTTTGAGAGCTTTAAGTCATTGAGTTCGATTCACACGGCCATTGGCTATTCCATTAACTAAATCAGAGGATGACGAATCGGGCACTAAATCGAGATTATAATCATTATACGTCGGATCACATTCTTACAGAAGAATCCGTGAAGCGTCGGAATGCACGGAATCGATTTGAACTCGTTTTGTTTTCGCCACGTCATAACTCGAACTTGGAATCCCGAGAGTCGACCCTGTCCGCGCACGATCTGGCTATCCTCAGTATATTTTAAAAGATTTCGGAAGCAAAAACTACAACATTAAGAGTAAACACAAGAAATGAAAAGTCTACTAGGTTTGATGTTTGAAATCATCCATCATACCATCACGTTTATTCGAGAAAAAACAATAGGGGATTTTACCAGACAAGGCACAACTTTGTTAATCAATTCGGCCAACCAGTACCAGACTGGGTTGTTCTGAAATTATTTTTATAGATAGCTCAGATCAACCTAGAGAATAAGATGGCGCACGGCTTATGATTTAGGCGAAGCCAAAAACAATCCAAAAACTACGCTACTGTCGTATAATGTACACAACACGCACACATTGACGCACAAAAAACTACGCTACTCACTTGCTCATTTTTACCTCGACATTACCTGCATTGGTTTATGGTATAATTTCGTAAACATACTCGTATATGTATACGAAATACATAGTGCATTAGAAAAGTGTGGCCAGGGCTACATTTTGAGGTTCTTTTAAAAACTGTACAGTTTCTTTACAAGTCAATTTTGAAAAAGCCGTAACATTAAACTCTTACAAACATGTGCAGTTTCAGAATATTAAATCTACTAAGGTTGTAAATTGGAACGAAAATGGCTAACGTAGAGTTTGGGAATTAATATTAGTTTTCGTGCAATTGTAAATGTTTTTCATGGTAACATTACCACGCACACAAGTTTAATAAAGCAGTGGCTTCAGTGAGATTTAACGCAGTGTTCCATCTTTTCGTCTGGGTTGATCTGAGATAGATAGATATGAGATATAAGGTAATATACAACAAGGTAAGTAAGTACCTACCTATTTATGACAGCCACGCGTTGTTTAGGGTTGAGTAACAATGCTTCTGCTATCAGAAGTGGAATCAACCAACTAAATTATTCAGTTACAGACTGATTTCTCAGAGACAATTTAATTACCACGGTTCATTTGATTCCAAGAATTTCATCGAAGGAAACCAAATGAGTGCATTAAATTGAATATGAACATGCTATAAGACAAGTGTTTGTATGCAGTTGATAATATGCACATTAGCACATGCATAAATGGGCGTTGACTTGCGGATAACGTGCTTCATGTTCTACTAACGACTCGAGTGATAGGCGTCCTGTCATGTCTTGAGATAGCTTATGACTTCTGAGTCTCTCTGAACACCAGAGGAATCCAATGCAGTGAAATATTGATAATTTTATAATAATAAGTCAAACTGGAAATTAAACACAAATCTCGTTGAAATTATGTTTACCAGAACAAGAGTAGGTAGGTACATACCGTCGAGCCTACGACACCTACCATGTAAGTATTGATATTTTTCCTAAATTTCGACTCTTTGATTAACATCGTTATGTAGAACTCTTATGTTCTTCTGTTTTTAGAATTAGAAAAATCTTTCCTCTTACAATGTCTTCAAATTAAGCCACAAGACCTTAATGTAATCACCGCTCTTAAACGATCAGAAAGACCGACAAGAAGCTTTATTTAGATAACTGCATGGATATCGCGAAGTGGCCAGATAGCGTAATTAAGATAAATAACTCAATAATTTATTCTGCGGAACGGCTTTTTGCATAAATTATGCGCCCTCAACTGTCAGCAGGCAATTTCAGACTGAATAAAGCTCGGCACAGATGAGCCACCGCACACCGTCAATAATCGTTTCTGATATATAATTTGTAGAGATCAGCAACAGAGTCAAGAGAGACGCAGTCACAAACTAGGAAAGGAGTTTTTGACTGCACTTGAAAGCAGACGCGACGCCCGCCACCTGTCGCTTTGGGCGATGATGGCTCGGCTGCGTTTAGCCTAAAATACATTATTTGCCATATTTGATCAAATTTAAGACAAAGTTTTCTTTACTCTTGTAATACGCTCATTATGTAGAAAAAGAAATCTTATGATTAAAATAATGATCTCATCCCTAACATAGTTGTAGAAGGCGCTAACATTGCTAACAGGTTAGAACACGTCTGTCAGACATTAAAAAAAAAACAATGTAGAAATGTACACCTACAGCCATAAAAAATAACATTGATTTTTAAATACCGAATGCATTTTTTTATGGCCAATGTCTCATAGCATGGAACTCGCAGACCGGTCGGCCGTCGCGCGTCGTCGGCGACAGGTCGGCACCTGCCTCGGTCGTGCTGTGGTATGTCCGGTTGCAAATTAAAAGCCTTTTATATGTGGACAATGACGATTTTCCGGATTAATTCTGCTCCTTAATGTTTTTAATGATGCCGCTTTTTTTTATTAATGATCTTTATTAAAATTATTTTCGGTTAATAAATTTAAAAGAATCTATGTATCCGTCAATCCATCAACTTACAATTTTAATTTTTTGCATGTCCACGTACAACTAAGTAACATTTTTTTTGGCACTGCTGAATCAACCAGCAAATTACAGTTTTGCCAAAACGCTTTATAGTACTTAGGTAACTCTTTTGGAGTTAGGACCTTGTTATCAGTTGTACCTCACACGCCGCACCTACCTTACGTTTTCTGTTCCAAAAACCATCACAGTCAAAAATTAAATAGTCGAATACCGGTGTCATGTCGGGGCAAGTTTACGTCACTTCTGACCTCGATATTGTGCTCTGGACAATCATAAGCCGATATAACGATCCATAATCTATTCATATGTTTACGACGCCGGTATTGATTGCCGTTCTGTGGGTGTTCCGTCGGTGTACAGTAAAGTTTATAGTTTGTCTAATGGATACGTTGGAACAGTTGACAAATTGAAGGTGTGCTGTGTTTAAGAAGCTTAGACCTCTTGGCTGTGTTGCATCAGCTGCATGCAAGATTTCTGCTTGAAATGAGGAGGCGGCACATCTATTTTATAATAATAGGTATAAGTTTCTAAGGGGTAATCTCCAAAACTACTGAATCGATTCTAAAAAATATTTGATTATTGCCTACTAGAAAGCTGCATCCCTAAGTGACATAGGCTATGAAACGCGAGCGAAGCCGCGGTCAAATGAGCTATCAATAATTCACTAAGTTAGCCACTGAATCTTTATTGAAATAAGTACTGTATTTTTGCAAGGTTCTGAAGGCCATCTGAAGACCTCTACGGTACGATTTTATTACAGCTAGAAAAATAAATGCTTTGCAACTATGCGTAAATTGGATAGGAAGCGCTCAAAAATCAGCGCTTTCGCGGGTGTTCGCGGCGATGGTTTGGAGTCGGCTTTACATGTACTGTACTGTTTATAGGTATGGTAAAACCACTTTTTAATCGAGAATCAAAACTAATCGTCATTTTAGCATGCGGACCTAAATGCTTTGATCACCCATTCAAAAAATGATTGGGTAGATCAGGCTCAGGGTGTAATAGGGTGTATTTTGTAATCAGGGTAGATAGATTGAGAAATATACAGATAGTTGTCATAGTTTAGACCTGCCATTACCAGGGGGGCTATTCCTGTGCGTGAGATGAGATGAGATTTTATCTTGGTCCCTCTCACACCTATGACTATGACGTTTCAAACGATAGCAACAAGGACGAGAAAAGGTGAGATGAAAATATCAAATCTCCGAATAGGGTCCCAGCATGAGCAATGCCAAGAGTGTTTCAAACAATTATAATTTCACCCATTTAAAATTAGATAATATTATTAAACTACGAATCTACCTACGAACTCGGTACCAAATTCACAATCATCGAAAATGCCTCAAATAAAAGGCTTATTGCAAAGCGCGGCAAAAACGCAGGCACATCCTGTCTCGAATTCCACAGGCTAATTAAATAAATAGGGGCCCTATAACATAAAGGCCTGTCCCGAGTCCTTATTCCGTGCCCTGTGACTGACATAGCCATTCAGCTAACTCAATTGAAAGGGTCGTGCAGGAGACCCTCCGATAATGGCTGTCTAATCGGATTGCTTCAGGTAACTAATTCGCAGGTGCTAATTCGCTGGAGAATCTAATAAAATGTTTGACGCTTCGATTACATATGTACTATGATTTCCATTTCAATTCTCGTAAGCAAAATACCGTCGTAATGATTTTGTCATTTTTTTACTTACATCAAAACTGCTAATTACTTATATAAGATCGCTGGCAAAAATTAAAATGGAATTCAACATTTCAAAATTTTGAATTAAAACTTAACTCATATTTTTTTCATTCTTCTTAACAAACTTCATTCTTAAGATTTGACGAATGAATTATTTACGGAAATAATTTGACACTTAATAGGGGAAGCCGCGTAAGTCTAAAATAATACATTTTGGTCTGGTGTAGTGTAAATACTCATTTATAATTAAATTTAAGTGAGTAGACACGTACATTTATTTTTAATGAACACTATTTAAGTCTAAAATAATACATTTTGGTCTGGTGTAGTGTAAATAATCATTTATAATTAAATTTAAGTGAGTAGACACGTACATTTATTTTTAATGAACACTATTGAAATTGTAGATTTTAGTGATAAACTTAAGAATAATCAAGAAATACTCTCCCAAAAATATCCTGTTTATTCAGTTTTCGGTTATAGCAGGAGAAATTCTAAGACGGACATGAACCGATATATTAGTAATCACTATTATTGTAATCAATAACTCTGAGCGGCGTCGCTCGCCAGGGTTTGTCGACCTTACCTCGTGTTTACTCAATACTCACTCGGCTTGTCAACCAGTCCACCCACTGGAAGGTTTTCTATGTCATTCCAAACATTTTAATAAAGGCGAGAGTTCTCCGGTAGCATTGAGATAACTGACGTTTTAAAATAGTTGATAGGAAAGGTATTTTTACCAATTAGTCTCGTTTAAAACGTTTAGCACAAATTGATGAGACTCGTTAATTGCTACATAGATACAGATTAGAAGTTAAAATATTTTGTAAAAGTAAAAATAAATAGATCTATGAATCTTTTTCAAATGCTTTGTATATTAAACAAAGTGTATATATGAGTGACTAATAGAGCTTTTTTATTCAATAATGTTAATAATATATTTTAATCGTTTTTTTTGCTGGAATAGGCAATCAATGGTCAACTGTTTTACCACGATCTCTTGTGATGGAATGGAACCAATAATTATTGCAGCATTAAAAAAATTTTAGGCATTTAATATTTTCCTTCAATGCAAAGTTAGCTAAACCAGTAATTCTGGTTCCCGCATCCAGTGCTTGTTATCTATAATATTATAGCTCCTATGACAGGTTTGATAGATTGTTTGGTTTAGAAGTGCCTTCTTAACCAAACAGGAAACTTCTGAGATAAGGACGTCTATCCCTGGGACATTCTTTATGGTTTAGGATGAACTCTAAAAAACCCTATAGGAATATATAGTTTTTCCGAAGCTTTACAGTATATTTTATTTTTTTATCACTGCACTGGCTAATATCTTTGAAGTGGTTTGTATTGTATCGGTTGATTAAAAAGCTTATAGATAAAATTTTCGTAAATATAAACTTTGTGCAATACACGGGAACGTCGTTCATGCCGGTAGTCGACGCGACAAGCCATCCGTTAGAAGTACCGGCGATCGAGTATTGCATGCTAAATAAGTTTAAAGGTATGCAAAATACTCTGTAAACCTGATACTGCGACAAAGCTGCAGCCGGTGCTGGCCAAACTATCACATGTTTTACCTTATACGGAATCAGCCACAACCTGCGCTTTTAACTCTGGGACTAAGTGTGCTATCTTTAATAATAAACCGGTACCGATTTCATCTCGCCGCCAATATTGAATTACTATTGGCGACGCATAATATTTGCATACTTGTGCAATTGGACATGCTCTAGCTCTAGGAGTATGATGATAAACTTTAATAAGTTTACACAGGTTAAACTGTTCGGCATTCAAATGAATAGCCATGGAGGTATATAGAAGGGGCGTGTCATTAATAATGCATTATTACGGGTATAGCCAACGTAATAGATTAGCTTGGGGTTAATAATTTCAAAAGGCGATGTTAGCCTCAGGTAGAGATTCGCTATCATATCATGACTATTACCTAACACGGTAGCTTTTTGTGCTTAATATGGCATGCGTGAAAAATATATAATTAGTAATGCTCATTCCAAACACTGTGTCCGTGACTGCGAATTTTCACGCAATATTTCATCGGCGCTTATTCAAAGAGTGCCAGCGATGAGTTTACTTTCCAATTCCTTACATGGAAGGTAGAAGTTTACAGAATTGGGATATGGACTGATCAAAAGCTACTTATTTACTGTGAACATTGCAAAAGCATTTTGCATAAATTAAATGTTGTAGTGATATTTTACCTTTGATTCTTGAAAGAAAATGTAAATGAACTTTATAAATAGACATAATAATGTGGCTTCGTAAGCTCTTTTATTTAAACTTGGCTTGACTTTTTGATAAAATTAAACACCTACACTCATTGTGTAGGTGCTGTCCATCCAATTTACCTTTAACTTTTAAAGAACATTGCATCGAGATAGAATATGAACATCACGCTGAATCGGGTTAACCTTCTGTATGTAGGAAGTTTCGCCCACACCTGTTTTGTTTGCCATTACCTGCCCACCGTTGGCTGTGTTAATTTTGAATCTTCTCTGACAACGATTCAGCTTCATTTAAATTTGAGAATTCAAGTATTATCATGGACAAAAGAAACAGGTATTCACAGTAAAATATAAATTCACACTAATCTTGCGAATGCAAAAGTTTGTGAGTAAGCGTGTATTACATAATAGCTTAGACATAATTATGATTGAAAAGATTTTGATTAAATTGGTATGGAAGTCGCGTATTACTTTGAATTACAAAATTTCAGCAACATCATAAAAAAATACTGTTCCTGGAAGATACTCTGGTAGTCGCGTGAAACCACTGGGCGTAGCAGTTAAGAAATATTTGAAAGGTTACTTTATAGGGACATATAGTCTATTTAAGCATATTTATTATATCGATAAGGCTGCATTTCACAAGTACGCCTACTGTTTCAACAACACCTACGTCCTATCAACTTTTAGGACCATGTTTGGCTATTGTAGAGCAGTAAGTAGGCATTAAAATGTCGAGGTCAATGGTGTTGTGTGCAGGTATTTAGTAAAGATTGAATCTTTTGATTGCGCTATTGGTTTTTTTTAATCATGTCCTGAAAAATGATGAACCTAATAATCATGTTTGGTTATGGGAATTGAAATTACATAATGACAGAACATATTTATTCAGATTTAAGAAATTTAAATGAGTGACAGGTAGCTGCGATAAGTTTACAATTAGCGTCTTTATTCCTGTCAAGAAATGTTTCATGTTGAGGTAAAAAAACCTTTTGCAGTTATGTCCCTTACTTAAACCTCTTTGAATTTACCCAAATTCCTCGTATTTTAAAGAACAATAGGTTTGGGCCATAGCTCGTTAAATAACAACAAATAAAATATGCAAGGTCTGCTAAAATTTTAGTTAAGCTTAGACGTCATTTGGCTAGAAAAATAATAAAAATTAGATATGTAAGTACTAAGGACCTACCTACAGTGCAATTGCAATGACTTGTGGAACTCAGACTTATAGAGACAGCTTGTTGGAAAGCTATTTAATTAAGTACATATTAGATTAGATAAAGGGTTTAGTAAGGTAGCAATAGTTTCGTTTTAGATATGTAGCAGGTAACAAGACCTAATTATCATAGAAGAACAATGCATCTAGCAAAGTATGTATGTATATGTAACAGTTTCATGAACCACTACACTCTAATTTCTGTTACTAGGTAATAAAAGCTTTGAAGCGGTGAAAATTGGTTACATTGCTCATAACTGAGGATTATACATGCACGCATAATTCATGTTATAAGTACTTACATGCGGTTTTATTTGTATTATAGATATATATTATATAAAAACAAGCAATAAAATGGATCAAGCATTATCATTTATCATTATCGTATTGGGTACCTATCTATTGAATAGCGCGTGATTCTCACCTGAGTTTGGTTGCGTTTGGATGTCTACAGCCGCCAACATTCCTTTCTTTTCAAAAATGCTTCTCACATTAGTACACGTTTGAGTGTCGGCAGCAGATGTCACCGCTAATAGACACGCACCTACCAGTAAACACAATATTTGGGTGTTCATTCTGAATCCAAAAATCGATTTTTTGTTAGGCGACAGTTTAGCACAACAACACTTTTTCACAGCCATCTTTCCGGCAACTGATTGATTTATGTCAACAAGATTACACTTATAAACCAAGCCACAAAAAAGTACATATGCAATATTTAAATTTTAAATGAAAATGCGGTATTTTGAGCCATACACAAACAAATGCGCGACGATTCAACTGCGATCCATGATGATCGCAGCTCGACTGCGTAGGCTGACTGAAGTGAGGCGAAAGCGGTCAGGAGATATCTGACATCCAGTATTGCCAGTTATAATGGAATAGTACCCAATTTAATTTCTATCAAATACAAATAGAATTAAAAAAGTATCACCAGAATCAACTTTCCGTAAACTACTCAAAAATTACATTTAGAATTTGTGTACTTTGTTCTTTAACCACTCGATTTGGTGATCGTTTCCTATCCCTGAGACAAAACATTTTTGACAAAAAAGCAAAGTGCTGATTGGTTAATAATTTTCATTCATTAACTTGGCCAATCAAAAGTCCTAGAATATTTTGAAAATAGTCATTTGGATTGTGATTGGATAGCAAGATTTTACATTTTGATTTTATTTAATTGACAAGTTGACAACAACAACGTCGAAAAGTCAAAACATTGCCCTACCGCTGACAGCCGCTGTTTCTCATTTTCAGGTTTTTCAGAGACCAGCCAGCTGGTTAGCATTTTAATTTCACAGTGGCCAGTGAGTGGTGGTGTATTAAAAAGGTTGTTGACAAATTAAATGCTGTTAATAGAAACAAAAGAAAAGCTTGTGTTCTTATTTTCTAAAGCATTGTTTAGTTTTCCGAGCATTGCCAAGAATTTTATGTAACCGGTGTCACCATGAGGGTTTATTTGTTAAAAACTGTATCACGAGCTGTTGGGTCGCGGTTTTATTCGACGAAAAACTTTAAAAAAGTGACGCATTGCATATTCGATATGGACGGACTACTTTTGGGTTAGTTTCGTGTTCGCTATTCGACCTCTTTCATTGTAGCCAATGTTAATGAATTACAAGGTTAAATTACATTTTTAAACCCACTTCCTTTTACATAACAGATTATTATTTGAAATTATGCAATTACTAATGCCATATCACTGTCTACTTATTATTAAATGTTGCTGGCTTGAAATATATTTATAACCCTTAAAATGTTACCAAAATGTTAGTCAAACACTCTTAATTGATCGTAATTAATGTGCATACCTATTGGCACTGATGAGGCTAAATATTTCTAAAACAATTGAAGCACTGCTGGTAGCCTGCTACCAATCAGTTACCTTTCATACAGGGAAAAAACAAAAATGTTGTTTGATCTTCATTTATCATTTTTTTTGTAAATTTTAGATACAGAGCTAGTATACAAGAAGATGATAACACAGCTCTGCACCCAGTATGGCCACGAGTACACAAACGAGCTGATGATGAAAGTTCTGGGTGGCACGGAGCAGCGCCTCTCTGAAATCTTGTGCAAGGAGCTGAAGTTGCCCGTCTCGCCCACAGAGTTCAGAGACCAATTGCTGGTGCTGGGGGATACCATGCTGGCTGGAGCTCCACTTTTAGATGGTATTTTTTTATAATTTTGATTGTTAACAAACATTCACTTTTTTTGCCAACAATTATTTGCTGCATTATTTGACCTACTTTTAAGTAGGCAAATAGAAAGACAGACATAAGTTAAAAACAACATTAGTATTTTGCTATCCTTAAATTCTTTTATCCTTATTCATGGTTTCTAGTTCCAAAAAAAAAATTAAAATAGTAAGAAAATAGTAATAAAAAGTTGAATTCACATGAACTACTTGTCTGTAACAACTTTCATAACAAACAGTGAATCAGTCTTTGGTAAGCCATAGTACAAGGTTTGCTTAGTTTGGGGTCTGATGACCATGTGTGCAAAAAAAAGGTCTCAAATATTCATTTATTTCTAAATCTGTCAATTAGTAAACCTAAAAAATAACATTGTTTAGTACCAATAACAAAGTTTGGACCACACAGCTGTAGAATAGGTATTGTAATTTTTTTATTAGCTTAAAACGTGTTATCTTAATATTATTTCTTATTAGTTTAATTTAATCGTAGCATCCACCTGATCTACTTAAAGTCTTGAAAGACGGATTGCAAGATTTTTTTTACATAACATACTTTTTTTTTAACTGAAATAAATTTGAGTATGTGTAATTTGTGTATGTGTTATATACCTATTTGTTTTATTTTTATTTTTCAGGTGCAGAGAGATTAATTCGTCATCTTCACAAGACCAAAGTCCCGTTCGCCCTAGCCACCTCCTCCAGTGAGCGTTCAGTGCAGACCAAAGAAGCAGCTTACAAAGAGCTGTTCAGCTTATTTCACCACAAAGTCATGGGGAGCACAGACAAAGAAGTCAAGTTTGGGAAACCACATCCGGACATCTTTCTGGTTGCAGCTTCGAGGTTTCCAGACAAACCTGACCCTTCCAAAGTAAGAAAATGCACCTTTTACCTGCTTGTTCTGGTCCAAGCTTTTTGTCTGAATGGCTGAACCATTCACTACAAATAATGGAAAGGAGTCAGAGTGTAGGTCATTAATTTTTTTTTAACACGAGAATGGAAGTTTTATAAAATTGTAATCATTTTGAAGCGATGGCAGCCTAGCTGGAAGAAGGCCCGCCTCTCAAGCCAGAGGGAGCGGGTTCGAACCCAGCCAACGGCACGCACCAATTTGTACATTGTGTGAACATATGTGCATATTGTATGTCACCTGCTACATGACTGGAGCCCAGTGAATGGCGACGGGCTCGCCCCCTGTCACATTTGGGACTGAATATCGCTGGCGAAGTGTGGGTGTTGGATAAACACTTCTGCCAGCCCTTTCGGGGGAAAGGCGTGACGATATGTATGTTTGTATATTTCATGAATAAAGAAATTAATTGCATCATATATTTTTTAGAAGCTAGTGAAAAAATTAATAGCCAATTTAATTAACTTACTTGTATATTAGATATATGTCATAATTCACTAGTATAAAGCAAAGTTGTAAAATTATAGATAAGCCTTCAGAGGTGCCGTTCCTGAAGGCTTATCTTGAATTTAATGTTTTGTGATCAGAAAGTCTTACTTGACATCTCCAATTACTTTTAGCTTTATGAGTTAGTTACCACTAAAATAGCATCATGCCATATAGTAGAAAACTTGCAATATGACTTGATGAAGTTAATTGTGAAAGAAAATAACAAATAATTTTGTCAGATTCACTCTAAGGAAAGGTCCTCCAGTTTCCGAATTGATTGTGTGAAGTATCTCAATTTTCATCTAGATAGACGCTTAACATGTAAAGACCACTTACTTATAAGCCAAAAGAGACCAAGTCAACTACAAATTTCTATGTCTATATCGGATGCTAGGCAGAAACTCGGTGCTCTCCCTGGTTAATAAACTTTTAATATACAACTCTATCTTGAAATCCATATGGACATACGGTATTCAAATCTGGGGAGTAGCCAGCAAGAGTAATGTAACATACTTGGAAAGGGTGCAAAACAATATTTTGAATAAAATTGTAAATGCTTCATGGTTTTCGAGGAATGATAAAATACATGAGTATCTGAACATGGCAACAGTGGCCTCAGAAATAGAGAGATAAAAGAAACAGCACTTTGAACGACTCACAAATCACCCCAATCCAATTGCCATTGGATTACTGGACAATAACAATGTGGTTAGGAGACTAAAGAGGAACCACATAATTTGAAGTGAGAGCAATATATTGGCCTGCTGCTCACTAAAAATCCAACATTCACTCAACTTAGCTGATAAAATTCTGGTGGCTGATTGCAGTTAGATAATGGAAAGAGTAAAAAAAAAAATTTTTTTGTCAGATTTGTGGACTAACGACTATACTTAAAGTTGAATAAATCTGCATACAAAATTATGTTTTCTATGGACCAAAGCTGAAATGAGAGAGTAGTTAGTCCCTTGTCACCCTAACATGACAATAAACTAACTGATACTCTTAGCATTTAACAGACAAAATATAAAGATACATTTATTTCTCAAAACTTGCAAGATTATCCCCTTGCCTAGAAATGGACCACATAATACCTGACCATCAATTTGGCTTCCGTAAGCATCACTCAACCATAGAGCAGGTACACAGAGTCTATTGTGCAATTAGACAATGCCTGGAAAAAAAAGAATACTGCTCAGCTGCTTTTCTCGATATACAACAAGCCTTCGACCGGGTTTGGCATAAAGGACTACTTTGCAAAATTAAAAACTATCTTCCACACTCCTACTACCTGCTGTTGGACTCTTACCTTAGTGACAGAAAGTTTCAAGTCAAGCTCCGTCATGCAAGATCCTCTCTCTTTGACTGTAAAGCTGGAGTACCCCAGGGCTCGGTACTCGGTCCGGTTCTTTACAACATATTTACTAGTGATCTACCCCAGACATCCGAAACAGTTATAGCAACCTTTGCCGATGACGCGGCCTTCCTCAGTTGTAACCGTGATCCAATTGAAGCGAGTAGACTATTGCAAACTCAGCTCAATGCCACCAACGCTTGGCTGACCAAATGGCGCATTAAAGCTAGCGCCCCAAAGTCTCACCATATCACATTTACCCTAAGACGTGAAACCTGTCCACCGGTCAACCTTGGCCCCGACTCATTACCGGATACAACATGCATAAAATACCTCGGATTCCACCTGGATCGTAGGATGACATGGAAAGACCATATAAAAATGAAGCGCAATGAAATCAACCTAAGATTTAAAAACCTTCTCTGGCTCCTCGGTAGACAGTCTGCCTTGTCTTTATCCAACAAGCTAAGGGTATATTGCTCCATAATAAAACCAATCTGGACATATGGAATCCAACTGTGGTCAACAGCCAGTAAATCCAACTCCTTGTGCCTCCAGAGAGCCCAAAACAATATCCTAAGGGTACTATCATCAGCACCCTGGTATGCTCGCAACTCGGAAATCCATGAGTACCTGGAAATCCCTACTATCTCGGACGAAATCACGCGATACTCAGCCAACTACAAGGACCGCTTGACAACACACCCAAACCCATTATCCAGTATGCTCCTGCAGCCAAATCCAATTAGAAGACTTAAGAGACCGGACGTGCTGTCCCACTAAGGGGAGTTAGAGCAGTGGCTCTTCCTCTCTAAACGCTAACCACTTGCAACCCACCTGATTATAGTCTGGATGACTGATCGCAGGTCAAGAAATGGGGAAAAAAAAAAAAAAAAAAAAAAAAAATTCTCAAAACATAATATTCAATGGAAAAGGCTGTTTGTTCCACTTGAATTCCTATCAGGAAATCGAATCCCGGAAGTAGGGGGTGTCAGACTGCCCTGAAAATTAAAATACCACTAGGATCCCTTGAACAGTTTTATCAAGGTATTACCAAACTCTATAGAAAGCTGTTTGTCTTTCATTTCAGTGCCTAGTATTCGAGGACTCCCCGCACGGCGTGACGGCGGGCCGCGAGGCCGGCATGCAGGTTGTGATGGTCCCCGACCCGCACCTGGACCGAAGACTGACCAAACATGCCACCATAGTGCTGCCCTCTCTCGCCAACTTCCGGCCTGAGCAGTTTGGACTACCCGCCTTCTAGACCGCAATTCATTTGATCAAAGTTGTGAAGCAACATAGACATAGAAGATGATAGAGAGTACTCTGTGTGTAGTGAGTAAACGTGGAAGAGAATAGGGATGTGGGTTAGGTCGAAGATCTTAACTTTTTTTAAACTAAGGTGAACAAACCTGCGCCAATTTGCGCTGAAAGCATATAGTGTGACAAACTCACTTGTAGAGCCTCTGTCGTATTTTCTGAAAGTATAAGAGTATTGAAAAAAAAAATTGCCAGATTACAGATACTTACTATGAAGGATCAAAACAACAACATGTAAACGAGATCAAAGGAATAACAGCGGCTGCTGTTTGTGGGGCTAAAAAAAAAAAGGGGCAAATGTCATAAGCACTCTATCACTAGCGACCTGATTGCGTAGCGTGATCGCCGCGATATTAATAGATGCTGCGACATAGTAACTATTTCATAGTGGCGCGTGACGCCGCGCAATCGCCTCGCTTTCAATTTGCTCGCAAATCGCTAGTGTGATAGAGTTCTAATCAACATAATTGGTATTGCAATACACATGATCAGAGTACCCTTTGCACAAAAACCATGTTATATTTTGGTGCTACTAGATAGTATCACCGTTAGCAATAAACTTTGTATAGCTTTAGAGTTTATACAGTGTTTTGTTTTTTTATTGACCAGCTGGCAGCCTAGTTGGGAGAAGGCCCGCCTCTCAAGGCAGAGGGAGCGGGTTCGAACCCAGCCGACGGCACACACCAATTTGTTCATTGTGTGAACATATGTGTTGTATGTCATCTGCTACATGACTGGAGCCCGGTGTATGGCGACAGGCTCGTCCCTGTCATTGCCACACACATTTGGGACTGAATATCGTCCGGCGAAGTGTGGGTGTGTTGTATTACACCTCTGCCAGCTCCCTCGGGACAAAAACCTGACGATATATGTTTTTTTCTTTATTTTAAATTTTTGGACTCAATTGACAAAACAAAACACCGTATAACTATGCTGAGGCTGTACAACTTTTATTGCCAAGAGAGTTGAGTGTTTATGGTAACCAGTTAGTGTGACATAGCTTATAATTAATGTTGGTAAAGTAGGTGAAAAAAAAGGATTATAATGTTTGTCTCTCTTTAACACTAAAGAGCAAGAAGATGATAATAGTTCACACTTTTCATCACATTAATTGTAAGCTGTTACTATAAGAATAAGTTTGGCTTTAATCTAAATGAGCCAAAAAATAATGCAAATAGTGTTTAAACCTAATAAAAACAATATTTGTATGTCAATTTTAACGTGAATATTTGTTGATATCTATGTTTTCCACTTTTCGAACTTACTTTTTTGTACTAGCTGTTTACAAAACAAGTTTAATTATGTAGGTGCCAAATCAATACTGTTGATTATACAGTAATCCAATACGTAGGTATGCATATGATTTGTTGTATATTTTATAGATTGGGAAACTTGTATAAAGTTGCCAATAGTTGTTTGTGATGATAGGTATCCTTTGTCCGATGTGATAGTTTTTTTACCAGTAATATGTATCTACAGGGTTATCTGGCACAAATAGTTACACACTGCCTCAATTATTCGATGTTTCTATAATTTTATTTTTTATTCAATTTTGATTATGTACCAAGTACATAGCAAGTATAATTGTAAAGGAAAATATTGTACTGTGCAATAGAACCCTGGCAGTGTCTTAGTCGTAGCATTTAGTCAACCATAGTATTGCGTTGTTAAGTCTGGTAGTGTTAGATTAAGCATAATAAATTATTTTCTGTACAATTTCCTGTTTCTTGTAACAGCCTCCCAACATTGCTAAACTATCTGTCTCCTAAAATCTTGAGAAGGTTAAAAGATTTGACAAATAAAAGGCAATCTTAGCTAATTATTGTAATAACATAACATAAATAATATTTACAGAACTAAAACACATTTACTTGACCAGATCCTTGATGGTCTTAGTAACATCTGAAGAACCTAGGTTGGTGAGAGGAACACTGGTTTCCTTGCCCTTATCTGGAATTAAAAATATGTGTATGTAGTAATAATAAAACAATATTTTATATCTACACTATACTTTTTAAGTAACTAGTTAATGTTTTTACATGGTACATAAGCAGAATTACAATGTAAGTAATAATGGAGAAGAATTTCATGCTTTGCACTAGTGCAGTGTTAGCATTGTTACAGTGCGGATCGGTAAACTGACTTTTCAAATCAACAAAAAAGTGGATTTAATTTTCATCTATGGTCTAAACAAATTCATCAATTTAGTAGAATTTGAGTCAGTTTACCAGTAGATTAAGAATGATGCTACCACTCCTAGATGGATTTAATAGTTTTTTTGGACCTACATAGTATGAATAACAACTGAATTCTTTAACAACTACTCGTAATACATATTTATGTTTGAACTATAGCAATTACAGGGACTCTTTGCGAAATTAGCAATTATGGTGTTGACTTCAGGGCTGGACTTGTTTGCAAGATCTTCATTCATTTCCTGGCATTTCTCTGTGAATATGATTTAAGTAATTTCATAAGAGCCTTAGAAATAAGTTCTGGTGATAAAATAAAATAAGAGACCACAGGAAACCTATATTTTGTGGGTGAAGTTCTAAAGTAATGTGAAACTTACCATAGCGAGCCCAAACGCGAGGCTGAATGCCATTGCATTCGCGGATCAATATCGGAAATGTAGGGTTTTCTTTCTTTACTGCCACATAATTGTTCGCGATCCATTCCCTGGAATAAGAATAGGATGAAATAATGGAACAGTTTGAGGTTAGGATTTTGTTTATGTAATCGTTAGACTTACCTGACCCCTTGAGATGCCTTGTTAGTTTGACACAAGTGAATTCTAAGTTCTTTTATACCACCAATAAAACGGATAGACATTGTATTGATTTAAAATATTTCTTGAGATTATTTCAAAATACAGGTAATCTCTTTAATTTGAGTATTGACTGACTGTGAGTCTGTGACTGACACAGCTGACACTTGAGTTGTTAGCCAAAAAGTCAAAGTCAACAAATTAGTGACAGTGACACAATGTGGAAAGAATTAACGTGTGCGTAACTTCAGCTTCCTCATAGGTGATAGAATAGTTTTACTTAAGCCAATATTTAAAGCATAATAGCTGCAATCAAATATCCTAGTCTTAGTTTAGCTGCCACAAGAACTTCGTTAATATGAGCCATTTACTATGTGTCAGCTGGAGTGACACAACCTCAGCTCGCACATCCAGTACAGGCAAACCAGTGAGGTTAGGGTTTTGGACAATAGCTAGAAAATTAAAGCATAATAGCTGCACAAGGTAGGAAAAATCTGAACGATGCTACTCAAAACATGTAGAAGCTATGATCAAAAAACTGTGTGTAAGCTGGTGTTGTGTCACTTCAGCTACTCATCTCATATCTTCCAAACGAAAGAAGGTATGACTATGCATTTTAGCTCAAATTTTAAAGCATAATTGCTGCCATTGGCAGCAAAATTTTCAAGTCTCTGGGTTATATACTTTCCGAGTTATAAGCTAATACCTATGTGTAAGCTGAAGTTGCGTCACTTCAGCTGACACATGTTGAATCGACGAAACTATCAAACGTAGAGTTTTCATTTAAAGGGCAAAAATTAAAGCATAATTGCTGCCATAGGCAGCAAAATTTTCAGATTCCTAGACCTCGTAGTTTCCACGTAATAATCAAAAAACAGTTTTCGCGCCAAAAAATTCAAATTTTTGCTTAAAAGCGGCGTTGCCGTTCCGTGCGGTACATTATTGCAATTCAATTTGATCTTAGCGCGCATAGTGTTAAAAGTCATTTTAACTTGTGTTCAAAATTCTTTTAGTTTTGTTTAGACTGAGAGCCCCTGAACCATATGGAACTAAGAATGCACCTGTAAAATTTGAAGGCAGATGCTTATGACCTTAAACAACGACGAAGGTTATTGGTTTTGGCGTGGCTTGTTCTCTGTAATTTGGCTAACAAAAAACGACTGAGAGCCGCTGAACTATATGAAACTAGGTATGTATGTTATTTTAAAGATAGATTCTTATGAACTTAGAAGACGAGATAACTAGACTAGGAGCTCCCTGGTCTTCTGATTCTTCATGGAACAACTGAAATAACACTGAAGTAGTTATCGAATACAGATACTTACCTACTTACAGGCTATGGAAACTAACGTGGTTTTCACACATTATGATTTTATGTAACGGGAATCACTTACTTACGCGGTTGAAACAATAGTCGGAATACGAGTAATTCCCGTATCATAAAATCAAAGTACTTACAGACTATTAAAATACATTTTACTATCTCTTACCCACACATTAAATATTTATCTTCTTGATTGAATCAGGCGTTACTTTGCGGAAGTTCATGTTCAAACTTGTTAAACACCTACACTACTTACTTACACTAGATATTGTCCAAGTAACAAATTTATCTTCTTTACTATACAGTGGTTTGTCTTTCTTCTTTATTTTAATTTTTTAATTTTTAAATTAGTAAATGTACTAGATGGCACGCGAAGGGTGTAGCGGGGTGGTGGGGCAAAAAAACTGGTTCGCCATGCCACTGTCTACCTCGCGCCTGTGACGTCAAGCAGCCATTATCTGTCGCGCGACGTCTTTTGTTAGCCAAATTACAGAGAACAAGCCACGCCAAAACCAATAACCTTCGTCGTTGTTTAAGTTCATAAGAATCTGCCTTCAAATTTTACAGGTGCATTCTTAGTTCCATATGGTTCAGGGGCTCTCAGTCTAAACAAAACTAAAAGAATTTTGAACACAAGTTAAAATGACTTTTAACACTATACGCGCTAAGATCAAATTGAATTGCAATAATGTACCGCACGGAACGGCAACGCCGCTTTTAAGCAAAAATTTGAATTTTTTGGCGCGAAAACTGTTTTTTGATTATTACGTGGAAACTACGAGGTCTAGGAATCTGAAAATTTTGCTGCCTAGTGCAGCAATTATGCTTTAATTTTTGCCCTTTAAATGAAAACTCTACGTTTGATAGTTTCGTCGATTCAACATGTGTCAGCTGAAGTGACGCAACTTCAGCTTACACATAGGTATTAGCTTATAACTCGGAAAGTATATAACCCAGAGACTTGAAAATTTTGCTGCCAATGGCAGCAATTATGCTTTAAAATTTGAGCTAAAATGCATAATCATACCTTCTTTCGTTTGGAAGATATGAGATGAGTAGCTGAAGTGACACAACACCAGCTTACACACAGTTTTTTGATCATAGCTTCTACATGTTTTGAGTAGCATCGTTCAGATTTTTCCTACCTTGTGCAGCTATTATGCTTTAATTTTCTAGCTATTGTCCAAAACCCTAACCTCACTGGTTTGCCTGTACTGGATGTGCGAGCTGAGGTTGTGTCACTCCAGCTGACACATAGTAAATGGCTCATATTAACGAAGTTCTTGTGGCAGCTAAACTAAGACTGGGATATTTGATTGCAGCTATTATGCTTTAAATATTGGCATAGGTAAAATTATTCTATCACATATGAGGAAGCTGAAGTTACGGACACAGAATTAACAGTGATTTTCTTTTTTAATAAAAGTTTGAAGTCGGACGACTTGCGCATTATTAAATGCGAATGTTGTATTCTAGGAGAGTAATATTCGCGCATGGAATGAGCTACAACGATAAATATTTACGGTTTCTTAATTTTTCGTAGAACTGACGGCCGATGGAGCAAAAAGATTTTCGAGTGGCGACCATGTGCCGGAAGAGGCATTGTGGGGGAGGCCTTCCCACTTTATGGGAACAAGGTAGACAGACCGACGAGGTCGCGCGAAGCCGCTGGAAGTGGGCAGCGCAAGGCCGGTCGTCGCGGGAAGATCATTGGGTGAGGCCTTTGTCAAGTAGTGGACGTCTACCGGGCTTACATGATAATTTCAGGCTTCGCACGATTTGTGCATTCATTCTATTTTTTACTGGGTGACTAGACGCTGCCACTAGTGACTTATGTCTAGTCATTAAACACGTAACCGTGGCTGCCACAACCTTAAGAGTACGAAAAATTTAAACACGCGTTTATGTAACAAACGCGTTCACTCCGCCGGCGCCGCCCGCACCTTTTGAAAGCGCCACGCGAACGCTCAAAATGCGACGATACCGTACGAAATTTAAAAATAAGGAAATGAATGTAAAAGTTACTTCCGGAGCTTGTCGCTTTCAGCAGTGGCTATGCTAAAGAAGCGTTCGGTAGCCAAATGTGCGGTAGAACGAATACCTAGTTTGAAAACACCATATTTTTACCAGTGTGCCTATATACCTTTGAGTAGCACAGTGCCTAAATACCGCATTTAGAATGATATTTTACAGAATAAGCTATAATAGTAGATGTCTAACTACTTAGCTATTTTGTTCTAGTTTAAAAACAATAACTATCGGCAAGAGAAACGAGATTACTATTTATTCAACAATTTAATGTAATTAATACTCAATACATCAATTTCATCTTTTGTACATTAGGGCCTAAGTACCAAACATTTTAAATATGGTTTTATGTTATTCTAGAAGCAAATATAACTCTGTCTAGTAAAGTGTGAGAGATATTGTCAAAGGCTTCGTAAATACTGACGCGAATCCCGCGCGGCACGATTGATGTGATTAGAATTTATTGGTAATAGTATTTTTTAGTAACTATTTGCGTGACGCAGCACGCGAGCAATTCGCGTCAGTCCGTTTGAAGCTTAAAACAATATCATTTTTAATTCATTGTTGGATGAAGTTAGTAGAGTAGCTAATATCTACAATACACTCACGACATGAGGAAAAACTTATATATCCATGTACTAGGTACTCAATATATTTTATGATGATGCACTCTATCTCCTTGCCAAATTACACTAACATTGGTTCAGACATTTTATCGTGAAGTTGTTAAATTCTAGTGTAAATAATTTGATGATGATTTGGGCTCATATTTCAATGGGTTTTTCGCTACTATTTCTGAAACGCACGTGTGAATGACCGAACCCCATTAGAGTTGAGTGTAGTGTAATTTTACCATAGTGCATCTGCAGATGTAACTATAATAGTACCATTGGGATTTCATGAATAAATATGAATTTATGTCTACAGTGGCCTTATTATGTATGTCAGTTTATGATTCCGACTGTGATAGCATGCTATCTCGCTCGCGTTAACTTAGACCCACACACATTCCCGTATTCGAATGAGATGCAATACACAGACATCTATAATAAAGCCGCAAATTGTATGAAATAATGTATTAAGTTAACAACAATCCTCAAACTAGTCTACAAGTTATGCGAGAAGTATTGAACATTTATCAATGTCAAAATTGCACTTTGTCCATAAATAGAAACTTAAAAAAATAAAACGTTTTGTGACAATTTTAACAATACATAAACGAGCAAAACGTTTGCAATTGTCTTGATAAAAGAGAAATCCTGAGAGCATATGTTACAACGGTTATAGGCCTCCCACATGACATGTGATGTAATGCATAGTGTTTGAAACTGATATATGTGACTTTAGTTGAGCGCGTTAGCAAAGTTGGTTTATCTTTATTCCCATCTACACTCATAGGTGTGCTCTTTCAGAATATTGTGTCGGTTGAATGCCTAAAATGATTTTTAAATTGAGAGGAAATGGAAGTTAACCAATATGCGCAAATCTATAGTTTTAAAACACCAGTTGTATCATGTGGGAAGCCTAAAGTGTATAATCAAAAACTAAAACCAAAAAAATCTAAGCTCTGGCAATAAAAAAATGTAATATCATTAATGTATATGTACATATTTACATCTTAATTTTAAAAAGTTTCACGGCATTGTCCTATCCTAAGGAGAATCTTGTTGAAAAATTCAAATGGGATTTTAAAAATATGCTTCAGAGGATATTATGTATCAATTTTATACCCATACGGGTAACCAACAAGAGTCCAAAATAACAACTAGCGGACGATCAATAGTTCTACAGCTCTATACAAGTGAGTGAATAGCCGAGAACCGTAAGGTACGATTCTGACATCGGCGACAGCGAGAGACAACAGCTGCAACTGGTGTTTGTCACATGACAAGCATAGAGTTGGGATGTTTAAAATAAATATTATTTACTGCAATTTTAGCGATAAGCAATAAATTCGATTTTCTCAGCTGGCTCATCATGTACTTCACAAGGTCTTTAAGATACATTATATTTAATATGTCATGCTTCATGTGGGACTATTCACAGCAAGACCGAGTAAATTTTAATGACTGATACACCTAAAATATACATTTTATATACAGCGACGATGCCGCACAGTCTGCGACAAGTAGTCGATGTCACCTATCGCCACTACCGTTGTCAAAATCACACCTTAAACCTACCATTCACTTAAACACACGAATGTTTGTTTTGGTAATCACTGCCACAGTTAGCTACACAACTCGAAGACAACGAGGACCGCTACCAACTCCACCGTACACAGCTCCAGGCCGTACAGCATACACCGAGATAGTAACACCACCACGTAAGTTAGAGCTTTTCTATAGCTCCTCTCGTGAGTTATCTCGTCGATGGTGTCAGTTTGTTCTTGCTGTATCTCCTCGTGTGGGTGGCAGCTGGGAAGCAGCGGCTAGCCGGACGCCGGCTCCGTAGCTTTCTCCGCGGTGAGGCCTTGCTTCTGGCACCATTCAACAAAGTCGTCAATGAGGACGGGCCAGGCACCTTCCGCATCGTAGTTGCTCATACCGTCGTCGATTTGTGTGGCGAAGTCGAGTAGCAGGTTCCATGTGTCTTTCGGTATAGATCTTTTGTGATGATCCTGGAAAAAACATTTTTGTATGTTATTTTTTAGCAGTGCGAAATAGTTCAGTTTTCAACACATATTATTGTAATGGTCAAATCTTCTAATTTTACGAAAAATCTCTAGTATTTATGAAATTAATTACACTTACAAATAGAAACTATGCCATTTAATAACTGTAACAAAAATGTTCATGCAGTTAAACCAAAAATGTAAGATATCAATTACTGGAATTATAATACAAAATTTTAAAATAAATAAATAATATCAGCAGAAACAGAAACGAACAAGAAATAGAAAGAACAATAAAAAGTACACATTGAATAAAATATTGGAGTTGTAAAGAAATATTCAAAAGTGTTATGCCATATTATGTGATATGATGCTAGAAAAGAAAATTAAGGACCCATGCCTAACAGAAATTTACAAAATAAATAAAACCAAAAAACACATGTATAAATTCATGTCAAAGAGGACTGGAGTAGAGCATGCTTAACTTTTAAAAAATACACAAGATAAAGACCACAATTATAAGATCTAGGACGAAAGCAATAAATGCACTAAGCCATGCACAAAAACTGAAGTGAGAATGGGCAGGCCATGTACCGCGCCTAACAGATCACAGGTGGACAAAAACAGTAACCACATGGAAAGGCCCACCAGGGAAGTGTGAAGAATCAATATATCACTTGATGAGATAATGATATATAAAAAAATGTGGTTCCACAATGGATCCAAATAGCTCAGGACAGACAGAGATGGCAAGCCTTGGAAGAGGCCTGCACCTGAGAGGGGAAATGGGCAAAACTTAAATATTTAAAACATTTTGTATCAGGAAATAAATAAATAGTAACACAACAATAAATAAAAAGTGTTCATTTACATCAGGTGACTACTGATCAGAATGCTATCCTGTTAACAAAAAAAAAATGTGATGAATTTGGTAAATTAAGTTTAGTTTCATTCAAGGTGACAGAGTCGAGGTTTAGCGCCAAACAAAGAATGTACAAGGTTATCAACTCAGGTTGTGCCTATCATTACATACAATTAGAATAGCCTATTCCCAAGCAATAATTTGTCCAAAAATCATCATCGTCATCAATTTAGAAACATAACAGAATTTAGATATGATATTTTAGGGGTGCATCATACTTGATCAAAATATTTTTGTCATGTTTTCATTTCAACACAGCTCACTGTGAATAAGAGACATTTGACATACCAATAACATTAATAACATTAGAGATAATCAAATACTAATATTATAAACGCGAAAGTTTGTAAGAATGGATGGACGGATGTTTGTTACTCTTTCCCGCCAGAACGGCTGAACAGATCTGGATGAAATTTGGCACAGAGATAGATTATAGTCTAGAATAGCACATAGGATACTTTTTAACCACGGGTGAAATCGTGGGGTGCAGCTAGTCAAATATAAAAAAACTGTGCCTAGGTTAAGTAAGAACTGCGACTATACAAGCTAAAGAAAGGCTAAAGATTGTAGGTGTGTTTATGGGTACTGTTTTTTTAAATTCAATCAAATCATTAGTATGTGTGGTGTATCTAATATTTATTGAATAGTAGAGTAGATTTGTTTTGATTGTTATGACTCTGATGATTATGTCAAATGTTGATATTTCTATTAGATTTTGGAATTTCGATTTTATATAAGTTACCCATATTTTAGACATTTTTTTTTGTATCCTAATTTTTTTGAATAAGTAAAAGAAAGATCTAGATTAACACTGTATTTCTTGAAACATGAAAAAATAATGAAAAAGAAATTATATTTTGAGAAAGTATATCCAATCGCAATCCATCTATAAGCACCTCATTTAGGACTAACTGAAAACAAGGACCATTTTTCAATGAGAAAGATACATGCATGGATGATTTTTCAAGGTCTTTGCAATATTCGCACACAACACATCAGTGAGTTGCGACCCAGTTTAGGAAATCCTGCTCTAGTGCTTAGTGGTAATGTATAGGTACCTGATTTTAGTGTAATTGTGCACTGTAAGCTTCATTACACTTTCAAGTTAAATTAAAGGAATGAACGCAACATACCGTGAGAAATTTACACCAAGCATCTAGGAACTTAAATCTCCCACGAAGAACAATATTCCAGTATGCTATCGCCATATCTAGGTCTAAGCCTTTCTGGCCCACGTTTTTAGCATAATTGAAGGTAAAATGATAGAAATCTTTGAATTTAAGCACATCCTTGATCTCTGATTCAAGCGTTGGCAATTTAGCTTTTAATTTGTCTATACTATCCACTCCAAGCTCCACGAAACCCAACGTGAACTCGTCTTTAGAGAATTCGCACTGTATGGCTGCTTTACACTTCCACGCAATTATTAAAACTAATATAGATTCAGGGCTAAGGTTTACATCTTCTAAGAACTTCATAACGCCGTCCACTGTGATCTTGTCATTTTCTTGCGTATCTCTGTACTTGTTGAAGAGCTGTTCGATCTTTTTTCTATCCACTGAAGTCTTAATAGCATCTTTGAAATATGCATCAGGGTTCTGAAAGTAATTATCGCTTGCTAGATCCAGTTTCCAGTCGTTTTGGGACAAACAGAATATCGCCGTGCTCTCGCTTGTCTGTGTGAACGCGACGAACTTCTTCACTTTGTCTCTCTGTGACGATTTTAGTTTATTCTGAAAATAAATGTACGAACGTCATATCATAACCTCAGTATCACTGTCTAAATTAAGTTACTTAGTATTTTTAGGTGGACATTAAGTTGCAAATAAATAAGAAAGTTATTCCAGAAAGTGTAAACGCAAGATTACTCACCATTTTGGTAAGATTATTGTTATTTCTAGTGACTTTCACTGTTATTTCGACATCGGAACAGAGTGAAATAACATTAGTTTGACCATAGACAAACTAGAAAAGTTCCCAGTGCCATAGTCTCTTAAAAAATATTTTCCCGATTTTAATGTAAAACAAAACGTATTATTTATAATTTAAGTTTTCACTTTACTACGTACTATTTAGAAATGCCTAGGCTTCGTTATCGATCTTAATCTATAAATTGAAATGTCGTAAACAATTAAATACTTTAGCGTTACATAGCTGAAAAATGTTTCTTAGTCGCGATGTCTCGAACTTGTAAAACCTAAAAGTATGGAATGGACTTACTTAATTTAATTTTGCTGTCAAGCCAATCATAACGAATTATTTTGAATAATATCAATGAAAAGTGTTAATTATGCAGGTAATGAGTGGACTTCGACTGGAGAAATTCGAATGAGTTTCGTAAGTTCATACATTTTTAAATTCTTATTACACACATTCGGGTAAAAAAATAAATTCTGGCAGCATTCAAATTCACTGGAGACCATAGACAAAAACCTAGTTGAATTTCGTTCAAAAACTTCACGTAAAACCATTTGCTTGCCATGTCACTGTCAATGTCAATCAAAGTGATGTAATATGTCATTCATATCAAAATTCAAAAACAGCTGATCACAAAAAGAAAGAAAACATGTAAACAGACCGTAAAATAGTGCAAATTAATGTAATTATAAATGTTTATTGCTTTTATATGAATTTTGCTGTGATAAATTTAAAATAAAAAATGCGGTGCTTATACAAAAAATCGGTTAAGCTTTTGTCGAAACATAACCTTTGCCGCGCCATAAATACTAATGTTCCAAGAGTAAGATTCGCTCCGAGCCCTACTGGATACCTTCATTTGGGAGGGTTGAGGACGGCATTATACAATTATCTCTTCGCCAAGAGTCGTGAAGGTGCTTTTATCCTGAGAATAGAGGATACGGACCAGACTAGAAAAGTCGAAGGTGCGGTGGATGCTTTGATTAAAGACTTAGAATGGGCTGGTATAGAGATCGATGAGGGTCCTGGAATTACAGGCGATTACAGACCTTACGTGCAAAGCGAAAGGTTAGATTTCTATCGGTAAGTATCTTTGGTAATTATTTTGTTGGTTGCAAAGCAATTATTTTTATGGCAAAACTTGTTGATGATTCCCACACATTTTTAGCTTAGAAAGCACCATTATCCTTTCGTCAACAAGTTACGTTCAGTCATTTTATAGGTACCTAAACACTTACCCCCTTACTAATGCACATTATCTTTTTTTTTTTTTTTGTATTGTATCCCTCTTAGCTATAAAGCCTCGGGATAGTCTGTCTTTCTATTTTTCGATAGAGAAAAAAAATTAGAGAAAAAAAGACAAAAGACCGTAGAACTATGCCGAGGCTATAAAATGTTATTGCTAAGAGGGTGCAAGTATAGCCTTGCAATAGTTATTTATTTTTTCTCATATATTCTTTCTTTTAGAACTTTCAATTTGCTCATTAAATACAAAACACTATTGAGCTATTCAGAGGCTACATAATGTTTATTAGTTAGCATCTGGCAAATTACACTGACTACCTAGCTTTACAATAGTTACCTTTGATTTAGGGCTCATTTTTTAATTCTCGAATCTGAATTCTTAGAAAACTGTACCTATACTTTTTAGAGAGCATATATCAAAGCTGGAGGAAAACGGTTCGGCATACAAATGCTTCTGCACTGATCGCAGACTCAAGATGCTCCGGAGAGATGCTGTGAAGGCCCATCAGATACCTAAATATGACAACCGGTGTAGACACCTGTCTCCGCAGGATGTGAAGGAGAAGATAAATGCTGGGATACCATATTGCATTAGATTTAAAGTAAGTTTGGGCCATGATGATGATAATAGGTGGTAAATGCAAATTTGGAGTACATACATTGGGTCCATACTCCTAGAACCATGATCAAAGGTTACTCTTACAGAATAAACATCTAAATATTTTGTAGCTTTTCATATAAAATGTTCTTACCTAAGGATCTGCTATTATTTTATTACTAGCTGCACCCCGCGATGTTACCCATGGTTAAAAAGTAGCCATTGTGTTACTCTAGGATACAAGCTACCTCCATAGCAAATTTCAACAAAACCTGTTCATCTGTTTAAGCCTTCGCGCATATAGGTATGTATGTTAGCTCACAATACATTTTAATGCATTGAGTAAGTATATACAACTAGCTGCGCCCCGCGGTTTCACCCGCGGTTAAAAAGTATCCTATGTGCTATTCTAGACTATAATCTATCTCTGTGCCAAATTTCATCCAGATCTGTTCAGCCGTTCTGGCTTGAAAGAGTAACAAACATCCATACATCCATTCTTACAAACTTTCGCGTTTATAATATTAGTAGGATAGGATAAAATACAATAGCCATTTTGTCCGAATATTTTGGGTTTTAACATATTTGCACTATTTTAGTTTTTTTTTTAATTTTAGATAATGTCCCTCAATTTGGTGTGCCTTTTGGCATAGGCCTCCTCCAATTGTCTCCATTGAGTTCTGTCATCTGCCACTCTCGTCCAGTATGGCCCCAAAGTCAGCCGAATGTCGTCATCCCATCTACTTGTTGGATGTCCCTGTCTTCTTGTGCTGTCTTTTGGGTACCATAGAGTGACTAGCTTGCTCCATTTAATTAATTTGCAGTGCAGCATGTGCCCTGCCCATCCCCATTTTTTGGTGATCAATACGAGTTAGAATGTCAGCAACTTTTGTTCTTTTTCTTAAATCTGAATTTAGTATATGCATTGACTACTCTCAACCAATCACCATGAAATTTTGCATACACATTGTAAGGGGTACTGAAAAAGATTAACATTTAGGATATAGGATACCTTTCATCCTAAAAATCCTGAAAGTAATGAGTGGTCATCTCTAGTGGGTGGGTGGGTTCTTGAAACCGCAAGACGAAGCTCCATTCACATACTTATATTTTCTCCATCCCCAGCTAACTCCGGACGTCTTATCATTCAACGACCTCATATTCGGCGGTATAGCGTACGACGTGAGCCAAAACGAAGGCGACCCCGTGCTCATGAAGACGGACGGCTTCCCCACGTACCACCTCGCTAACGTAGTGGACGACTACCTCATGCGAGTCACGCACGTGCTGCGCGGCGTCGAGTGGCAGATATCTACTACTAAACACCTGCTTATTTATAGGTATGAAGACATGACAGGCTCGCCCCCTGTCACATTTGAGACATACTATCGTCCGGCGAACTGTATATGTTGCATTACACCTCTGCCAGGCCCTTCGAGGGAAAGGCGTGACGATAAAATTAATATGGTATTAAGGCATTAGACTTGATAAATTCGTTGGTTGAATGACGACAAGCTATAGCAAACTAGAAATTTGCGTAGGCACGGAGGACGGCACGGGCGCGGACAGGATGCGGACCGCCAAGTGTTCTGATTCTGATTGTAGCAAATTATAAAAAGCGCCATCTAGTTTCTTTCGAACGAACTAAAGCAAATATTTTAAGGACAGACAGGGCCGTTTTCACATACACAGTCGTCTGACCCCGTGATCTGTTTCGGCGATTCGATCTAAACCAAGTGCAACCAAGAGCCACACCTGTATGCCTTCCAACTGCGTGCGGTAGATCTTAACGCTCTCTAGTAACGCTGGGTACACCCCAAGCCAACGAATGCCAAAGAATGCGCTGCATCCCGTTTCGTTTTATTAAAATGAAACGGGACGCAGCATACCGTTGGCCTTCGTTTGCTTTGGTCTGTTCGCAGCATTAATATAGAGAATGCATTTGCTCAGTTCGCGTCGTCAGATCGGCTTGGCGGAACGGATCGTGTTCAGCAGGAAAAGCCTTTAGGCATTAATATCAGTAACCTATAATGATACTCGTATGTTAATTACAGAGCTTTCGGCTGGGCGCCGCCGCAGTTCGGGCACTTGCCTCTGATAGTCAACTCCGATGGAACCAAGCTGAGCAAACGACAGAGCGACGTCAAAGTTGAAGACTATAGGAATAAAGGTAATATTTGTAACACTCCTAAATTAGCAAATACTAGCGAATAACTGAATTAGTAAATAACCAATTTCATGCTTTATCAGTATATTGCTGGGTTAATAACATCGATTATGAAAGTGATAATAGCCTAGCCAGAGAAGGCCCGCCTCTCAAGCCAGAGGGAGCGGGTTCGGAACCAGCCGAAGGCACGCACCAATTTGTTCGTTGTGTGAACATATGTGCGTATTGTACGTCATCTGCTACATGACTGGAGCCCGGTGTATGGCGACAGGCTCTTCCCCTGTCACATTAGCGACTGAATATCGTCCGGCGAAGTGTGGGTGTTGTACACCTCCGCCAGCCCCTTCGGGGGAAAGGCGTGACGAAATGTTATGTTAATAACATCGATTTCTGCTTGACATAATAAATGATCGATCGATTCTCCATCAAGACATAGTGTTTTTCCTATATACTCGTAGCATATTAGCTGTTACCCGCGACTTCGTTCGCGTTGATTCAGAAATTATGGATCCAAAAACCTTCCTCTTGAAATACTGTAACTAATAATCAAAATGTATCAAGACCTGTTCAGCCGTTTAGCTGTGAAAAGTCTACAGACAGATAGACAGAGTTATTTTCGTTTTTTATTAATTAATGTGTGTGTGGATGTCCGTTTGACCACCAAGTTGCCTTATGTTAGGCAATGATGTAATTCGACAAGGCGGCTTCGTATAAAAATCTTAAACCTACGTGCTTAAGAGTCCGGCGACCACTTTTGACTAACTTCGCATTGGCCTAAGGTATTCTATAGCCATTTCGTCTAGAAGAAGAAGACGAGCGAAGAGGGCTAGTAATGATACTGACGAGCCTCTAAAGTTACCTACAGAGTGACAAAGTGCTATTTCAATTTTTTTACGACTTTTGCACTTCTGTAATCATTTTTTAATAACTAAGAATTTCCCTTGTATTATGGATTCACACGGAGAAAAATGGCTTCCGTCCTTCATAAAAAAGTAACATGAATAACATCATTTAATCCTGGCTCCTTCAACATTATCATGTGCATAGTAAATTATAGTTCAGTCGGATTAAACTAACATTACATTATTATAAATTGCAGGGATTTTAATCATTGGTTTTCATTACGCTTCATCATTAAAATATTAAATTACGTAATTCTAAATTCCTGGTACTAGCCTAAGGTTTTATGGTGAAGTTCACGACGATTTGAGAGTTTATCCTGATACAGATTTAGGCACGACAATTGAGAGGTGTGTAACTTGGAATAGTCCGTAAGCGGAATAAAATAATATCATGACTGCATGACAAAAAAATGGTAGGTACCTACGACGCACAAGGTGCTCATTCATTATTTAGAAAATATCATGATCTCTTGATGCTTCGTCAAGAATTCACAAACATCTATTGGGTTTGGTCATTACCTTATCATGATGTACCTAATTTTATTAGATCGGTTTAAAAATTACTTTTTGTTATGAAAATCAAAAAATATAACGCAGGCTTTACCAGTGCTCGACAGACTTCTGATTCCGCCGGTCAAAAGGCGCTAGCGCAATTATTTTGATAAATAATTATGGTTAAAAGACTGTTTCACGTTTTCTATCTGTAATTTTGGTTAATTACAGTGCATTGCCGTTTTGAATCGTGTGTTGAACTCATTTATAACGCCCTCAGAGACCCGCAACCAACTCATCTTATAGTGACGGGGCACACCCGCGGGCGCGATCGAAAGTGAAAAACTCTAAAAACGTGAATCAATACACTAAAGTGACTAAATGTGCTATATCCCTATCGTGAACATAGACTTTGTGAACCCTTTCCGATTGTGCATTTATGTGGGAACTTAATACAAATAGTGTTAATAAGAATTTGCAAAACACTTGGGCGAGTCCATTTTTCTTAACCCAAAATTCAAATTCGAGAAAACGCGCTAAAGAGAAGAGGCAGACGCATGACGTGTTTACTTATTCTGATGGGATAATGACGCGGATGGGCGAGTCTATCTTTGAATTCCTGATCCTAAGATACGGAACACCCAGGCGAATTTTAAGAGACAACGAACACATTCGACATTACCCAGTGTCTCTCACCGGTGTACCATCCTCAGGTAAATCTGGTAGAAAATAAGAACAGAGACTTGAAGCCGCAGATCACAATTATTACAACGCATGGTATTCTAACGTCCCGGCTATTCGCTTCGTGTGAACTCCGCAGTGACAACAACACAGGAAAGACATCCTTGTGCCTCACATTCGGGAGCGAAATATGCGCGCCAGCCGACGCGTACAAGAATACTCGCGAAATCAAAGAAAGTGATGACGCTGCCCTATCCCTTACCTGGTGAAGATGTCGACTGTGCTAATAGGTGCGAGTAAAGTACGTGAAAAGGCTCAAGCTGATCAAAAGCGTTACGCCAACGGAGCTCGTTGCCCAGCTCCGATATTCTACTGTGGCGATAATACTTTTAAAAACACAAGGCAGTAGCGATCCGACCTGCAGACAAACACCCAAATTAATGAGAGATGGACCGTACCGTATTGGGGAAGCCTTGAGTGCAACCACGTACGGATATCTACCAGTGAGATTTTAGGTCGTTATCATCTCTTCCAGTTGACCAATTCGTAGGAATAGGAAGTACCACTCGTACCGCTCCATGAGAAGCATAAACAACGGAGACTTAAGCTCTTTAGTAGTGAGGGCGCTTTATCTAGGTTAGAGGGGGAGGATGTAACGTGGGCTAAGGCGCTCGCGCAAGTATTTTAATTATTATAGCTAAAACTGTTTCATGTTTCCCATCTGTAACTTTGTTAAATAAAATACTATACCCTTTTGAATTATGTGTTGAAGTCATTTATACCACCCTCAGAGACCCACAACCCTATAGATCAGGAATTTCTAGTGATCTTGTCAGTTAAAACAGCCTGCTATCAGAAATATTATTTAGATGCTGACAGTTAAATACCGATAATATGTAAAAAACATACAGCTTTGTCATGACGGAACTGTTATTTTATAGGTATTCAGGTCGTATTTATCCTTCCAATACCAATAAACCATTAGAATAGGTAATTAAATCTTATTAGTTCATAATGATAAAATACAAGGAAGCTCAAAAAATTGTCATGATATTACGAAAAACATTCAATGGTTTCCCTTACAATTATTAGGTAAATCCGATAAATTATCATGATGTTCACTAAGACTCGTCATTTAAATAATTGTACTGTATCAGTTTTTTACAATATTTATCATTCCGATCATAATTTCTCGTCATCGACGTTCTAAGTATTCAGAGTGTTTGTCATGACAAAATGTCATGACGCGAAACGATAAAACATAAGTTTAAAGCACATAATAACGTCGTGATGTTTCTTGATATTTATGGGTGACGACTATTCACGATATTTTTTGGTGAATTACGCACAAAACACTATTAAGAACTCTTGGTACCTTTTTGTTGGGAATACGGATAAAAGTTCGTAAATTCCTTTAAAACTGTCCGGAATTACGAAAGCCATTTTTCTCAGTGCATTTAACAGCTAATGATGTAGAAAACCTCCCTATGTAATGGAATTTTCGATTTGCCTTGTCTACCTATTGAATAAATCAGTCAAAAGTGACCCCTTAAAAATGCGGATATTTTTCATAGCTCTATTTTCGCTTGAGAACGTTTTTAAAAAAAACCAAGAACATAGAGCCGGAGATATTGTTAATTTAATTATAGATGCTAGATTTCATCATAATCTGGCAAACGGTTTCCAAGAAATTTGTCAAGCGCGTTTGTATGGAAATTTCAGAGCGGCCCGGCCCTCTTAACCAAACTACAGAATGCCTTTAAAGGATAAAAAAATGGTTGTTGTGGGTTATCCCTAAGAGATAGACATGCACCATCGCGGACTTTTTTGTAGACCTTTTTAAGGTGTACAATACTGTAGTACATTATATTTATCTATCTCGTAGGATTCAGCCAGCGTTTGCAATGTAAATGTAATGTTTATTTACGACATCACATTAGAAACCTCTAAAATTATCAGTGTTTATCTATTATATTAGGCATGTAATATACATATAAACATTCCTCTTGAATCACTCTATCTATTAAAAAAAAACGCATCAAAATCCGTTGCCTAGTTTAAAAGATCTAAGTATACATAAGGACAGACAGACAGCGGGAAGTGACTTTGTTTTGTACCATGAAGTGATAGTGATATTTACAATGTTTAAGACTTTTAATATACAGCCAGTGCCGGATTAACCACGTAGCAATAGTAGCAAAAGCTACGGGCCCCGCCGAAAAGGGGCCCTGCATATTTAAACCCACTCATCTGCCTCTGCCTGAGCGTAATTTTCTGAATGAAACTTATTAAGATGTGGTATCAGTGCCGGATTAGCCACATAGCAGGACGCAGCATATGCTACGGGCCCCGCCCGAAAAATGAAAACTAAAAAGCCCTACACCTAATAACTATTCTCAAATGGACGTGCGGCGCAAAATTTTCAAAAATAGGGTAAAAAAGCGCGTACCATACTTGGCAACACCACAATACTTTCAGAGAAAATGGGATTGTTTTGGTAGGAAACCAACTACTCAAGGGCATCTTCAAATGAGCCACAGGCCCCGCGCTTAATCCGGCACTGTATACAACCCGTCTGGTATAATTTCAGGGTTGTTTCCTTTGGCGCTCGTGAACTTCATAACTCTGGCGGGCGGCGGGTTCGAGCACGAGCCGGGCGCGGGCGTGCAGCTGAAGACAATAGACGAGTTGGCACACGAGGTAAAACAATAACTTACGTATGAAGTAGGCTTAACTGGGAAAATGCGTCTGTGTGACAATTGCGTCTTTCGAGAATTACTGACAAACCCTTCACAAATTAGGCGACTAACGCAGTCTTGTACAGATTATTGCAAGTAAAGATAGAAAAAAGATGTAGGTGGCACCTAATTTGTGAAGGGTTCGTCAGTAATTCTCGAAAGATGCATTTGTTCTAGTTGACCCTATATGATGAGATCTATGCTAAATAGCTTACCGTGTTCTGTTAACCTTTTTCTGATGATTAACTTGTATAGCTACAAGTATACATTTAAAATTTAAAAAACCTCTGACATCGATTTTCATCAAACAGCTAAGAACACTCCTGACTAATTCACCTCTCAAATAAAAAAATACGAAATCAATATCGGTTCATACGTAAGAGTGCTACGATGCAACAGATAGACACGCACACATTCACACAGACACGTCAAACTTATAACATCCCGTCGTTTACGGCTGGGGTCAAAAATAATTAGATATTTCTATTTCTAAATTATATTGTCTATTTCTAAATTATATTCACTTTAATTCCACTTTACATTAAATTTATTTTCGGTTCTTTCAGTACCAAATATTTCTGTAATTTCAGTTCAGAATAGAAAAAATCTCTTCCCACCCGAGTCGCCTCAACCCAGACCTATTAGAAGAATGCAACCGTCTCGAAATCAAGCGGCAACTGCACGACGACCTGCTATCTCCCTCACTCGTCACCAAGCTCCAGAACCTCATAACGGAAACATATCCTAACCACCAAACAAACACATCAACTGAACATGTTAGAAACGTTCTCAAATGGGCGACGTCGCGAGTGACGAGGATAGAAGACCTAGTCTCAAATAAGTTCGGTTTTTTGTGGATACTACCCTCAAATTGGAGCGAAATTGATAAAGCGTTACTAAAAAGGTTAGTTGATAAAATGGAAACGTTTGATAAGTTTGAAGAAGATAAAATAAAAGAGTATTTGAAGCTGTTTTCGAAGGATAATAATGTGAAGTTTCCGGTGCTGATGAAGACGCTACGGTCGGTCTTGAGCGGTCTGGAAGAAGGGCCCGGGGTGGCGGAAATGATGAACTTGCTGGGGAAAACTCAATCTTTAGAAAGAATAAAGGCTGTTCTGAGATGATTGGTTTGTTTTTTTTTTTAATGTTCAAGTTCATTTTAAAAACTAGCCACCGCCACCCGCCGAGCGAAGCGTCTATGCTTCGGCTTCGACGAATATGCTTTTCTAAATCCAGATTTCTCTCTGGATGGCCGTCTTGTTCTACAGGTCAGGGGATTCAGAAAGAGTGGGATCACGGGTCGCTAGGGAGAAAACCTCTCCATAGTTTCTGCTATCCTGGTACCTGCCTACTGCTAGCCTAGTCAAGAATTTTATTTTCATTTGTGTAATTAAAGCGAACGCTCTCTGAGAATAGGTAAGTAATTCATAATTATGTTGTTTTTTTTATATTTTTCGCACCTTTTTTAAAAATGAAATTTGTCGACACCAGATATCAGGATACCAGATACGATAGAGAGTTATTTCACTCTAGATTCCGAAAGAGTGGGACATTGGGTCGCGAGAGGGAAGACCTCTTCATAATTTTTGCTATCCTCGTATGCTTGCTGCTAGCCTAGTACTATTGCAGATCTTTTTAAAACTTTTGGCTTAGTACGAAAATAATAATAGGGAAGTACTTAAATGGGAATAATACGATGTCTAAAATGGTCAAAGTCAAAGTCAAAATGTTTTTATTCAATTTGGGTATCAAAGAAACCCAAGATTTTTTTTAAATAGACTCGAACGCCTTGTTTGGATAAAGAGCATCTACTCAGAAGAACAGGCAAGAAACTGAAGGGCATTATTTTTTTTATGAATAAATAATTACTGTCTCACAAATTTTGACTTACAACTAGGTAATATCTATACATACTAGTGGCTACTTGGCGGAAGTGGAAGGCTCCAGACATCTTTCTCTTCTTAATAAGTCCTAACCTTATAATCTCTATTCTAATATATATCTCTATTCTTATTATTTCCTTATAATAACTCTTTTCATTAATGTAGTTTTACATGTGATTTGAATTCCTTCAGTGAGCCCGGTTATATTTTTCTTTTAATTTTTTTTTAAAAACGAACGTAGTTGCCTAAAAATGACTTGTTATACTTAGTCAGTCTAAATCTCGATACAGCTATCCTATCCTTTGTTCTAGTGTTATTATTATGATTGTCACAGTTGAATTTAAATTTGTATAGATTTTTACAAGCGTACATAATATTTTGAAAGATATACAATGAAGGTAAAGTTAATAGATTTTTTTCTTTAAATAAATCTCTCAATGATTCGCATCCCGTAGATAGCGCGGACCACTCGTTTTGCAAAATAAAAATGGCCCTTTACTTCAGCAGCTGACCCCACAGCAAAATGCTGTGGAAGTAAGCAAAGTAAACCATCCCAGCTGTAGCTGTATCCGTCAGTTGTCTAATTTTACGAACCGCATAAGCAGCAGAACAAAAGTCTCCCAGACAAAGCACTAATATGAGGACCCCATTGCAGTTTGGAATCAATGGTGTTCCTGGGTATAAACCCAGGAACACCGTTGTTCGCCTTGTCTATGTTAAGTTTATCGCCCTCAAGCATAACGTTTGGTTCTGTATATCTAACATTAGGCATAGAAAACTTTAAACACTTGTTTTTTTATTGCATTTACCTAGTAAAAAATTGTTCGCAGCGAACCATCTCGAAATAATAGTACGTTGTTCACATGTACAAGCTCACTATCTTTCCTATCTGTTCTAAAAATAAGAGATGTATCATCAGCGAATAGAACTATGTCTGTAAGGTCCTTAACCATATACGGCAAATCATTTATATACGCTAAAAATAAGAACGGGCCTAAGATAGAACCTTGTGGTACTCCTATTGTAACTAAAGATCCGGAAGATGTGACGCCATGAATTCCCACTTTTTGTTGTCTATCAGTTAAATGACTCGACAAGATCTAGAGCGATTCCACGAATTTCGTAGTGGTATAATTTACGGATCAAGGTACGGTGTTCTACACAATCAAATGCTTTGGAAAGATCACAAAAGACACCGATGGCATCCTGTGAACTCTCCCAAGCTTCCATCACATGCGTAACTAATCGAACTCCCGCATCTGTTGTTGACAAAGGTTGATTAAGTATAATCTTTTCAAATATTTTGCTCAAAGCCGGAGCACAGAGACGGGTCTGTAATTCGATCTCTAATGGTCGTCGTCATGACGATGGTCTAAATAAAACCAAACCAGTATGAGTAACAGTATAATTTATTGAATTCTCAAATATAAATACCAAGAGAAAATATCAAGTACAATATCAGAGGTATAACATTAACTCACGATACTTTAAAAAATATTTTTATTTATTTATTATGTGATTGACTCAAACATGTATAACGCTGAAAAAGTTGCAAATACAGTTTTTGTTTATTACAAATTTAAGTATGAACTAGGCCCCTATTCTGGCGCAGTCGAGATTGTCTCACTCTCACTAGCATGATATCTTATATGAGAGAAAGTGACTCGGACAATCTTGAGCGTGTCAAAATATGATTCCTAAAAAGGGATGATAGATTTAGGAAATACGCAAAATGAAATATAAGACATCAGAAGCACTATTCTAGCGCAGTCGAAATTGCCTCGGTCTCTCTTATGGTACTCCTAGACAGGCCATATTTTTATTACAGTAATGGTCCGAAAATTTTGCAAATATTGCCGAATGTAGCCCAGCCATCATTAGCCATGCTAGAAACGTGTGACTAAATTGCCGGGACACACTCAAAATATTATCGCAACATTGCCCGGGCCACCCTTACTCACTAACTTTTCTAATGATCTTTCGTTAGAAAACCAAACAGTCAGTGACAGAGTTATTATCGCATGCACCAGAGTAGGGTCCCATGGAAGATGACGTACCGTGCCAAATTGATATAAGATTAGGGTTAACGTCAAAGTTCTATCACAATACGATCCTTTATAACAATGAAATAAACGTGGCAAAACTCTATGCATCTCTTTATTTGTTTATTGTCATGCGCATGGAGAACACTGTGACCAAATTAGGTATATCTTCTTCATTCACCTCTTCGGATAAGTTGGTAGATCTGATAGAATGGCTCTGTGACGTCGTTGGTGGTACTCAATCTTTTGTGAGGGTCATTTATAGACTGAGTGACGATTCTAGATACGATAGATTAGACCAAAACTCGCCAAGGCTTGAGCAGCCGGTTTAATTTTTAACCGACTATTTTTGACAACAATTTAATGAGAAAAATGTCAAATATATGTAGACTGTTATATGAATAATCGCCACGTCAAAGTTTGGTGCACATAAGTCTTGTTTGATAGTTGATTGAATCATATAAATCTGGCACATAAGTCTGACTAAGCTTTTTTTTTCCGTGGGGGAAAGCATTTACACATCCCTGCTCCACCCCGGGGGAGGCAGAGCGGGGTATGTCGGACTCGGTGCCAGAAGGGCACCCATACCGACTAAACTCCCATGGTGTCCATTCTCGTCGGCAAAGGCGGGGTCACAGGACCGCTACGCTTCCGCTGCGGACAGCGGAATGGGGTTACGAAGTCTGACTGAGCTGCACCAACTAACTTAAACCTATGTAACTTAAGCTTAACTGGCCTAAATAAATTGGTTTTCGTTTACCAGAGATTTTATGGCTTAAGCTAAGGTTACTTCTACGCTTTGGTTATTGTAAAAAACATTATCAAACCGTACCAATGCGTAAGTTAGTTTGTGCAACTCAACCTTAGTAGATTATTATAATTCGGTTTTCTGGATTCATGTTATTTCCACGCTTATTTCAGTTTTATAACAATCTTCAAAGCCCTGATGTGCAACTTCCTCTCTGTTAATGAAATTAAAGTAGAAAAGGTTACTCAAAATACCAAACAACAATCAGCTAAAAATAAATTGAGCATTTTAGAACTAAAATTAGCAGCTTATGTTCAAATTGACATTTTTTTTACTTATGACAGGTATATTAAAATAAGTTTAATAAAACAAATAATTTTAAAGAATACAGATACTTCTATCGACTTGGTCATGCATACTCAATGCCTTTCGTATACTTTCCATAAAAAAATAAGGCATAAAATAAATAAAAATAAGATTATAAATTTAGAATAATAACTAATAATCATTTTAATAAATTTAATTAATACAAAAATAATAATTATTATGAATCATGGTGCAAGCATGATTTCAAATAACAGGTATATATTACTTTTTGAAAAATATGCAAATTTTAATTATTATTCAGTCAGTAACATAAAATACACTTCTCTGAAACGATTCTTAACGTAATGTAACCTAAGAAATAGTTAAAATTATACATTAAACTCACTAAATTATATTATAACTAATTAATCTCACAACTTCCATCAGGAACATTCTGACAGTATTGACTAGATAACTATAAAGTCATTAAAAATCAATTTGGCCACCTAAATCTACAGGTACACCCGAAATCACAAGACATATAGATCAAAGGTGATAATGAAATCATAATAAAGTACCTCTTTAAATTTTAGTCAAGTCAATTTAAAATCAAAAAGAGAATATTTAAGAAGAATGAAAACAAAAAGAAATGAGATAAATTTTAAGTTTAAACAAATATTTTTCACATTGGAACTTGGAACACCATCCATGAATAAATAGGTTTAAAATAACTCAATAGAAGTACAAGAATGAGAAAAACATATTTTTGGTAATATAGCCACCAAATTGATAATAATTAAACACGACATATAATTATAATCTAATAATCAAATTGAAGCGAAATATCGATGCTTATTGCTTAATCCGTATCGTAAAATAGTTCACAAAGTATTATTATTACAAGAATATTATTAAAAACAGACTTAAAATATTGATATGATTACATTTACAAAGGAAACAATTAATAGTTATTAACTTTATTAAATTTTATCTAAGCAAAAACCACACAAAATATAATTATTATGAATTAACAACACTCATTTAAACTTCGGTTTTATTCGTACTTAATAATACAATTACTGAAATTGAGTCAATTTACCAAAATTTTAGTTAATTTCATAAAGTTGATAATTGTTTAGAAAAACATTGTTATCTATTCTATAGAATCATAAATTAAGTATATTATGTTTGATAGGTATAAGTATTATATTTGTAAAGTATGTTTCATAAAACTTAATCACTGAAGAAACATTAAGTTGTAGGTACACAATCATGATTTTGAAGAAAATATAAGAATATCCACAAATGGTTAATTCATAAAATTTGATTAAAGTATTGTATTTCTATTATTTTCTATATTTATATATATATATATTCACAATAGTTCTAAGGCATTAAAACCGCGGGTCGCGGTGGAAATATATAGAATATATATTTATGTCTCTATTATCCTAAATAACTTTAAAGTTCGAACGTTCACAATTTACAAAACCAATGTAAATATAGGTATTATAGGTAACTGAGATGTATAAGGTTCAACACAATGACGTGAATAGAGTCTGGGTAAAACTAATTTAGCACTTACTATAAACATAATCATTTAATCATTATCTGATAAGAAAACTATAATGGATATTATTTAATAAAAATATCAATTTATCAAGGTTAGTAACAACTGATTTGGTTCTTATATTTATTATAATACACTGTATTATATTATAATATGAACTAAATTAGCTGTCTTTGTTTAGCTTTAAAAATATTACCTGAACAGGTGTTGAAAATTGATTGACATTAATATTAAAAATGGCTATTTATTTAACCATCATATTGAACCAACACCTCATTACGCAGCACGCATACAGACACATACGCAAGATTATTCCGTTAGATACACACACGTTATAAAAACATTTATAAGGCAGATCAATAAGGAAGTTTGACTGCGTTCGGTATCGAAAGTCTTACTTTTATATTTAAAAAAAAAATTAAAACAAATATAACAACATAAATTTATTAAATAAATATTATTTATTTAAGTTTTAATATTATTCATCTTTTGAGTGATTTTTGAAAATTTAATATTACTATTTTTAATAATATTAAATTTAATTTTATTATTTTTAATGTAACATATTCACTGTCAAAACTGTTATCATATAACTTTTTTAATTATGTTTGTACGTGTACAACTTCGTACATTTTTCGATATCGAACGCGGTCGTCGATTATCTAAAGTCAATATAAATTAAAAAGAAAATATACGAGATCACATTAGGTAGTCTTCCGACATCGAAATAGGTAGGTAGGTCACACGCACATCACAACGACAAACGACGACATTGCTTCTTTTCCTTATCGAATATTGATTATTAATACAATAAATGTTATTAAATCTAAGAATAAAGTTTTGAATATCACGGGACTTACGTTCTCTATGAAAACGATCTACTTTTTTTTATCTGCTAGATCTGAACCGTGGTCTGTAATTAACCGCTAAGAGTAATCCATTTATTACGTTAAAAGTCTATTGGGTTTTCGGGAAAAAAACACTTTAAATCGTCACGAATTACAACCATTATCTATACTCGATATCTTCTTTGTCGTCTCAACTCTGTCAATGATTTTTTTTTTCAGATAAATTTGACACTATAACTTATTGATAGTACTGCTATGTATAATTGAAAATAAAACGCTATAACTATACACTGACTATCGATTTAATTAATAAAACTTGTGTCGTCACACTTGTATTTTCTAACTCTATATGTAAGTACCTATGAATTCAGGAAACAAAGTCTAAAGATGCAGCGTTGTAACTTGTACATGTACATGTAGTTGATAAACTTGTACATGTACCTAATATTTTACTAATTATCATGCTGTTAAATTATTGCTATTCCATGTTTCACACAACCGATCCCAGTAAAATAATACTACATCTAATTTTTTTTATGAAGAATCTACGAACTGTTCTAAATGATGTTGAATAATCATACAATAGGTATATTTGGATACTATTGTCTAAATGTCTATGTTTTGTGCACATTAGTCTGGAATAAATATAGTGCAATACTATTAATTATTTTTATGTCGCTTTTTTTAGTGAATTATCATAATTGAATCTACTAATTTTAAATTTTAACAACAAAAACCTGTTTCCTAAAACTTTCTATTCAATCTAGGGGGATGTAAGAAGTTAAATAGATAGATAGAATAATTAAAACAATAAATTATAAGAAAATACAATAAAATTCAAATGAAATAATAATTATATTGTCTGCTCTGAAATTAGCGACAGTCCCAAATTCGTTGTTTGAAAGATATTTTTAAGTAAGTAAGTAGTTAAGTATAATATTTTATGTAAATAATTATAACATCTTATGTTATAATATGTTATGATGATTGTGGAAGGCATTTTTGGCAGCTCTTAGGACATCGTTAACTCAAATAATTATATTTTAATCAAAAACATAAAGTCGAATATTGATAATTAATAACTCATAAAATTAAGAATCAAGAAGAAGAAAAAAGAACGGCTGCAAAATGTTTTGGGGTAAAAATTGCTTTATATAAGTAAAGATATCGAAGACATATTCAATGAAGATTCTCGTTAAATATTGTTTTTTTTTTCTAATAAATTCGCGCAGTCTGTTCCCAATCTACTCATACTTGTATTAACAAGTATTCATAGTAGTTTCATCCCATCCAGCCTGAAATTGGAAGTGAAAAATATTTTACACTCAAATATAAATTTGGTATACATACTTTTATTATAATTATATATTTTTATATCAAATATTTTAATGGATAAATCATCAGTATATCCAATAAACACCAATATTTTTTTATCATTATTTTTACAGGTGTTTGAAATAGTTTGGGAGTTAAGAACTTTTGAATACAGTTATATTCGATGTGAGTAACTATATGATTTTCATATACTCGTTTTTAACGTAGGTGTATAAGTTTATAGCAAGATTGTATGAAGAAGTAGAAGAATTCGTTGAATACAGTGCAAATAAATAACAGGTAAGAAAGATTTTTGATTAGCAGGTTTGTAAGAAATATTGGTTTTACAAATATATACACTCGTAGTATATAACTTCAATAAAAAAAAAGGTTTGAATATAAGATTATTATTATTATTGAATTGATTTATTTGGCAAAATATTAAATTCGTTACGTGCGGACAGTACTATTAGGTGCAATAATTTAATATCTTGAAAGGAATAATATACATGGGTATTGAATTTATTTAGTTTCCTTTTTTATATTTCTTGCTTTTCCGTTTCTTTGAATTAATAAAGGTTTAGTATCTACCGATTAAAGTTTAGTTGTTCGTATGTTGATATTATATAAATTGGTAATATAATATTTTAATAAACACACAGTCAATATACTCACACTTCAAGTCTTATGTGGATTTTGGGCATTTTGTTTCTTACATTTCACATAACAATCTTACATTCTGATGCTCTGATCTCACTTATGATATACTTACCTTCATTAGGTACCTAGGGTTAGGTATTAGGTACTTGTCATGTATCAAACATCTCGAAGTTAATTAAAAGACTTAATAAGTAAATAAAACAAAACCAAAATAGAGTACTTACAAAACTCAAAAGAAACAAGACAAGTGTACTTATTTTAATTTGTGCGAGCTGTAAAATTTAGTTTAACAAATAAAGTTAATAGTTTGTTACAATAAAATTCTTACCGTTCTGTAAAAGTTTGAATAAAGTGATACGTACTATGAGTACGTATAAGTCAACCACAAGTGAAATCAGAGCACCCTCACAGGCGAGTTATCCGTGGCCATCTCCCTCGGAGCGGCCCCGCCGTCGTCACTGCAGCTCCTTGACCGCCTGCAGGATTCTCTTCACGTGCCCCACCTTGGTGATCCCGAGGTCGCGCAGGTCGCGCCTGGCCAGCGACAGGAGCTCCTTGCCCGTGACGTCATGCTTGGCGAACGCGTCGCAGTACTCACCCAGCTGGAGGCTCTCCAGCCAGGTCTGCACGTCCTTCACGCCCCAGGACTTGACCTGCGCCGCCGAGCCCGGGCCCTCGGATACGCTGCGGCGCCCGCGCAGCCACCGCCCCGCGCCGCCCTTCTTTGGGATCTGGGTTTGGGTTGATATTTGGTCATGGTCAGGGTCGAAAGTTACGAGGGGGTTATACTGTTGGAGGAGAGATTTTAGTATACATTTTAGTCCTCCGTTTGAGAAAAGGGTGTAAGGGTCAGGGCTCTAGGGGTATTGAAGGCTGTACAAGATGCAGGCAGTGATGGTAGTTTCAAATGAAAGTTGAACACAACTTTTAGGTAAAAATTTACTAAAAAAACATTAGCAAAATTCTGAAGATGAAGTTGGATATTCCAGTTTTTTTTTCTTTAATTTGTTTTATTTTTCTAGTATAGAACTTTTAAATAATTTATAAGAAATTGAGAAACATTGTATCCCATGAGCCAAGACCATGACAGAATATGAGCCAATATTATGCACACACAAATAAAGAATACGTACGGGCTCGTTTTTTGTACTTGGGTTTTAATATTGTGTGCATTTTGTAGTTTTAATATGTTTGTTTAATTTTTAAGTACTACTGTAAGGAAACAAGAACCCAACTCTTAGGTACTTACTATTTCACTATCGATAGAGTTAAGTCAAATCAACTACTCAAATGCATGAAGGGTCTCTAAACTTCTCCGACTCTAGAAGTATGAGTAGAGTCTGATGCCGTCCAGAGACATTCTACGGAACGGTCGGGGGATTCTTCTAGCTAATGACTACGGGGCGATGAAGGTTTCAAAATTGAAATAAACTTTGGTTAGTTAAATTGGTCATTTAATAAGCTGCGGACTGGATTTAACCATAATTCTCAGAAGAAGAAAAGGCAGTAAATAAACCTTGCTGTAAATTTTGTTTTATAGAAATTGAATTTATTAGGCTAAATAGTTTAAGTAGTTTCCTACTACTTTAAAGAATTCTGGTTTAATCCAGGTCACTAGGGCTAGTATGCGCGCCACTACCAAATTCTACCAATTCACATTCACAAAAATTCTGTTGGCGTGTTATGTTTGTTTCTATAACCCAAATAACAAATTAACAAAATATCTTAGCGCGCATGCTAACTTTACAAGCTATGAAAAATCCCAAATTTTCTTTCTTGCTCCATAAAACGTTTGTTTCCAAAAATAAGCTTTAAAAAAATAAGCTTTTTATAAATACGAGTACATAAATAAACAAAACAAAAGCAAGTTTGATCACAATGCGTTAGTTATTTCTATAAAAAAATCTAGAAAAAAAGAAGATAAGCAGTGCTATTCACAATCATTCGGAAACGTTTCCGATCGTATTCCACAAATTTCAAGCTCAAATTGTTCGAATCTCAGTCTACCTTTAAACATTTTGGAATCAAGTATAAATCTGATCGGAAGACTAAATCACGTTTAAAAACTTATGAAAATGGACTGAGATTGGAATAATTTATTGTTAAAACTAGCTGCGCCTCGCGGTTTTACCCGCGGTTAAAAAGTAACGTGCTATTCTAGGTTTATAGGTATTATAGGCTATAGGCTTTTTAATCTCTGTGCCAAATTTCATCCAGATCTGTTCAGCCGTACTGGTGTGAAAGAACACACATCTTTCCATCCATCCATCCATTCTTCCAAACTTTCGCGGTTATAATATTAGTAGGATTTTTGAAATCCAAACGGAAACATTTCCGAATGATTGCGAATAGCCCTGAGGTAGTTCAAAATACGTTACCTCGTCAGTCTGCAGGTAGGCGTGTCCGTCGGAGACTTCGCAGCGCGCGAGGTGCGCGCGCAGCGAGGCCGCGGCCGCCGCGCCCGCGCCCGCCGCGCCGCTCTCCACCAGCTCGTGGCACGACTCCACCTGGACGTACGGAGTACCACATCACCATATGTCTATACATGTATGTTAGCGGAGAATATATATCGTCGCCCCTTTCCTCCGAAGGAGCTGACGGAAGTGTCATACAACACCCAGCACACTACGCCGAACAACATTTAGTCCCAAATGTGACAGGGGGCGAGCCTGTCGCCATACACCGGGCTTCAGTCATGTAGCAGATGACATACAATACGGCTAGGTTCGAACCCACTCGCATCTGGCTTGAAAGGCGAGCCTTCTCCGACTGAGCTATCATCGCACCCTAGGTCGGTCGCATGGGGTCGCATGAAAGCACGGTGTTCAGAAAAATTGTAATATTTTTTTAAATAGTAAAGGTACAATCTTCTGTTTTATAGTAGCTTCCTAAATAATACTTAAGTTCAAAAAAGTGTAGCAACCACCCCATTAGCGCGCTGCGCTTGCGCAAGATAGACGTTTTTTTGCGCACGGGCTTCAAAAGACCCCATGCGACCGATCGTTTTACTTTTTTCTGGCCGAAGGCAATCACTTATTTATGAAATAAATAGCCGGAAATGGATCTTTACAAATAGGAGCAAATTATTGGATGGCTTGAAGAAGCGTCTCAAGATGATCTGGATGATTCGATAGATGAAAGTGATAGTGAGCACTCCGATTATCCCGATGTGGTTGAAGCAAGTCCTCATGAAACCGATTCTGAGGAAGACGATAAATCGGATCTTGAGCTGCTTGAAGAACTGGATTCAGACGATGATGACGAAGCATTATCTTCGTCATCATCGTCTGAATCTATTTCCGCTCGCACATATAAGAACATCGAACTATTATCATGTTCATCATAAACCACACAATGGTAATACTGAAACCATTTGTCGCTGGAAGAAAATGCTCCCAATGCTTCAGTTGGAACACGACAGCATAATTTTATATTGCATTTGCCGGGTCCACAAAATGTAGCTCGTGATATCAGCACCCCTTTCGAGGGTTGGAATTTGTATTATCTCATAGATGTAGACAATATAGAAGCACAATAAACATCCTCCCAAGAACGCTTCGTTAGTACATCAAGCGGCTTGCTGCCCTGCAAAGTCAACCTAAAAATCAACCACTAATGTCCAGAAAGAAATGGGCATATTCTCCACGAAGCATTGATAGAAAATAATCGACAGTAGGTATGCTTTTCATGTCGCCAAAATATATGCCAGCGTCAGTTTGCACAAGCTCTTCCGAGCAGCAAATTGATGTGTAAAATTCCATCTCTGATTTTAATAATGTATGTTTTTTTTGTGATCTCATTAAAATAAGTCTTACTTTTGCTAGGTAACGTTAATTGCAGAAAAAAAAATGTGAAAGTTATTGATTTTATTTCGGTTTATATGAAAGTTACCAAAAATGAGCACAAAATGTTTTACTTTGGTGTGATAAAGATTGTTTAAAACTAATAAAGATTTAAAAGATTAGTTTATATTTATTTTAAATTAAACTTTATTACCTATTTATTCAATAAATAAAAATTAAGAATATACAAAGGAATCATATAAAAAAATAAAAAATAAAACAGGGCTTTCAAAGACCCCGTGCGTCCGACGCAGTAGCAATAATTAGCGCGACCGACCTAGGGTAAATTCAATGAAATACAGTGAGTGAAAAAGTATACAAAAAGAAAAGCAGACATCGTTCTTAAGATTAATTACTGCAGCCCTGCAATAGGCACAAGGCTCGTATCGCGAAGACCAAGAATACTTACCGTATTCTTGGTATAGAGAGGTGTTGCATTACACCTCTGCCAGCCCCCTCGGAGGAAAGGCGTGACGATATGTTATGTTATGTATTTCATTGCATTTCAGTTTTGTAAAATAAACATGTTTATTATTATGTATTTATAAAGGTCGCGGTACCAGGGTGGCGAGCAGGCGGCGCATCACGGGCGCGGGCAGCAGGCGGCCGTCCGCGTCCTGCAGCGCGTCCGCCTGCGCCGCCACGCGCCGCGCCGTCGACACCGCGTGCGGCGGGCCCGCGCCGCCCGCCGCGCCCTCGCTGATGCACGACAGCTTCACCTGCGACACCACGGCCCTGCTCATCTAATTATCTTTACAGGGTCGTTACCGGGCGAGCACGTGCTGCACTCGCGCGGCAGATTCAGCTGCAATACACAGTAACTGCTCATCAGCTTACATTGACAGGGTCATTACAGATCCAGCAAGTTTTGCACTCGTTTATGCACGTAAGCTTCACCTGTGATACAACATTACAGCTCGTCGTCTTATATTGACAGGGTCGTAATGTCGATGGTCGTCGAAAGAATCGTATCACAACAGAACATGCAAGTGCTGCAGTCGTTTATAAACGATAGTAGGTATATAAACGACTTGCATCTGCGTTGGTGACAAATAGTTGTGGGTCGATGATGAAGTCGTATCATAACATTGACAGACTTATGATAAGTGGAGCAAGACAGAGATGTGTGGTCGGTGAGTAATTAAGCGGAGCCTTGGTCGTCCTCGTCCAGTCACACAGATCGAATCTTTACCAAGTTCAATCAAGTACTGAATAAAATTAGAGTAGAGTTGAAACGCTTACATTTTTGACAAGAGTGTTAACATCGTCCAGCAATGCGAGTAGTTGCGCGCTCTCTGCTCCTGACAACGCCGTGCGTCCTCCCGTCCCGTGCGAGTGTGCCTTCAACTGTTGCTTTTCATCCCATGTCCTGCAAATAAATCTACAATTTGATTGCTTTATCTTGCTACACACAAGTGTTTTTTGGATTTATATGAAGTTAACGCAACTAGGTTTAGGTCACTACTGCACGAGCCTTTAATTTGACACTACTAGTAAATATCTCAAGAACAATATGCAACACCTACAGTATCTATACGAGCCAAAAGCATGAACGACTAACTTGAGGCTAGTCTCGAGCGCGCGCGAGCGGCACAGCATCTGCGCTCTGTTCTTGTGTATGATCCGGACGCAGCCGGGCGGCTGCAGCCACGCCTCCCCGTCCACCTGCACCGGCACGCACTCCTCGCCCAGGATGTTGATCTGCACGGCGCGGCACTGCGCGATGCGGTGCTTCTGCAGGTTGATCAGACGGGACGCGGCCATCTGGGCGGAGCCGAACACTGCTACCACCTGGAATATGGCCAAGTCAGCATTTATATAAGTTTCTTTGGTACTTGTTTTGTTCGCAATTTCGAGAAAAACATAAGTCGATTTAAGAATAGTAATAGTCTAAAAGATAGATCATCCCTTATACATATACTTATCTAAAATACCAGCCCTGGATAACAATGCTGAGATCATCAGGTTGACGGTGGAAATTAAATCACCTATCATTTATTTGTCTGATCTCGATGGTACCTCTAATATCCGGTCGTCAAACGAAGGCGCCAAAAACAAGTCGTCACCGCGGGTGCCGCCCCAGAAGTTGGTGCCGCCCATGAACGATGGAATGTTCAGAACCACGATCCCTTGCAGTTCTGGAAGCGGTATCCTCTGACCGTCGCACTCTAGCTGCACTCGCTGACCCAGATGCCTAGAAAATGTTGTCAAATAAGTATTTATAGATTTACAAATCACAACCATAATATTATTCATGGAAATAAAGATTTTCATAGACTAAAAATGTTTAATATTTTAACCTTTTTGCCTTATGTTTCAAAAAGTATTGGCTCACCTGTAAGTCTTATTGACCCATTCCTTAGAACCCAGCACTCCATACCACATGTAGTTCCTCGCTCTCGACCTGCACTTCTCAGGGTGTTCTTCCCTCTTATTATGGAAATCCAGTGTTATCTTAGCGTCGATCCCAATTCCGAAGTAGTTGTTCATCACAGCTCTCTCATAAAACCCTTCTAGTAAGGTCTCATCAGGGTCCATCAGCGGGCTCACTGCGGCACATAAGGCATCAGCGTTGGCAAGGAGACATTGTGATATGAAGCCCTGAGTCACGTGAGGCCACGCGGGTAGTTGTACTAGGGGATTGATAATGGGAAGTTTTTTAGCTTTCTCGCTAGCTTCGCACTTGGACCCTGCAACGTTGATCGTAGATCCTCCTTCTCCCCAAATCGATGATACTGAAGTGGATAACCTGGTAAAGAAACTAATTTTAAATAGGAAACCAAATTGATAGGTCCGCAGAAAAAAAAAATTAAGTCTCTAATCATTTTGAAAAAACCTTTGGTAATTTTCTTTTGTTTTGATTTTTCCCAAACCCAATTCAGTGCTGTCTATTTTGAATAATATTGTTTGCTTGGGAGGACGTGAAAAAAATTCAATGGGTTTCGAAAAAACCCTGAATAGTGTATCCTGAGAAAACAGTCTGAGTGACAAACGACGTCTCGAACCTCGAATATTATAAACAAAAACAACATAATTCTGAATTAAATTGCAAAGTGCGCGCTTTGAAGAGGACGGCCTCTAAACAAGTTGTGACCTATCCAAATACAATTATGAAAATGTAACCGCTGCATTTACTTGATTGATTTGGTGAAGATCGCTTTTTGAATTCATTTTGATTTATAACTAGCTGTGCCTCGCTGTTTATACCCAATTTCATAAAAAAACAGTTAACTTTTCTAGATAAATAATTTCCTATGTCTTAACTCTTCATCCAGGATATTAGCTATTTGAAATAGAGATTCCGAATTTCATTCAAATATGTTAAGTCGTTTCAGCATACAGAAGTAACAAAGTTACATATATACCCACCATTGTCACTCATATCATCCATCTCACAAGCTAATCTGTCAAAATAACATTTTAAAAAGCACAAAAGATGAGCTCCACTTACTTATCAGGTTCTCCCGGCTTGAACAGGCTCCCGCATGATATCCTCCTGGTAGCAGCAGGGGAACAGCTTAAGAACTTGCCATACTCAGGGTCAGACCCCAACAGCTTCGGGTTATCAGACTGCCTTCTCTCTCTCGTGGTCCCAATACTAGGTTCTGGTGTATTTACGCTCAGCGTATCCGTCCCTTGGTCGAAGATGTCGCTCAAAACAGACGCCATCCTACTGGCTTTTATACTCTTCTTTTCGTCGCTGTGTGAAGGAGACGGCGGTTCTACAACCACGCTGACTTGGGGAAAATTTAGCGTCTGATTTCTTTCATGTAAGTTCTTCTTTGGGGATTCCAAATTATTTTGTACATTTAAAGAGATGGGGTTAAGAGTATCGTCGAGTTTCAGCGACTCCTCGGTGGTCCTCTGTAAAATATTCTTCAAGCTGTTGTCGTCGGGTATGCGCTTCTTTAAGCTCTTCCGAAAATGTCTCTTAAAAGACTTCCTAGCTATATCACTACCCTCTTCGAACTGCGCTAAGCTACAATATTTGATTTGTTCTTCTACTTTCGTTGCGTTTTCGATGTAGAACACTCTATTTTCAAACCCGAATTTCTCCACCTTCTCGGCTTCCTCTTTCTGTTTCTTCATTTTCGATATGTATTTCTTAGTGACCTCGTTGTTCTTTTGTAAGCTCGGGTTCCGGCTATCCATGGTAATATCAGAGGCCGTGTCCGACGTGAAAAGCGTCGTGTCGTCTGTATAAGTCTCGTTTTCTCCATTCTTTCCCATCATGGCCATGAGCACTTCCTGTCCGAGCATCGAACTGATATCGTCCATGATAGATTCTCCGTGTAAAGTCTCCGAGTTGACATACGTGTCGTCGGGCGAGTCTATATGTCCGATAATGTTCGCTTCATCCATATCTCCGGGCTTGCCGTCGATGATCTCCGATATTAAACTATAATCGCTAATATTGGACCCTTCTGAACTAGTAGCGTCTATCTCCAAATCTACACTAGAGAGGCGGCGGTCGGGCGTACAGTCGCCGCTGGCGGGCGTGTCGCGCGAGCTCAGCTCCTGGTAATGCACTTCATCCGTATACGGTTTGTCGATGTCTATAATGGTCAATTGGTCCGATTCGTAGGTGTCTCCCTGTAGGGCCGAGTCCCGCCTGTCGCTGTCGTCGGAGACCACTAGGTTGGGTATGGTGAGACTGCTGCTGCAGGTCTCTCGGTCCGCATCGGGCCGCAGTAGGTTCCTGCAAGAGCTCGTATCGCACGAGGACAGGTTGGAGAGGGACAGCCGGTCTTGCGGCGACGCGGAGCTGGTTTTACTCCGCTCATTTCGGTCCACATCTAAAGTGAACTGATCTGATGGGTTTGAGCTTATTAGTTTAACTATGTCTTCATCTACGTCTGGAATGCTGTGGACAAACAATACAGAAGACATTAAAATGAACATTTTTAAATCTGGCAGCCATAGTACAATCTTTGCTTAGTTTGGTGTCAGGCGACCATGTGTGGAAGTGTCCCGAAAATTTTTAAATCAGACAAACAGCACTTTTGAAACTTGCAGAACAAGAATAAAAATAAATAGTAATGGAGTTTTGGCGGGAAACCGAAAAAGTGGCATCGTGATTTTGTATTATTTTTTAAAACTTGTGAGTCTTCGAGTGTTAAAGTGTAATGATTGTGGATTGTTAACTTGTATCTCTCCGCTAACGTATACGAGTGTCGGCAAATGGTACTAACATTGCGAAACGTGACTATTCGGTATATTTAGTGCAAGTAGCCATCAGTGTATTAGTTAGAGAAGGTACTAACTTGTCTGGATGCATGGAGGCGGCGGAGAGCGCGGAGGCGGCGGAGGAGCGGCGGCTGTCGGCGAAGGCGCGCGGCGCCGGCAGCGACAGCTCCGCCATAGCGGGCGGCGCTAGCACCGCCGCGGTGCCGCCCTCGCCCTCCGTCTCCGTCGCCGTCGTCGTGTCACACGACTCTGTCTCTTGAGATACACCCTGGAAGATAACGAGATTAATGTACCTACTATGTACTAGAGAAGCTGATCCAAACAAAAAACGTTAGTAATGTAACTTAATGTAGCCACCCAGTAGTAGAAGTACGCACCGTCGGCTGACCGCAGGTTTGCTCCAGCGTTGACTACTGAATTGCTAATTTACGTCTGTCGAGGTTGACACTTTGATTTCAGTAAATTAGCGCCGCTTTAATGCAAGGTGCAATGATTTTAGTGCAGTGGAGATGACGAAAGCTTATTTCTGGATGATGACATCTAGTACATATATATATATCGATCCTGGAAGATAGCATTTGACATCATCTTTTTGCCCGAACTCTACTGCCAGTTGATTGAACCCGGTGTTACTAGCGTTATTGCGGAAGTTATCCTGCTGCATTTATCGGACACTTCTAAGTGTTGTGTTGATGTCCTTTAGTAGGTCTCGTTTCCGCGTAATACGAGTATGTAAATACGCAATAAAACCACCGTTATAGGGAACTCAACTTAGCTCAAATACACGCCAATATGCGGCTTTAATTGACTGACAATACGATCGTAAATAGCGTGGGACGTAACCTTGACGGCGAGACGAGATTAGAGAAGACAAGAGAAGCCGTCCATACCTGCGGGTATATGAGCGAGAGCGTGCGCACGAGCGAGCGCAGCGCGCGGCGCACGCTGTTGGCGCGGCCCTCCAGTGCGCAGCCGCGCACCGCCCAGTTCAGCTGCTCCTGGAAACCAGTCTTAGTAAGCCTGTGAGTACCACTAAACATCAACAAGTACAAACAGTCTAAAGCCCACCATTCACACGTGTAACAATTTTTGCTTGTACCAATTTGTGGCTGGCGGCAAATACGCGGACGAATCTGCATATGAATGCTATCTGTTTGCGGACCAATCCATTGTTTGCCGTCGTGACCGCGAGCGCCGCGCCGAGCCCTCATGCAGTGTGTGTGTGTGTGTGTGCGATGACAAATTTGTCCATCGATTCGTACGGCGCGGTATACGGCTCGTGGCTCGTCTAATGAATTGGCAGGCTTAAGAGTTTCTTTGCACTCAATTTCTCAACAAGCTAATCTGGTCCTCCGAGCCACATAACGCTCGAAATAAAACTTTACCTTTTCAGTCTTTTCGATACTGCCTTTCTCGGCAGCGGGTTGAGCTTCAGGCTCACTATCACTTGTCGTCTCGAGCGGCTCCCACGATCTAGAACACAGGCAGCTAGTTAGGTTTAACGTTTCTAAATTTCAAATAGAAATTTAAAAAAATGCAGAAGTGTCAACAAACATGCAATAGTTTAATTATTTGTATTGTCTAGCACTTCAAGCCGCCGCAATCGGTTAACTGTGTAGCTAAGGACTCGTTCAAACAGCAGCTAGGCACGTTATGTTTGATCACAGACCAAATGTATAGTGTGTAGTGTACTGACTTGCAGCGCGCGTGGTCGTGCGCGAGGTGCGCGCGCGCATGCAGCAGCAGCGACACGGCGCGGCGCAGGCGGTGCGCGGCGCGCGCGGCGCCGCCCCCCGCGCGCTCGCCCGCCGCCGCCAGCCGCACGCAGCCCGCGCGCAGCGACGAGCTCGCCGCGCCGCACATGTCGCCCGCCTACAACACCACCACATTTCAACCTCACGGAAGCTCTAGCGTTCTTGGAGCAGTCACAAGACTACGTCACTCGTCATCGTCATCGACTCTCTCGAACTTCTTTATTTATTTTATGGAAAATGAACAGCTTCAAATATCGTAACAAAGAAAATTATAAAAACAAATCAGCCCTAAGGATTTCCAATGCTAGTTCAACATATAAGCGCCCAAAAATAATAAACAGGGCCAATGGTGTAAATTATAACATGGACATTTATGAAATAGTCAAAGTCAGATAAAAATAACTAACGGTTACTTATTTTATCTTGTTTTACTTTCTTTTTTATTTTATTTGTATTTTTTAATTATATTTACGTATTTGTTGTTGTTTATTACTTGTTGTAAATTACTTATTTTGGTATTGCTTAAGCATGGATCATGTTTCTTTTATCTTCACTCATTTAAGCGGCTCCATAGTGGTGGTTCAAATGAGTTCTTGCTGGCGCCGTAAAGAGACGCGAGCTAGGGATAGTCAAAAGAGAGTCTCAATAATTTTTTGACGCTTTACCTCTTCACCTCTGTACCGCGCGGGTGAAGGCTCATTGGAGCGGTACCGCTATAGTTAGCTACAGCAGTATGTTTCAGTAATTTTGTTTACAGTTAGACACCAGTTTCCGTTTTTGTTTATATAGAATAGGTAAACGTTTGTCCATCAACTCGCTTGATGTGAAGCGACATTGTGGCCTAAGATGAAGCACGAAGACCTAGAAGGTACTTATTCACTATGGCCTTAAAGATACCTTGGTTGTAGCTAGCCGGGAAAACAGTTACGTTGTGATAACAGATCATTTAGATTCCATGCCGATGCGCTAGAGTGAATTTAATTAAATCAAATAATGAACTTCAGTTGGCTGGCAAGATACAGAAGTGTTATACCTACTGCAGTTGAGAATTAGCTGCTTTCGTTCTAAATTAAGCTAGGCCAATATAATTGGGAACTTAACTACGTGTAGAGATTCAATACACAAGAGACTGACGTCCAGTAAATGCTGTCATATCACCAAGTAACAAAATGTAGGAGTTACCTGCATGATGTCCTGCAAGTTCTTCAGCAGCGAGTTCTCTTCGCACAGGTCGGGTGGCGCAGGCGGCGGAGGCGGAGCTGACATGGACCTCTCGAACGTCATTATTGACCACCTGATGAAAGAAACAGTCAAAATCTGCTGATTGGGTCGACTTACCAAGTTTTTACTACAGTTTGCGAATATGAAAACTAGCCTCGTGTCAATTTTCTCTAAATTGTCAACATTTGCAAACTTGCCCAAGCCAGATGGCGGTTTCCCCAATTAGTTGAAGGTAGGGAGGAAGTATACCTATCCAGCATCTTGGTGGAAGCTCGCTCGTATCGCTCGATGAGCTGCTGCAGGTTGGCTGCATCATCGCAGGAGGCTCCCCAACCCAGCACGCGCGCCAGGTCGTTCCCGGTGCCCAGCGGAAGAACTGCGGTTTGCACTTGACGCTGGATACCATAAATAGTAGATAGTTTCACAAGGGATGAAATTACTGATTAAGAACATATTTCGATGGATGAAAGACATCTATTTTTTTTCCCGCTCGACCAACACCTAAGCTCGAGCAATGGAGTAAGCTGAAAATCAGCTCTGTTTGAATTTGTTTGCACAGTACAACGCTGAGCTTACTCCTATTGCGAAAAACTTTTATCTGTTTAATATATTCTGAATCAACTGTGTATATTTTATTCTGTTGTGTTTGTCAATAAATTATTTGTATTCTTTATTCTTATTCTATTGCACACGAGATGGTTTGGCGGAGAAAAGCGATGGCGCCTTTAATTTCAAATGTGAGAGTTAAATACTCTGCTTCAGATTTCGATGTTAGTAGAAAAGCAACAAATCGATAGTTATTCACGTTGTCATTAGGCGACTTCACGGAAAATACGATCGCGTGATGTCCTGACATGTTTTTGTCATTACTATTATCGGAAAAAAGTCGTAGAAAGTAATCCAATCAGATTTTTTGCACGCAAAAACTATGTCTCCCTTACAATTTACCTAGGGGCTAGGAAAACTTTGTGAAATGTAGATTTGGCATCCGAATACGTTTTGCCGATCAGATAGCCATCAATATAATGCTGTGGATGCTAAAAGTGCGTAGGCCTACTAAGGACCTGACAAATTTAAATAAAATCATCATCATTCAGACTTGGATATACCTCTTTCTACTATTTCATATTTAGGTATATCGCGTCAGCCGCATTTTCAATACATTAAAATTTAATTGAAACAACTTAATTAGGTGCATTCTACAATAAAGTCTTGCATTGTCTACTGACAAGAGAAACGCTCGCAAATTGGAAGTTTTTCTTTCAATTTTTTAAGTTTTCTTTACTTAATTAAAAACAAAGTCTTTTCACAAAACAATCTAAAGAAAACACTAGAACAAATCAATAACGAACATTCCATCAAAACACTAACATGCATCTCAGGTTTGTCGGCTTTCTGCAGCATCATGGTCAGCCAACTGACCCGTCCCCAGAGCAAATCAGCACCCGTATGGGCGCGAAGTGGTGGTACAGCCGCAACTCGAGCCGCGGTCTTGGAGTACCTTCAAAATACTAACATGCATCTCAAGCTTGTCGACCTCCTGCAGCACCCAGCCCACGGAGCCGTCCCCAGAGCAGATCAGCACCCGTATGGGCGCGAAGTGCCGAAACAGCCGCAGCCCCAACCGCGGGCCCCCGCCACTCAGCTCGAAGACCTGCGCCGGGTTTAGCAGTTGCTTAAACCGACGGAGGAACTTCACGCCTTGGTTGTCGCCTGGAAACAAACACGTACTATAATCTACGAAGACTACAGACCTTCGAGAACTTGAAGCTGATGCCTGATGCTTGACATTAAGTTGCATAGGACAGAGAAAAGTGGCGTTTCTTAGTATCGAAGGCCACGACTCGATTTGAGTTCCTGCGTCAACATAGTAAGTAAGCATAATCTACAGCCTTCTTTACCTATCTCTCTATCCTCTCTTCATCTCCTGGCTTTATGCTTTTTTTACATGTACCTAAAAACTACATTAATGAAAAGAGGAGATAAGGTTAACAAATATTTAGAAGACATCTGGAGCCTTCCACTTCCGCCAAGTAGTCATTAGTACTTAGATATTACCTAGTTAAGCACACATTTGTGAACAGTAATTTGTTTATTAAAAAAAATGCCCCTCAGTTTCTTGTCTGTTCTTCTGAGTAGTGGCTCTTTTTCTAAACAAGGCGGTCTATTAAAAAACTTTGACGTTCTTTAGTGTATATCTTCGATACCCAATTGAATAAAAACTTTGATTTTGACTTTTTCAACTCTCCCTAACATCCTAAACATACTGTTAGAGGATCAAAAATACATTTAACAGTTCCCCGAAGTCAAATATACAAACCACACAACGCTGATGAAATCAGAGCACTTTTGAAACAAATCGATTACGCGCATTGCGAGCGTCCACGAATGAGTTAGGAACTTTTATAAAACTAAGCTACTGTTTCTAGGTTTGATCAAAGGTTGAGAAAGGTTGAGAAAGGTAACTCAAACATTACTAGTAAACTTCACCTGATGGATTGGTTTCGTTTTTGCTCAATCACTTTGCGCACCTTCGGCTCTTTAATTTCTAAGAGTGCTTCGTATGAATGTTAAGAAATTCTGGTTGAGTTCGGGTTAACGTGAATAATACATGTGGAAAAGTTATCAATCAGAACATGAATCCATTTCTGTGAGTATATTTACGTAGGCAAACCTTTCGTTGTCTGCTGTGCTTTACAGATTTTTTTTTGTATAGCATAGGTCGGCGTTTGACCACCAACTCGCCTGATGTTGAGCGACGTCGTGGTCTAAGATGGAGCACGACGACCTATAAGGTACTTATTCACTCTAGCCTTGAAGTTTACTAGAGTGAAGAAGTACAAAGACGGCAGTTGAGTGAGGCGCTACAAGTGCGCTACTGCTCAAACCCGTCTTCGGAACGGTTACACCGGACTACATCCCGAAACACGACTACGTCATTTCACGGCATGGCTTGGTCCGGTGGGTGGTAACTAGCCCCGGCCGAAGCCTCCCACCAGAGTTTGCTACCAGGTTAGCACTACCCGGGGACCACGTGTAGGGAATCAGAATAGAGTACACTCCTACGGACGTGGGTAGCTCAGCCCCCAAAATACAGAATCCCCCAAAAGACAGATTACGTCAAATTGTAGGCCCCGGTTGTTTGTTCTATAACAATAATCGTCAAGCCATGTCAGAGGCCATCGGGCAGCGTAGAAACTCTGACATCAGGGCCAGCCACTCGGCCTAAACGGACTTGCTTGCTTTTGCTTTTTTTAGTAGCTAACCAGGATTTGGCTTAGTATCATAAAATACTAGCTGCGCCCAGCCCGCGGTGTTACCTGCGAATAAAAAGTAGCTTATGTCCTATTCCAGACTACAATCTATCTCTTTGTCAAATTTCATCCAGATCCGTTCAGTCGTTCTGGTGTGATTGACTAACAAAATCCATCCAAACTTTCGCGTGTACACTATTGGTGTGATGTTTTCATTTCGAAACTTACCTGATATATGTATAGTCGTCGTCGTCATCGTAAGTCGGTATTTGTTAATTTTCCCAACAATTCAAATAGAATTACATTAATGATTATTTTAACTATACAATACAAATATCTAGTTCAATACCCAGTTCAAAATTCTTGCTACAGTTCGCTTTTCTCCGAACGAAATTCTCCAAACCAGCTTTTAAATTGCTCGCATCGGAGCGCGCTCCGCAGGCTGCAATTTCTGCCTCTCCTCAACAATACGCCCTCATTAGTGCTAGGCTCCGTACCTTACACAGCAACGCTTGAACACCGCTGCTACGAAATACCTATGTACCTCTGTACGTCATCGACGACAGTGTAGCAACTTCAGTCGCAGTTGTTACCTAGCTTTAAAGACATTTATTGTCAACTAGCGACCCGCCCCGGCTTCGCACGGGTGCAATGCTGATACTAAATACACTACAGAAAAACTGTGAACGTTTAATTTAAAAACATAGGGGCCCGCTCTGGCTTCGCACGGGTATAAACAAAAATATGTTATTGTGGGATATCCATAAGAGATAGACATATACCATCCCGGAGTTTTCTATAGACCTTTTCAATGTGTACAAATAATTAATGTAATTAGTACATTATTTTGATAAATCTCGTAGGGTTCAGCCTGCGTTTGCAATGTAAGCGGAAAAAAAAATGATAATTAACGACATCACATTAGAAACCTCAAAAATAACAGTATTTCTCCACTATTTAAAGGATGTTACAATACACAAAAACCTTCCTCTTGAATCACTCTATCTATTTAAAAAACCGCATCAAAATCCGTTGCGTGGTTTTAAAGATTTAAGCATACAAAGGGACATAGGGACAGAGAAAGCGACTTTGTTTTATACTATGTAGTGATTTCGTCAAAACTGAAGTGTCCCGTAGCTAGGGGATTCGATACGGGCCCGACATTCCGGCCCATAAAATTAAGGGGCTCCCTTAGCATATATTTATCCCCTAAACCTTGGTGAAAACCAAATCGCTGCTAAGTGCCACCTATATGGACCTAGGTGTTCCCTAAAATTTAGGGGTTGTTGGCGAAAACGTGCATTGTTCTCATTTAAGATTATTACAACACTTACATGAGAATACATCGTATTAAGTAAATTAGATAGTTAGTCGTCGCACAAATATATGCAGGTAATTAAAATTTAGAAAAACAAAACAATACAATTCTAAACAATAACAAAAACAGTGTATGAACACCAAACAAGCATCACATAGTTAAAAATAAGAAAAAATATACGAAATACGCTTTTAACCTCCTGGCTACCATCAACCAGCAGTCAGCTCCTAAATACGAACAACATAGTAATATAACATTATCGGCACGCCTTTCCCCCGAAGGGGCTGGCAGAGGTGTAATACAACACCCACACTTCGCCGGACGATATTCAGTCCCAAATGTGACAGGGGGCGAGCCTGTCGCCATACACCGGGCTTCAATCATGTAGCAGATGACATACGCACATATGCTCACACAATGAACAAATTGGTGCGTGCCGTCCGGCTGGGTTCGAACCCACTTCTCCCGCTTCTCCCAACTAGGCTGCCATCGCTTTATAATATTCATTAAACAACCACACAAAGTTTCAGTTACTATGGTTGTTACACGTAAAGGGACATATTAGGTTTTTACTTTGTGACATTGGAGTTTTTAAAAGATCCTCATCATTTTAGTCTTTCGCGTCTCACTGCACACCGACTCTACCCTACGTCGTGGGTGATTGAGCCGTGAACCACCACGCTGGCTCAGTGCGGGTTGGTGGATGTCACATGTTTTTCGAATTTTTCTTCTGCAACATGTCGGTTTCCTCACGATGTTTTCCTTCATGTACGAGCACGTATCAAAATTATATGCACGTAAACTTTCCTACGAGAGAAAACTTAATTGGTGCACGACCAGGGTCAAACCCAACCCACCTCCGGATCGAAAGGTGCAATCTATCCTACTCGACCAATACGGCTCAAAAAAGGTAATATCCTAACTATAAATTTCCTATCATATCCTACTAATATTATAAATTCGAAAGTTTGTAAGAATGGGATGGATGGATGTTTGTTACTCTTTCACGCCAGAACGGCTGAACAGATCTGGATGAAATTTGGCACAGAGATAGATTTTGGTCTAAAATAGCACATAGGATACTTTTTAAGCGCGGGTGAAACCGCAGGGCGCAGCTAGTTATATTATAAATTCGAAAGTGAGTTTGTTCGTTTGTTTGTTTGGTATTAACGCTTTCACGTCTCAACTACTCAACCAATCGTCTTGAAATTTTGCATGCCTACATACATTTTGTCTGGGGTACAGAAAAGGACATAGCCCGAGAAAATAAAACATTCCTGTGGGACCGCGGGTGAAACCGCGGGGCGAAGCTGGTTATAATAATATAAGTTTGAAAAGATAATATCACAATATTACATAGTCAGTAGTTTTTGACAAAAAATCAAAACGGGTTTGCTACCACACAAACTAGGCACCTACTACTACTACTATACAGCTAAATATTTCACATTACCTAAACTGATTATCACTAAAAACTTTAAAAAACAGCTCATGCAACATAGTCTACTGCCGAGATCTGTGTCCCAGCATACCGCACTGAACAAATTACGGCTTCAAGCCTGAATAGCCGCGAGTTGTGACCGTAAGTAAACCGTGGAATTGCATAACACGGCCTGAAATAGATGTTACGGGAAATATTGTTTGGAAATTCTCGTAATAGAGTTTAAATGTTGACGCAGGAGTTATAACCAGCGTGTTTAAGGAAACCACGCCAAACTATGCTCGTACGTCTTGTTATGTAAATTGTTCCCTGACGCGTCGTCAGGGACGAATAAGTGAAGTCTGGTTAGCACGCACAATACATCACAATCGCTCTTCTTTTATATGTTCTGTAAAACGCACGTTGCCAAAAGTCCACGTAAGTTTAGTTTTACCTAACCTGGGGTTCGCTAAAGTGACATTACAAATCGATTAAATCGGTAATTTCCGAACAAATTTGTCGATTTAGTCGACTTCAAATGTCAATTTAGCGATCGGTGCTTGCACCCCTGATCTCGAATTGACAAATACGATAAGCGGCGAGGCGTTCAGCGGGTGGTCCGGCACCCAAACGTCGCCGGGGCCCACGGAGTGCAGTCTCGTCGGTGGCACGACGGAGGTCAGTGAGTTTAGCTTATCTGAGGCGATCGGTGGTCGGTCCAGCACCCAGGCATCATCAGGGACCAGGACCCACAGAGTGCAGCCCGGTGGGAGGCAAGACGGAGGCGTGAGGGGGCAAGCGATTTTATCTAACCTGATCTTGAATTGACGAACACGATAAGTGGCGAGGCATTCGGCGGTCGGTCGGGCACCCAGGCGTCGTCGGGGCCCACGGAGTGTAGCCTGGTGGGAGGCACGACGGAGGCGCGAGTGGGGCCTAGCGAGCACGCCGCTCGCCAGCCTGGCTTGCAACCGACGTGGACGCACCTTCTGCACCACACGCATCTGAAGTCTTGCAATCTGGGGATGAGCAAATATTACTAGTTAGATTCCTTGAGACACAGTCCATCAAACACTCAATCCCTTTTACATTTAAATAGCCGATTAAATAGTCTAGCTTAAAATGTGTAATTACTGTATTTACATCGCGTGAATTCTGAAATATAGATATCTCCTGTAGACGTACTCGTAATTATAAAACACAGAAAAATCTTCAGCACTAGAGTTTTTCTTTTTTCCTAAAAACTTGGTAGAATCTAGTTTCATGTCCCGATATTTCACCTGTAAAGTTTTCTCAATTTAACTAATTAAAGGTAAGTATTTACTGAGGTAGTCTATTAGCAGATTTTTAATTAGGTAAGTAGGTACTTGATTAATTTTAGAGACGTCATAAGTACAGCACGTTGTCAACATTTGAAAACTTTACACCGTAAGCCGTCAGCCTGAACGCCTTTGAATTTCAAAAGCAGACACATTTTTAAATCATTCACATCAAATTCACTAACAAACGAGCTCGTAATTACAGTTTCGAACTTAAAAGCATTGTTTAATAAGTAATTAAAGCGTGCCTACGCGTAATCCAACTCCCGCGTCGCAATCAAAAGATTAGTTTGGAAACATTAACAAAGCAACATCGGGCATGTATCTCGGCACTTACTAACCCTTTCAGAGTGCGGACCCTTGCCAGTTGTCTGCCGAGTTAGGGAGGACCGGAACAAGGATGAAAGGGGCGTCAAATTAAGCGCGAAATTCACAATGGCACCGTGGTAAGGGCAGAGTTTTGCAGCTGACGTTTATTTTATTGCTCTTAAACATGCCATCATTTTTATGTGATTGAATTTAGAATTGGTAACCTACTCGTACCTTTATTAAAGCTTATGTCAGCAAGGCTTTCGTGATCCACCAACATAGCTAAAAGATTTAGCGTTGAAGACTCTAGTGTTTATAAAATACTTTTCGATAAAAGTTTATAGGAGCTGAAGCTGCAAATCTAATTAAATCAGGAGGATTTATTAAGAAGCAAAATACTCACTAATGTGTAATTATTTCGTATTATCTGATAGAATAAAACCCACACTACGATTTTGTACTTGCATATGTTTTAAGAAATTCAAGTGTGAGAAGAAAATTAATAAGTAGGCCAACTGGTCCTTTAAGCCTTGCCCTTGAAGAGTCTCTGTTAAAGCTTGTCATAAAGTTTCGCGAGTCACAGAACGGGCTTCAAAGGAGTTAGTTTAGGACGGCGTGAAACGTACGCCCCGATGAACTTTGCAAGTCTCGTGTCACTCTCAGACGGTCTCTGTCACACTGAAATGGATATGAAGTGAGTTCTAGTGAACCTGCCTTCTGAGTTTAGGGCATGGGTTCGATTTCCACCTAGAGCAAACAATCATGTGATGAACATTTGTATTTGTTTTATGTCTGAGTGTTAATATCTAAGTACGTATTTAAAATATACCTATATAAAAATTAATATGTATGACATCTATGTAATATGTATATCGGTCTCTAGCAGCCATAGTACAAGCTTTGCTTAGTTTGGGGTCAGACGACCGTGTGTTCGAAAATGTCCCGAATACTTTTTAAATTTATTTATTAATACGTATTTCAAGTACTTATTCCGCATCGGAGTCGTACAGAAAATTATTATGTAGATGTATAGTTTTATTTTACTTTCAAAAGGGTAGGGTTGCGTTTGAGCGAACCTCAAAGATAATGCGGGTGCACTATCGTGGAGCACGTCCAATGTTGAATATTGCGACAAACTCCTAGTACTTTTCTGTGAAATTTCAACCATTATGGAGTGTCTCTACATTAATTTGTCAACTAATATGCTAGAATATTCAAGTAACTTTTTCGTGTAAGCTGTTTTGTTACTAAAAAAGCAAGCAAGTAAATTCGGTTAGGCCGAGTGGCTTTAGCCCTGATTGTCAAACGTTCTAGGCCGCCCAAAGCCCTAAACAACAAAGAGAACAAACCGGGGCCTACAATTTAACGTGTCATCAGAGTCACGGAAGCGCTCTATTCTGTAACTTATTTACTGAAATAAATTTATTTTTATTTTATTTTTTATTTATTTAATTATACATATAACAATTCAATTAAAGTTAAATAGTTGTCTTAAAACCTATATTAGGTTTATCTAGACAACTATAGTTAACTTACACATCTTAATGTTATCAGAATGTTTACTTTACACACACATAGTTAAATAGATATTTTGTATCAACAAAACGTATCAATATCTATTAATACTAACGATGTTACTGTACTAAGATCGTATACTATAAGCTTCAATAAGACTGATTGCACCATCTGCGGCGTATCCGGCATCGCCAGTACTGCTCCAGATCAGATAACCACTAATGGTCCATTAGTTGATTGCTGGGACTACGTGACCGCTACTACGGTTAAAGTCATGTAGCTTTGCGATATCTTGCATTCAATCAACATTAAGATACTGATTGAAATGTTTCAGGATGCATACTGAAGAGCTGGCGGGAGATTAGCAAGAAGAGGAAAGGAATGGGGGATTGGGGGCGATTTGCCTATCTGTGGCATACTTCTTCTTCTTTAATGTAACAATGAATCGCTGAATGTGTTGCTAAGCGCATATCTCGAGAACAGCTAAACCGATTTCGCTAATTCTTTTTTTAGAATATTCCTTGAAGTGTGAAGATGGTTCTTAAGCAGAGAAAAATTAAAAAAAGGCCTGAACAAAATAGTAAAGAATCGACTGTTAGAAGGTACGAAGTTCGCAGGCCAAATAAAAGACTCCTGCGGGACCACGGGTAGCACTGCGGGAAGCAGCTAGTTAGTAATAAATCAAGTAGGTAGGGAAGTAGTTAACTAAATAAAAAATTAAAAAATCGTGGGTTAGTTTCAGTTTCCGTTTCAGTCTGTTGTTTCAAATGGATATAATTACAATAATTGGTAATATATGTACACATATGAATGTCAAAAAAATACTACTAGATTATCAACACAAGTTGCCAAAAATATGTCTTATAAAACTACCAAAAAATTATAAATGTTACAATGCACGATAGCTGGTCAATTATTACAATTAAAAAATAAAAATAGAATAAAATAAAATTATCACAATGAATTTTAATAACTTCAAATAATATTATGTCATAATATGATTTTACTATTTATCGCAGCCATGTTGCAACTGATCCCGGCTTGTTAATATCTTTTATTGATCGTAAGTAGTTACCGAATTGGGGCTAGTAACAAAATAACCCACTTTCCTAATGACAATTATAAGAGGTCAATTATAAGATTATAAGACAGAGTGAGTTCGATTTTATAATATCTGTAGGTACCTAAGTAGGTGTTATCTACTCTTATGATCCCACATTTTCAGTAAAAAGTATTTACTGATTATTAAATTTCGAGTTAGGTGTATTTTCTCAAAGTCAAAGTCAAAATGTTTTTATTCAATTTGGGTATCAAAGATACACTTATGAACGTCAAAGTTTTATAATAGACTCGACCGCCTTGTTCGGAAAAAGAGTCACTACTCAGAAAAACAGGCACAAAAACGAGAGGCATAATTTTATTCAAAAAAATAAAATAAATAACTGTCTCTCAAATTTTGGCTTACAACGAGGTAATATCTATTGTACTAGTGGCTACTTGGTGGAAGTTGAAGGCTCCAGACATCTTTGTCTTGTACCTAAATAATTGTTAACTTTATAATATCATTTTTTCACTAATGAAGTTTCAACATGAGATTTGAATTTTCCTTTAGGGATTGAATTTAGGGATTTCGAATTTTTCCCTATTATATTTTTCGGGATTTTACTATAACGCAGTGCCTAAAAATTACTTATTTGACTTAGACAGTCTAAATCTTCGTACAGCTATCCTATATATCCTTGTTTCTAGTGGCATTATTATGATAGTCATAAATCAATTTAATTTTATGCAATTTTTTACGAACGTACATCATATTTTCAAAGATTTACAAAGAAGGTAAAGTTAATTTACTTACTTATTTATTTCTTTAAATAAATCTCTCAATGATTTGCGGCGACCCATTTCGTAGATATAGCGCGGACCGCTCGCTTTTGCAAAATAAAAATGGTCTCTACATCAACAGCTAAACCCCACAACAAAATGCCATATGACATTATGCTGTGGAAGTAAGCTCGTGATGTTGACTGTGTACTCAGTATAGACGATGTTATTCATTGAAGATGAAAGGATTTGAAAACCGAACCCGATGCAGACTCACTCAAAGATGCTCAAAGGCAAAGATAGACCCTGATTGTATTTTAGAATGAAAGTGGTGGATCGTGAAAAGAAACCTAAAAGCACTAAAGCCCCTTTGCATCTGCAATAGGAACATTTGTAACCACCAAACGAAAAGTAGGGAAGAAATACACTTTCCAATAGAGGAACCAAAGTGAAAAGTGTGAAGATTTCTCTTGAAATACTGAAAATGTTTTTTAAAATAAAATAGCCGAGTGAAAACGAATGAAGCCGTCGCAAGCCGAGCCCCGGGGAAATAGGAAATGTGTGACGTTGGTCCGGGGCTTCACGGATCGGCTCCGGCGTTTGATCCGGCTGTTACAGGCAGTGGTTTCAAAGATGAAAAATGTGAAGCGATAAAGCCGATTAGGAATAGCTATGGTTGGTTACATGAATGTTGTTTTTAAAAGGTACGTCTTCCTTTAAAGTGACTGAAGTGAATTTGTTTTTTATTGTGGATATTGTAGATCCTTAAGGATATTTTTTTTACTATTTCCGCAAGATAATATTGGTCTTTTCCCTATTTATTTTATTTGTAACTTTGGTTGACCGAGAGATTGCGAAACGCCAGCGTAGCGTCTCCGTTTCGGCTTGCTTTCATTTCCAGCTATTCTGCTCTAGGTACGAGTACATGTCGCACTTATCAACCGATTCTAGTGATTTTTTGTGAGTAGTAACGATAACTACTTAAATGGATCTTTTTTGTCGATTAACTTTTTTGGATTTTTTTTAAAACAGCTCTGATAAGGAGGTTGAAAACGTATTGAGTAATAATAATATTTTAGCAATTTTGAAATATGCAAAGACCCTCGAGGTTTTAAGCTCACAGATCCCCTAGAGATATGTTTGAAAAAAAAGAGCGTGTTTTCGATTCGAAATCTACTTAAGGCAAATGCATGTACGAGAGTCATTATCATTCGACTCTTAGCCCACTCAGGCGGGCTTGGTACAGTATGTAAGAACACTTCATTAATCTCTATCACTTGTCATGTCAGAATTAACTCCCTTCTTATTCATGTCTTCTTTCACGCAGTTCATCCATCCATAAATGCATGTTCAAGAATATAATTAAAATGAGTATAATTAGTATGAGTATAAATCGGTACGTGTATCTGAAGAAGCCATATGTGATTGCATAACATAATAGGTACATTTAGAGTTGATATTTCCAACTGGCCTCGTGTACAGCAGCCAGCGGGGCGCTCTGGACTGGACAGCTGTCCTTCTTCTTGATATTACGCGGAATAGAATTTTATTTTATCCACAAGAGAAAACTAATATTAGATAACCATATAACAATGAGTTTATTTTTATGGTGACTTATTTAAATAGATCTCTTGAAGGCATTGAAATATTAAAAGGAAGAAGCGGCACGAGTCTAATTTCTAGTACACACCGCGTGGACCCGATTTAACTAGACGCAAACGGACACTACACAGCTCCTTGACAGTAATAATGTTACTTGTATCAATAACAAAGATAAAGAGATGTACAAGAGACTATAGCAAAAGAAATAGAGGCAGACAAATCAAAAGATGGGAAGATGACCTCAAGAAAATAGCTGGTCCGGTATGGACCCGTTTAGCAAGAGACAGGAATGCGTGGAAATCTTTGGAGGAGGCCTTTGTCGACAGACAAGCTGTTCCACACAAACACCCAGTTGCCGGTCATTCGAATAAAAGTTAGAATTAGATTTAATTAATTTAGTTTAACCCTCTGCGACTGACGTGCGCTAGTTTTTACAATTCCACTGACGTGGTAGTCTACCAGACACCATTTTGACAGCCTATATCTTTTTTATTTTGAAGACAAGGCCTATGGTATTAATTATTACCTATTTATTGACGGTTTATCTTGTATCATAAAAGTAATAGAATACCAAAATTAAAGTGCACGTAGATTTAAATAATTTTTATTAATATTACTAGAATCAGCCTTCAAAATCAGTTATCTATACTCTAAAGTGAAAAAAATAATCAACATTGACTTTTTTTTATAAATGCTATACTTAAATTGTAGTTAACGCTTATACTAATTAGACTCCTTAAATTGAAAAACTTTCATTGGTTCAATAAAAAATAATCACATCTTCAAAATCACACTTTTTTTTGGCAATCTTCACAAAGTGGCTTGGAGCATTGTAGGCAAATCGGCTTCGAACAATCACAGCAACGATATTTTGATACTCTTTTTATTTTTGGTGGACAGATTGAACACAGCTTCCTTGCACTCGGAGGAACAGATCGATATTTCATGGCCAGTACCATCAGTGGCAAATATTATGCGCAGATCGGAGTCATTACACTTGAATACCGACGAGTAGTAGAGAAGGCCTACCTATAATCGCTTTCATTTCAGTAACATCTTTATCCAAAAGTTCCACCTTAGTATTTTGTTTGAACCGGGTTCGATATGTATTGAGTTTTTGATTTGTGTATGCCACTAAACCTTCCAACAATGAATCGTCAATAAGCTTGGACCAAAATTCGAAATAGCCTTCAAAATTCTAAGCATTTTGGCGGCCTGGCAATTTATAATATTGTGAGCTGCAATTTGTGATGTTCTGGGGCACTCTTGTTTATTCCAAATAAACACATTTTTACCTTTATGGTATTCAGACCGGTCTGTAACAAGTTGCTCTTCTGCACATGGTTCTTCTTGATCCTCTGCCTCAACTGATTTGATTGATTTCATCATCTTCGATGTGCTGAACTTCTGGTAGGTATAAAATCCGGGTCATCGCCAACATTGTCTACATCGTTGAACTCATGCTCGCTTTCCTCTTCTAACCACTGTAAGATTTGCTCGTCGTGACTTCTAAAAACTCCAGACGACGATCTTTTAGAGCTACATGCCTCTTGGTTATAACTTGAGTGAGCCATCTAAAACACAAAAAACAAACTAAACTAAAATAAACATAGTTACTGATATGTTGTTTAGGAAACACTATGAATGTATAACAATTAAACTGACGTGGTTGTTTAGTAGACACATACCTTAACGCTGACGTGGTTGACTCGTAGACACTCTCCCTCGGTACACGATGCGTGGGCGTGCTGCGACAGCACCCGGCTCACTAATGCACGCACGAGACCGCGACAGGAAGGTACTGTGAGTGCGGGGTTCCCCTTTTGAAAAATACCGATGCTGGAGATGTTTTTCGATTATGCGGTGTCTGTCATACTACCACGTCAGCTCCAGAAGGTTAAGTAGGCAATTAATAACTGTAATAATACTAGGAGTGAAACAGCAATAAAGGCTATTTTATTTTTATTATTTTTATTTATACAAGAGACTATAGCGAGAGCGTAACAACAATAATTATCACTGTTGCGACTGGTTGCGTTTGTTTGTAACAACGGTGAATTGTGTGCAGCACCTGATTTATGCGGTCTATGTTTAGGTTTTCATACCGTATCTCTCATAATAAAGGGCGTTAAAAACCCAACCCTGTTAGATAATTGATGGGCAGGTACACACACTCTTAAGTATTCATGCAAAAATACCATGAAAACGCACGTTAAAAAAGCAAGAGTTATAACCGGTTTAAGAATGCAAGAAAAATATGGAAATTTTACAGAAATGTTAACAAATCTATATCATATGTTGGAGGCTTTTATTCTAAGAAAAAAGCGGCACGACGTGAATGGTTTACAAATAAAACCAACGCGATCAGTGTCTACGTTTGTGCTTTTAGGAGGGCGAAGCACGATGTGTGTTAATTTTTCTAAAGTCAATAATTAATTTAAAGTAGCGTAATTGCATCCTCCAGTCGGTACTGGATGCGCAACTCGCAACAGGGTTTTTGTAACACCCTGTATGTATGTCCGACCGAAGCTCGAAGGTGATTGTTTAGAGAATTGAATGAAATTGTGAAAAAAATCACCCCACAATTTAGCTTCTTAGATACTTACATACTTAGGTTAGGTACGAGTACTAACCTATCTCATAAATCAAATCAAATCAAATCAAATCAAATATCATTTATTTCAGACATAGTCCATAAGTATACATCATCACATTTAAAATAAAAAATAAAAATAAAATAAAATAAAAAGTCCAATAATAAGCAATAAGTAATAAAAAATCAAAGACTTCATGATTCGTTTGACACACTTAGGTAATTCACCTGTAAAATTGCACTATCAAAAAATAAAGAAAGGTTATAAAATGTAATGTAAGTAGTCTAGGTACAAGATAAATTAAAATTTAAAAAAAAGCCCGACAAGCTAAGAACAGACACACAGAGACACGTCAAATTTATAACACCCCGTCGTTTCGCTTCGAGGGTTAAAATAGCATTGTAAGTACTACATAATGATTTAAAATAACGATCATCATTCCAGTCTTTTACGACTCACTGCAGGGACACCGACCTACCCTACATCGGGGGTGATTGAGCCGTGATCCACCACGCTGGCTCAGTGCGGTCTGTCAGATGTCACATGCCTTTCGAATTATTCTTCTAGGACATGTCGGTTTCCTCACGATGTGTGTGTGTGTCAAATTTAAGTAAACATAAACTTTTCTACGAGGAAAAACGTTAATTGGTGCACAGGACCAAACCTTGAACCCACGACCGGATCGGAAGACGCGGTCTATCCCACACGACCAACACAACTGGAATTAATGACCAGCGATAAAAATATCCCGCTATTTTTAGCTCGAAAATTATTTACCTGTCAGGTACTAAAATAGCCAGGGATCGCTTTTCAGCTGCATTTATTACACGGTTTTCGATTTCCGCCCACACAGCCGGGGATTGGCTTCACTGGCCTCTATTTTCGCATCTTCTCTGGTACTTAGGTATACGAGGCAACTCGTTATGGACAGTCACATGGTAAGAAATTTGGTAAGAATATTTGCTATTCAAATGTTGACGTACTGCTGTCGAAATGGCCGATTTTCCATTGGGCTGTTCTGTTAGCCTACATTAGAGGATATTACTATCCAACCTATCTTTATAATTAAACTTTTTTTGTATTGCGAATGACAAATGACACTGATATTGAAGCCTCTACAGTACAATATCGGACGTTTAGGCAATGCCTTTAGACTAAATATACAACGTATAGAAGGCTTTAGAATATTAATAGCCTTGCTTAAGCCTTTGACTGCAAAGGCTTAAGCAAGGCTATTAATATTCTACTGAGTTCATTATCTACTGAGATACGGCCTTAAATTCTTTAACACAGGGTTAAAATTAGCTCAGCGTTAAATTGTTTTAACTGTCACTCTAATATTGTGTTGATTCAAGGTTGGCTTTGAAGGCTTAGAAGGGGGGGGGGAGGGGGTTGTAGCCCCTCCTGAGGTGAGTCCGGCTGCGGACAGCGGCGTGGTGGGGTTGCGGAGAATGCTCAAGTGATCTTCGGTATGGGTGCCCTTCTGGTCCGAGTCCGACATACCCCGCTCCACCATCCCCCGGGGCGGAGCGGGGATGTGTTAATGCATTCCCCACAAAAAAGGTTGGCTTTTAACTTAAGACCCAAGACGATTTATTAGTGTAACCTCAGATGAGCAATTATCTCCAAATTAAAAATATACTCGTAGTACGGGCTTCTGCAAGTACCCTTAGACTAAGTACTTTCTAAGCTTAGATTTAGAATATGTAGGTTAATCTAAAAACAAGTAATCTACTGAAATTAGATAGCCAACCAAAGTAGCATTTTTCGTAAACATACAAAGAAGGTAACTCCAAGGTAATTTAAGTTATCCCAACTCGTACTTTAGCGGCAGAGAAGAAAATAAGGCTACATTAAAAGTATTTAGTCTACTTCCATTTTAATTTGCATGTCGAAAACATTGCGCTATAAATAATCAAAAAAAAAAAAGCAATCAGTGTTGGAAGGTTTCATTATTTCCTAGGTAGTTATTTTAAAGGCATAGAGGCATATATACATAAAACAAATAAAAATCACTTAAAATGTGGGCCCGAGAATGGCAATTTTGGCTAAATTTTCTAAATTGAGTAACTTGACGAGATTTTGTTAATTCTTTTTTAAAATTTGAATTTGACATTTCAAAATTAGTTAAAATGTTACCCGCAGAATAGCATATAACTACTTTACATTTTTTTAAATGTAACACACGTTTCCGGCGAAATGTGGGTGTTGTATTACACCTATGCCAGCCCCCTCGGGGGAAAGGCGTGACGATATGTGCGTTTTTTAGAATTTTTAGCAGATTTAAGTGGCATAATAACTATAATAGTAAAATAAATGTGATAAGGAACTACTCAAACAATAGACATAGTCCTCTGTACATCCAGGGTATTCCTGAAATACTACGAAAAGGCGGATATTCGTATGTCTACCAAATTACCTAACATCACATAGGTAAGCTATATTTCAGAAGTTGCCTCTCTTGGGAAATCTACAAAATTTCGGCAGGTTTGACGCAGATAATAAATATGTATAAACTTAGGGTGCTCCTAGACGGGCTATATTTTCACTGCAATATTGGCCCGGCAGCATTGGCAACATTGCCAACTGTAGCCCGGCCATCATCAGCCATGCTGGAATTGTAGTATTAAAAGGCCCGGCCACACTCAAAATACTGCCAGGCCAGTATTGCCCGCCCAGTATTGCTGTTTAGGAGCGCCCTATCTGTGTATATATACAACCAAGGTTCAAACTTGTTTAAACTTAACTTAGTAGGTAGTTTTTACAGTGCTAAGAAGAAGCAAGAGGCAGAAGATGAAAACAACTGCTGACGGTCCAGAACGGCAAAACACGCGCACTTACAAACAAGTGCTAGTTATGCAAATATTCTTACTAGGCCTATGATGATGATGACGACGGTAACGTCGAAAATCATTCATCCATCAGCCAGTTTTTTCAAAGGATCGCCCGCTCCAGTTACCAGGCAATCATAAAAAGCAACGTAAAATCTCCCAACACAAAAGAAGGCAAACTACTCTTTATTGATATGCAAATCTAGCTTAGCTCCGGGCTTCGATAGTCGATAGCCAAAAGCTATTTAGATTAAAAGCTGCAATTCAATCGACCTACTTCCAGCTGGAGCGTTGCAGCTCGTTTTACTTGACACATTTAAATGCTAATGGAAGCTTTTAAGCAATTAACGATGTACTAAAGTTGGTCGTTTTCATAAAAAGTAGCTAAATAAGTTCGTACTTGCGCTTTTAGGCTGAATGGTAAACCAGCCACAGTCCGCCCAAAACTTTCGACATGGTAGGTAATTTTAGAACACAATAATCGAAACATAGGCTCAGATCAATCTAGAGAATACATAGTCCTTTTTTTTTTTTTTTTTTTTTTATTAATTTATTCATGACCATGGATACTCGTCCTTCAGTCGGATTCTTAGTAATAATTTTTCCTTCAGTAACAGATGATGGGATGATGATGATGAGGTGATGATGAAGACGATGAATCCCTCCCCTTTTCCCATTCCAGTAAAGTTATGGATACTTTACTGAAACTTTAAGTGAAGTTTTGTAGAGAACACGAAAAATCGCGTTTCGCGATGTTTGTATCATTTGCCCACACTCGTGCACGTTGACGAACCGGTAAACGTTAATAATCCACCATTATTACAATTTAACACTCGAAGAATCACAAGTTTTAGAAAATAATACAAAAACACGACACCATCTTTTCGGTTCCCGCCAAAACTCCCGAATACATAGTCCATTATAAAAGTGTGGCCAGGACTACATTTTGAGGTTCTTTTTATAAACCGTGCAGTTTTTTTACAAGTCAATTTTGAAAAAGCCGTAACATTAAACTCTTACAAATATGTGCAGTTTTAGAATATTAAATCTACTAAGGTTGTTTATTGGAACGGAAATGGCTAACGTAGAGTTTCGGAATTAATATTAGTTTACGTGCAATTGTAAATGTTTTTCATGGCAACATTACCAAGCGCACACGTTTAAAAAGAAGTGGCTTCAGCGAGATAAACGCAGTGTTCCATCTTTTCCTCTAGGTTTATCTGAGAACATAGGTTAACTACTGTCCATGTTCGAATTCATAGTTACATTAATTGTAAGGCAAATTATACAGGCCAGATGTAAGACGAGGATGCGGCGAGCCGGGAAGACGGTTCAGGGGGACGTGTTGGACGTTCAACGTTTTGTTTTCGACTCTACGCGACCATAAACCTTATTGCACGGCGATACGATTCGCGTTCGCACAGCGTCGGAAAGTCGGAAACAAATCGTAACCGTCATGGAAATAAGATCATAAGTTAGTATAGTTGGTACTAAAATAACAACTGACAACTAAAATTAAAACTCCGCTCAAAACAGCCAGTGGGCAGTGATTGGCAGGCCCAATCACTGCCCATTTTTAAAAATCTCGTTTTTAACCATTATTTCGCTCTTTGCTAATTCGGTACGCATAATAATAAATTATAATTATATTTGTATTAAAACGCATACTTACCTACTCAATTCAAACAAAAATTCAGAATATATTTATTGAAGAGATGCAATTTCAAGCTTAATTTTAGAACGTTCGTGGTACAGAGGTAAACAGGAATACTCTCAAAGGACATATTTGATACTCGTATGTCTACAAAGAATATTCCTGTTTGCTTTTGTACGTCAAACGTTCTAAAATTGAGTTCGATATTGCATCGCAGGGATCTAATCGTTTCATTTCAAATGCAGTGGAGCGGAAATGCGAAAGCAGATATACTCGGAACCGATCTCAAACGCTCTTGAAGGGGAGAGTTACGAGTAGGTAGAATCGACGAGGATGAAAGGTTATTGCTTTTTACAATCTCTGTATTTGATATCTATACCTGAGTGCAAACAGGTACTCTACAACTCGCTGGGAAGATTAATTTATAATTGTATGGTATCTATTTACGAGAGAAATTGTTTAGAAGGTTGTTTATTAAAAATGTTGTGTTGTGCCTAAAGCTTTTCATGTAGCTAACGCAGTAGTTACCAGTTGTAATAAATAGGTAATATAATAAAAATATTTTTTTAAATATATTTTATAAAGAATAGGTCAACATTTGACCACCAACTCGCCTGATGTGAAGCGACATTGTGGCCTAAGATGAAGCAGGAAAAACTAGTAGGTACTTATTCACTCTGGCCTTGAAGATACCTAGGTTGTAGTTAGTCGGAAAAACAGATGGTGGCAAACGACTCCAGTCCCTAGCCGTTCGTATTAAGAAGGTGGAGGCGAACCGCTTAGTACGAGTAGGTGGTATATCGACCAAGCAGGGATGATAGTTATGCGTTTTCCGACTTGTTCTGCTGTGAGAGGGGGAAGAGGGGATTAGGTCGTGCAATTCAAGCGCACACTCGCCAAAATGCAGCCTGTAACAGATTGTTAAACACGCTACGCGGTGCTCAAGGCTCAGCAGTCTCCACCTCTCGAGGCAACTAGTTTTTCGTCGCCTATTAGCCTCTTAGATCGCCGCTCAACAGACTCCAGATTATGTAATTATACAATATATTTAGTTTCGATGCAAGTCTATTCAAACAGGCTCTATCGAAAACGTCTGGCCTTTGAGCAGCTTTTGAATGAGCTTGAAATTTTCGTACCTAGATATTTATGTTCTTATGAGACTCTAGCTGTTGTCCGCAACTTCGTTCGTGTTTATTCAGAAAATAGTATCCATAAACCCTCCTCGTGAAATACTGTAACTAATTTTCAAATTATGAACATTAATTCGTTACCAAAGAGATCAGAGTTCAACAAGGAAAAAAAATACTGGCTGGTTTTGAGCGTAGTTTTGAGCGTTGTTTTAATTTTAGTTGTCAGTTGTTATTTTAGTACCGACTACGTACTATTCTGTCTTGTTGTCTGACGCATTTGGTGAGCGGCGCGTTATTTTATATTAATTTATACAATTTTTTTAGCCAAAAAGATTTATTTATTCAAAACAAAATATCCAAAAACCTTCCTTATGACATACTGCAACTATTTATCAAATTTCATCAAGATACGTTCAGCCGTTTAGCCGTGAAAAGCCTACAAACAGACAGACAGACAGAGTAACTTTTGATTTTATAATTAGTAAGGATGGTATATCGGGTAGGTTCGATTCTCACGTGGACAAAGATTAATGTGATGAGCATTTGTGTTTGTTCTATTGTTTTTGCCTTGCCTAGTCTGTTTTAAAAATATACCTAATTATATTCATGTCAGTCTCTGGCAGCTTTGATTAGTTTGGGGTCAGACGACCGTGTGTGCAAAAATGTCCCAAATATTTATTATCTTTTATCTAAAGTATCTATCGTTGAAGTTTTGACATACCTTCACATACATGTATTGTATTAAAGTTTGTCGACACAAACAACGTGAACTTCCTCAAAAGCGTAACTTTAAAAGTTTAATTGCTTGCGAACTATATCTGCGTCTATCGCACAACTTCACGAGTGGGTAGTTACCACGTCGCATAATAGTAAAAGTTAGATAGTTTATACGTAGGTATGAATACTACCATTATGCGGTATTGAAAGCGCTGCCTGGAGAACCAGATTATTTTAGGTGATTGGACAGCAGACGTGCTAAGGGAACGGTGCATACAATATCGTCTGACTATCTACGAGTACTAAACTACGAGTACGTACTAGATTTTATCATGCGAACATAATCTTTCATTCACTGCACTGCAATCCGTACACCTTACATTAGTGCGGCTTCAACAAGCACGCCGTGTGGTTGTGTACGTGTACGGAGGGAGAAAACTGCGGCCTAGCGCTGTATGTTTTAATAGTTTGATTGGACGACAGAAGGTTGATGGTTACAGGTGGTGGGCGACAGCGTGTATCGTGCGGTCCACGCCGCATATTGACCGCATCCGACGGGGTGTTGTCTTACGCAGTTGCGATCCTCTGCAGTGAGGGAACGAGGAAGAAGAATAGACACTCACCTCAGCACGGAACCACACGTCTTGTCGCACACGTCGCACTTGGCTGCTACGGGCAGGTTTCCCTCTAGCCACTGATGCGGCATTATTATGTTCTGAAACCAAATACACCGTTTAAAAATGAAATTATGAGCTCGCGTGAATTACTGTAATATCATAATTATGTGGGAGTTCGTAAGTGAAAGCCTGTATATTAGGTATGTTTATTACATCTTCACGTTGAAAATGTTTTAATAATTATTTTCAGTCTTAACTGTCTCACTGCTAGGATAAAGTAAAGGTCTCACGCTTAACATAGGACACTTTAAAACAGGTTTTTGTGGAATACTCGTAGATGCTTAGTGCATATAAAATCACGGTACTCAGCTAGTAGGTATACAGGGTTATTAGGAAAGGGTGTACTAAGCCGAAAGGGGGTCATTGTAATCATCATTATAAACAACTTCTACTATGGGGTCAACCCTGATTTCGAGAAATAAATTACAGATGTTCCTTACATTTTGTCGACGACCAATAAACTTTTTGTCTGGAACAACTGATTTATTTTCGATATTTTGGGTTGTATATTGGTTGGTTATATATTGGCTCCATAAGTTGTTTATAATGGTGAGTAGAATGACCTCCTTTTGGCTCAGTACACCCTTTACCGATAACCCTGTACATAGAAATTTAAAAAACAAGAAGTTAAAGGCAGATGTAAATACCCGTAGTTAAATAGTTTAACTGCGCCATTGGAGAACAATCTGATAATGTACCGGGGCCTTTCTCCGTTACGCTACAAAGTAAGGGTTGCAACACTATATTGTTGAAGTCGTTTGCTAAAGATAGCGTGGTCCCGCCCGGTGCCGTCGAGTGCGCACGTCCGCCTCCGGCCACCCTCGCGCGCGACTACATTTTTCGCACCCCGTCGTTAGGGGTGGGGTTGCTGCTCCGCCCGCGAGCGTCGAGCACCCCCACCCCCGTACTACAGCGGCGCACGGCGAAAATAATTGCCACGGTGACTCGGCCGAGTGCGCGTCCGCCAGCTGCGCCATCAAGCGGCGAAGTGGCCGACCGCCCGCCGAGTCACACTTTACAAGCGCGATTCCAAGAAATCGCGCACCTGCGCTCGTCCGCCTGCTACCGGGGCGTTCCCCCGGGAACGTCCGGCTAGCCGCCGACCACCGCGGGCCATACCATGAAGTTGACGACGCTTAGACCGGGTTCGCAGCGCGCTTTCCTGTCGCCGATCGGGTTAGGTGGGCCTCACCCGGTACGCCGGGGGTCTCACCCGCACTAGCCCTGTATCGCCGGAAGCGCGACTGAACCTGGAAAGCGTCGTCCTTCCAACTGCAAACCAACTTCAAGCGGAGCGGCGACGGTCATCGACCGCCCCTCCGCACACACCGCTCACACATCTTACCTGCCGAGCTCGCAGCGCACCTCGCTCGCTCGGCCGCATCGCGCACCGCCATCGCCGGTCAAGCCCGCCGACGCCCCGCAAGGTTCGCCGACGGTTGAGCTGAGCTCAACGCAGTCGCGAATCCCTCCGGTGCCGTCCGGCGGGCGGACCGCGACAGCAAGCGCGACGCAGTGCATCCCTCTCGCACTATGGAGGCGCGGCCGCACACGCGGCGCTCCGCCACCTAGCGCCGAGACAACGCACAACCGGCCCAGGCGCCCCTTGCGCTAGCCGGTCCTGCCACCACCGCGGAGGTCGAGCTCCCAGCTCCCTCCGCCCTCTTGACAACCACCCCCTAAGGACGGTGGCCGAGTACGCTCGCCCCGCCCGCACCAGGCCCCGACCCGTACAGTGGTCAAGCCCACATCAAGACCCGGATGCCGGGGATCGAGAATTCTCCCCGGCGCCGGCCCGGCCCAGGCGCACACGGCGCTAGCCACTTTGCTTCTACGCGGAGCGGGGGTTGATATTCCCCCCGCCTCCCGCACCCGGCCCAGGCGCACCCGGCGCTAGCCCCATATTAAGACCGCAGGGGTGAGCTTGCCTCCCCCTGCCTCACCACACCGGACCAGACACCGAGGGCAGCGTGAACTGCCCTCACATCCTGCTTGACTACATTGATTCCCGCGCGCGCTGCAAGCGCGCGCGCACCCGACGACGGCGCGGCACCCGCATCTCACCGGGTCTCCCTCTCGTTTGGGTCTGCCGCGGTTCCGTTCTTGGGGGAACGTCGAGCCGCCGCGGACCACCGGTTCGAGAGCGGGATGCGCCGGACGTCATTGGACTTTAATCCTGAGCCGGATGGTGTGAGCCGGCTCAGCGCCCAGCCTCCGTCACTACGGTGACGTTCAACGCCGATGCTTCGCGCTCGGCTAAAGACAAGACACGCTGCCATCTGGCGGGCCCCTCGCCACCCGGCTCGAGGCACGGCCCGCCAGCATCACCGAATCCCGCTGTCCAAGCAGCACTTGGACACCGCCCACTGCCCCGTAGCGCTACGTTATGCGGGGCGCCCCACCGACGGAGGGCCCCTGTAGAATGGGACTGCAGGCCGGCCCTCCACATCACTGCAAGCCTCTACACCGTGGCCGGGTGAGTACGCTCCCCGGCCGCACCACCCTGCGGACACGACCCCCTCGGCCGCCGGCCTAGAGGGTGCGTCGGTCCGCCCCAACGAAACCCGCCGCCGGAATCCCGGCACATGACGATGACGTCATCCACACACCGCCCGTCGCCCCCTGCGCGCGGGCCGTGAAATGACTCCCCGCCTTCGTCGAGCGATGCTCCGAAGGCGCGTCGCACCTCCGCGCCTCGGTGCGAGGTGTAATAGCCGCCTATGGTCGAGCGAGGCTCCCTAGGCGGCCTCCACACAGCGGGCGGTCCCCTCCGACAGCCGTCGGAGGCGCGGACCGCTAGACGCTGCCCATGGCTTGGCCGGCGCCGCACCCGCGGCCCCTGGCCGGCCGTCCATTGCCGCCGTAAGGCGACCGCTTCAGCATCCTAAAGGGCTGCTAGAGCCGTGACAGCTGGCTCACGCCGGCTAAGCGTGCCCGCGCCCTTCTCGCCGTCCGTATTCATCGCTCCGTCCGCTAGGGTCCGCCCGGCCTTACGCGCCGGAGTCCCCGAGCGAGACGTCGAGCGAGACGGCGAGAGTTATTCCTTCGGTGGAGATGCCGCCCGTTAGCTGCGACGGGTGCGGGACTCCACCGACCACTGAAACCTGCGAAGTGTGTAGTGCGAACTACACACTTCGACGCCAGTGCGAGCTGCCGCCGGCGCAAGCCGGGCCTGGCGCCGCACTCGCAATTGCCCTGGGGGCAGTGTCCCCCAGCGTCCAGCCGCGGTAAAGAGGTTCGCCTCGAGACCGCAACCTTACTCCCCCGAACAAGGAGGGAGAAGAACCCCACGACGACGACGATAAAGATAGCGTGGAGAAGGAGTTCTTATTGGAAAGAATACCCAAACATTACCTATCGTTTATTGACCGAGATGAGCGTCTGCTCAGATTCTTCTGGAGGAACTTGGTATTTGTTTGTACATACGATACAGCATACGAGTATGTTACCAAAACCCTGTTATATAATTAAAGGGCATGTACATACACTTATAAAGGTCGCTCTATACGTGACGAGATAATATTTCGCATGGGACGCGGACGGAACGTGACATTATGAATGCCCGGACGGGAATGTAACGCATACGCAGCGTGTGAATTCCGCAAAGCTAACGCGAGCACGGAGCTCATTGCATGACACCACTCTCTGGAGTGAATGGGGCGAATGTGCACATACGCAGCGAAATCACGTAAGGGACGAGGGCCGCGCCGGGCGGGACGTGGTGAACATCGTCCACGACTATGTTTTTTAGGCCCCGTCCGTCACGAGCCTCGTCCCGTCCGAGATCCCGTGTCGTATATTTAACTACTGTACTGTTACATCCAAAAGTAACGATATTTCAAAATTGTCCCGTTCCGTCCTGGCCGAGTAAAATACCGTCACGTATGCAATGACCTTAAGTATTAATGGACGTTAAAAATAGCAAGAGTTATGCCCGGTTTAAGAACGCAAGAAAAATAGGCAAATTTACAACAATGTTAACAAATCTGTATCATATGTTGGCGGGTTTGATTCTAAGAAAGTAGCGGTACGAGGGGATAGTTTACAAATGAAACCAACGCGATTAGTGGCTGCGTTCGCGCTTTTAGGAGGGCGGAGCGCGATGTGTGTTCAAAATTGTTATAGTCATTAATTAATTTAAACTAGCATAATTGCATCCTCCATTCCATACTTGAGGAATGCGATCTGTAGAGGAGACACACGTCGGCGACGAGGCCTCCAGCTCACAGAGTCAATATTATATCCTACTAATATTACAAACGCAAAAGTTTGTATGAATGGATGGATAGATGGATGGATGTTTGTTACTTTTTCACGTCAGAACGGCTGAACAGATCTGGATGAAATTTGGCACAGAGATAGATTATAGTCTAGAATAGCACATAGGATACTTTTTAATTGTAGGGGGAAACCGCGGGGCGCAGCTAGTTATATTATATATTATTATTATATTACATATTAGTATTAATATTGTTAGTATAATATTAATACTAGTGGTTATTCGACTGCCTCGGTGGCTCAGGTTAGGTTCGATTCCCACCTATGGCAAACATTTTTGCGATGAACATTTGTGTTTGTTCTATGTCTGGGTCTTGTATCTATTTATGTATGCATTAAAAAACATTTATGTAAATATATCACTCTGGCAGCCATAGTACAAGCTTTGCTTAGTTTGGGTTCAGGGGACCGTGTGTGAAAATGTACCGAATTTATTACTATTATAATTCTTATTGGGGTGAATACTTAACATCACTACATAGTATAAAACAAAGTCGCTTTCTCTGTCCCTATGTCCCTTTGTATGCTTAAATCTTTAAAACTACGCAACGGATTTCGATGCGGTTTTTTTTAATAGATAGAGTAATTCAAGAGGAAGGTTTATATACATGTGTATAATAACAGCCATTAAATAGTGAAGAAATACTGTTATTTTTGAGGTTTCTAATGTGATGTCGTTAACATTGCAAACGCAGGACGCGAAAGTGTAAGAATGGATGGATGGATGGATGTTTGTTACTCTTTCACGCCAGAACTGCTGAATAGATCTGGCACAGAGATAGATATCTAGGATATAATATCTAGAATAGCACATAGGATAGTTTTTAACCGCGAGTGAAACCGCGGGGCGTAGCTAGTTACCTATAATTTATTGACTATAATTTATTTTTCTTAAATATTATGTATGTACCTACGCAAAAACTTACATAGATTCCCCACAAGAAGCGATACCTATGACCACAACTTTACGACAAGGAACAAGTCTAAACTTGTTCTGCCAATTACTAGATTAGCCAAAACTGGCAACTCCTTTGTTAAGAACAGTTTGACATTCTACAATTTACTACCTGTTAGCTTACTAAATAAAAATGAGACAACTTTCAAATATATATTTAAAAAAAAATTCTTGACCCAAAAGGGCTATTATAAAATTCGTGATTTTACTAGTGACAAAGCTTCATTGCGCAAGTTATGTACTTAGTTATGTTCACACTTGTTTCAATTTTATTTTATTTTTATTTTTATTTATGACATTCTTGACACCTGTTGATTTAAATTTGTTTTTAAAATTCAATTTACACCATTTAATTTGACATGTTCTATTTTTATATTTATTTTTGTTGTGCTTTTTAATGTTTAATTTTATATATCACTAGAGTTTGCCCGCAGCTCTGCCCGCGTGGAATCTATTGCATAGCAATTAATTACCTATTATGTAAATCCATTCAGTAGTTTTAGTGGTTAAGTAACAGTTACCTACTAAATTATAAGTACAGTGATGTAAATAATAAAATGTTCAGCAAAAACATAAGTATTCTTGTTTATTGTTTTTAAAATGATACTAATACATCTAAGAAACGAATACGTACACAATATATAGGTAAATTTTAAAATATAATTAAGAAATTAAAATATATTGATAGCCTAGTTGGAGAAGGACCGCCTCTCAAGCCAGAGGGAGCGGGTTCAAACCCAGCCGATGACACGCACCAATGTGTTCATTGTGTGTACGTATGTGTGTATTGTAACTATGTCATCTGCTACATAAATTGAGCCCGGTGTATGGCGACAGGCTCGCCCCCTTATACATTTGAGACTGAATGTCGTCCGGCGAAGTGTGGATGTTGTATTACACCTCTTCTAGCCCCTTCGAGGGAAAGGCGTGACGCTGTTATGTCATGTTTATTTCACAATTATCGGTAGCTTACAATAACTACATCGAGAAGGTAGGTTTCCAAATAACACCTCAATATGCAAGTCACAAATTCGCTAAGTGTGCTGTATTTATTTGCCTTATCACGCACACAGACGCAGACATAATGTGGTTAGGTGGTTAAAATATAATCTTCCTGTAAGATGATTAATTGATTGATTTCTTCCATTTCAATTGCGAAAAGCCTGGGTACCGTTACTTAGTCCTTCTTTTATTACCAAAATTTTTCAGTAACATAATAATTGCACCAACTTTCAAATAAAGGCATAACAGATGAATTAAAATTCAAAACAAACATCGAAATTGTTTTTTGTTTCTATAAGCAGTGTTGCCACATCATATTTTCGAAAACGCAGTGCTGTCTTAATAATATACAGTTTAGCGAGAAAAGTACACTGTTTGATGAAACAAACACCTGTACAAAAAATAAATTATTGTTTTCCTAAGTAATTTAATATTCTCAAACTAATATTTCAGCATCTTAAACCGATTATTCTACTTAAAATCTTATCTCTTTGCAAGACCATGACTTCGACTTGACTCTGAATACAATACTTACTTAACTTTGATTGTGACTATCACAATACTTGACATGCCACTGGCTTAAATAAATCCACTAAGATGCGACTTTTTTTGTAAATTTGCATAACATTTGCCCATTTTGAGCCAGATAGAGCAATAACGTGCAACACTGCCATAGACGTTCTAGACGGGTGTGTTCTATGCAAAGGATAGAAACCTGTTTCTCCGTTGTTTTCTAACGGCTCCGTTGTTTCACTCGCCTTACGAAACGACTAAGTTGTTCTATAACTTTGCTTGAAAATATGTTTTTTTTCAGTTGTAATACAGTTTAAATTTATTCAATGTAATTTAATAATTTTACACTTATGTTTTGAACGGCAGGGTTGCACACGGGGTGCGCTGAGAGCCTATCCTCTGAACGCGACCCCGACCCCGACCTCTAGCAAGCCGGCGATTCTATTGGCTCTCTAATATAATCTCTATTGGCTCGAAATTTGAACTTGCGATTTTATCTTGCTTATTATACAAAAATTACACATCCAAAACCATAAATATTAAGTTTGTCGCTATTCCCGAGGTCAAGGAATCGAATTACATGCGAATTACCGAGAAACAGGTAGCCGTTTAGGAGAAACGCGCTATGGAAGTTTTGTAGAGCGCCATCTCGCTCCGTCTTGCGTTTTTATCTCGTTCTGGTTTTTCACTTTTATTATATAGATTATCTTATTTTCGATTAATTATAATTTTGGCAATTTTTGTATTCTGACATATCATAAGTGTACCTACTCTGATGTACCTATTTAAAATAAATATTTGAATTGAATTGAATTGACCGAGAGAAGCGTCAACTCAGAGTCTACACTGGAATAACTTAGCATTTGTTTGTTCGACGGTAGCTTTGGTATCGTTGATCCGATCTTCAAGAAACTTTGCAGACATGCAGGTAGTTTATCTCAATAGAATTTTTAAGTTCGTGAGTTTATGAGCCAAATCGGACGAGGAGGTTGTTTGAACAATTGAACAATTGAACAATTCTCAAATTGTGAACAATTTGACATTTTGAGAACGTGACATTTTGCGATCGTGACATTTTGAGAATGTGACATTTTGAGATCGTGACATTTCGAGAACGTGACATTTTGAGACTGTGACATTTTGAGAATGTGACATTTTGCGATCGTGACATTTTGAGAACAAGACATTTTGAGACTGAAATTTTGAGAACGTGACATGTTGCGATCGTGACATTTTGAGAACGTGACATTGTGCGCCGAGAGGGAATATGCGAGGTCGCCGTTCCAAACGAAATGCTACTTTAACTTAGTGTGGTGTTTTTTTCAAAACTTTTTACAGCAATGACGAGTTTTCCGACAGATTTGCGTAATTTTTTTAGCATTGTAGCTAGGTTCTACATTTTTTCTAAATTCGGTGAAGTTTAACCATTGGGGTCAGTAAGGGCGGTTACAGGCTGTTGATTACGGTAACAAGTTTTCCAAAAATCTATTTTTAAAGAAATGCAAGCGTGCACAGTCATAACAATGACATAAATCAAAATCTTAGGAGTAGTCAGACTTGAAATAGATTATTAACTTCATCAAAATTTAAAAAGCCTCTCAAGCCAGAGTGAGCGGGTTCGAACCCAGCCGACGGCACACACCAATTTGTTCATTATGTGCGCATATCTGTGTATTGTATGTCATCTGCTACATGATTGGAGCCCGGTGTATGGCGACTATTGGCGACAGGCTCGCCCCTTGTCACATTTGGGGCTGAACATCGTCCGGCGAAGTGTGGGTGTTGTATTACACCTCTGCCAGCCCCTTCGGGGGAAGGGCGGGACGATATGTAATGTACGTAATGTAAACCTTAAAAAAACATTTCAATTTTTTTAAATCGTTGATATCGATGGACATAAAAAATACATACAACATTCAAAAACATAAAAAATACATACAGATGAACATAGAACCTCCTTCTTTTTGAAAGTCCGTTAATTGTTAGCTAATTATTTTATCAGTTCAATCAGTAGCTAGGGTACGTAGGGGTCGTAGAGTAACGTGACTAGGTCTTCGTAACCGATCACCGACGATAACCAACGGAGGACTTTGGATGGGTGACATCGTGACATCGGTTGGCATTTACAGCTAAGCGCTACCGTGGCTCAGATGACACGTTAAATTGTAGGCCCCGGTTGTCTGTTCTATTACAACAATCGTCAAGCCATGTCAGAGGCTCTCGAGCGGCCTAGGAACTCTGACATCAGGGTTAGCCTCTCGGCCAACACAAACGTAGTAAGTTCAATCAGTAAGCTAATGATATTTTAAAGCAAGTTAATTGACTGCCTCGGTGGCTCAGTTGGTAGTGAACCTGCCTTCAGAGCTTGGGGGCGTGGGTTCGATTCCCATTTAGGCCAAACATTTATGTGATGAACATTTGTGTTTGTTCTATGACTGGGTGTTGGTATGTATTTGAGTATGTATTTTAAAAATATCTAAGTATGTATATCAGTCTCTGGCAGCCATAGTACAAGCTTTGCTTAGTTTGTGGTCAGGCGACCATGTGTGGAAGTGTCCCGAATTTATTATTATTATAATTCTCAAGTCACAAGATAAACGATTGTGTTCACAGAATTACCCACCTATCAGAATTACCCAAATTCTTAAGACCTGTTGACTAAAACTATTAGCACCGTCGTAAACTTTAACTTGCTTAATCAAAGTTAAGTTAAGTTTAAGTTTAAGTGACTTACAGAATAGGGACATATTAAGCTGTTCATTGGCAAGATTCTTGTGACGAAATAGTTCATTACGGAATTTATTGCAGCGGTATTCGTTAATGAATTTTCTGAAATTGTTTAAGGCCCGGTTTATCACGAAATCAACGAAAACAAGTATTTTGTTTGCGCCTAGTTTGATATGAAGAATTGTGATGCTCATGTGCAAAAAAGTTGAAATATAGATAGCTGGTAGAAAGACAATTAAAAATAGTTTAACCGGAGTAGAATTTTAAAAATAATTTTGATTTTGGGAAAAAAAAATATCACAAATACTATCTTCTTAAAAAACTGTTTGAGCGTAGTTTTCTAAATTTTCAGCGATTACAACACACTTTTTCGCTTATTATATAGCCAGATAAGGTCTCTAAAGTTCAACCGAGTAACTCTTCCGAGTTACTCGGTTCCGGAACCGAGTTCTTATTTGTGTTCTTAGTACGATTACATAAACATATCGTGCCGCTTTTCTCCCGAGAGGCTGGCAGAGATGTAATATAACACCCACATTTCGCCGGACTAGGGGAGCCTGTCGCCAAATACCAGGCTCCAGTCATGTAGCAGATGATACTTATTACGATAAATACCAAAAAAAACGGCAAAAACATGTAATTCTAGGCGCCTATCTCATTTTACCATTAAAGTACCTGGATGACCGAGCTTTGCTCGGTATTTTTTTTTATTGTGTTTTTTGGAAAATAAACAATTGATTTTAGTTTAACATCAAAGCAAACACTCATTGACTTCGTGTTACTTAACAACGCCATCTGCTGTTGTGTCGTTAAAGCAATTAGTTGCTCACAAAAAATAGTATTATTATTCGCCAATAGATGTCAGGAAGAGTCGCCTGGAAGAGATCGCTTTGAGCGATGAGGCCGCCCATTAAAAACTTAGTTAAGCCTTATTTAAGTACTATTGTAATTATTTTATGTTTTTAATAAAGAGTTGTTGTTGTTGTTGTTGTCATATTTTTCACTCAAACGCCTCCTTTTTGTTATTTTTCTTCCAAGTTTATGTTTAAGTTGATTATCGATAAACACGAATAAAATGACATTTCCTAAAAATGATTCCTAGCTAGATCGATTTATCGCCCCCGAAACCCCCTATATGCTAAATTGTATGAAAATCGTTGGAGCCGATTCCGAGATTCCAATTATATATATATACAAGAATTGCTCATTTAAAGATATAAGATATGATACACGATTTTTTACTCTAAATGAAGCGACTTAAGTAAACGTGTGTGCGGGTGGATAGTCGCGGGCCTTAAGTCCGTTTTGTACATATTAATTCCAAACATAGTTGTTCGCCCCATTGATAACGTAAGGCGTTTAAGGTGAGGCCAGATTTTAATATCACAAAAATAAGGGAACTAACTAAAAAAGTAAGCTAAGTTCAATTTATAACTTTAAAAAACCAGCTAACTTTGTGGTAAAATGAACAGAAAATATATCGTTCGCAAATTAATTCCCAGTTTGTTAAGTAGGTATAGCTAAATAAATAAGTAGAGCTACAACAACAACAACTCTTTATTAAAAACATAAAATAATTACAATAGTACTTAAATAAGGCTAAAATAAGTTTTTAATGGGCGGCCTTATCGCTCAAAGCGATATCTTCTAGGCAACCTGAATGGACAGGAACATGTATTTAATAGAGGCCTTGAAAGTTGTAAAACATAATTTTAGAAAACGTTACGTAAGAGCTGTATGTAGCTATAGCTATACTTGTTTAAAACATAACATAACATATAACATATACTTGACAACTACAGTTGTCAAGTTTTTAATATCAATAGTTTTTAATATATAATGCCAATATACTTGACAACTATAGTTAACTTATGGTTAACTATAGCTGTTAACGACTTGATAATATAAAAAAGTAGAATGCCAATATTCCCCCCGAGACAGATAATGTTAAACGTTTGAAATCAAGTTAAAGAAACAAAATATTACTTTCAAACTGAAATGTTTTTCGTTCGCAAAGGTAAGGAAAGTTAGATTAAGTTGGCTTGTATAATACGGTTTTCCTTATTTCTTTCAGTGTCCTTTTTAAATGTCAAAAAAGGAGGAGGCTCTCAAATCATCGGATCTTTTTTTTGTATGTTCAGCGATTCACTCAAAGACCGATTTAGAAAAATCCTTTTTTTTTGTTTAAGGGCACAAGGGGTAAAGGTTTTTTTCTAGGTGATCCCATTTAAAATTTACCGAAATTGGTTGAGCGGTTTTTTTAAATCAACGAATATCAAAAAATTTGCTTACAAATCCATTTCGCATGACGGGAAATGGTTGTTAATATAAAAATAATATAGTGCGTGGAGTCCCTCCGCGCGGAAGAAGTGAAACTTCTGTGTGTGTGTCTTTCTTACTACGCGCATGCGTTCGAGCGCCACGCATTCACTTTAGCTCTGTCTCTTTCTATTCCCCCTCCCCAGGAGCGTTAAACGTTTAACGCAACCTTGTTGGAAGTAGCATCATAATGTTCACTAAATTTTTTTTTAACTAAATTTTTGCTGCGCCCGCTCTATTAATCTGATCGTTACAAAACTTCTCAGGATCACCCGCTGATCTAATCTGAAGATTGACTGAAGATTTCATCAAAATAGCTCCAGCCGTTTTGAAGTCTATAGTCCAAACATCGATTTTTATAAAAGTAAACCTTGCTCGCGATTTACTGTAACTAATTATCAAATTTCATCCAGATCCGTTTAGCCGTGAAAAGCCTACAAACAGACAGATAGAGTTACTTTTTCGATTTCAAAATATTAGTAAGGATTAGTATGGATGGCAGCTATACAATCACCGAGTGACTTAGGCCAAACGCGAGCGAAGCGGTAAGCAAATAGCTTGTATAGTATTCAAGAATTCGAGGCTGACTTAACGACGTTTAGGTGCGTCCACATTTTGGAACCCAAATAAATAAATGCCATAACCATAAGTTGGTGGTCACGTCCCGATATCCGGCGTCCCGGAATTTAGGCTGGGTACCCTCGAATTGATCTCGTACTACAGTAATGCTTTCAGCCATTCTGTGTCTCTACCAGGTAGCAATAGCGTAGTAAAAGTATGGTAATAGAACAGGGTAGAGGCACAGAATATGTAAAAGTACGCCCGAATACGCTTAGGTACCTACACATATTTCAGAATGATCAAATTTTAATTTATATCTAACATTTGTTCATTTTGTGAGCATTTGTGCGTATTGTATGTCATCTGCTACATGACTGGAGCCCGGTGTGTGGCGACAGGCTCGCCCCCTGTCACATTTGGGTCTAAATATCGGCCGGCCAAGTGTGGGTGTTGTATTACATCTCTGCCAGCCCCCTCGGCTGAAAGGCGTGACGATATATGTTATACCTACTCGTAAATATATATTCTAACAAAAACAGGGGACATTGTCCGGCCTAACATTGCGTGCATCGAAGATGTATGAAGTGATGCTATTGTTGGATTGTTTCCTCGCGCACTTTTTACCCGACTGCGCAAGAAGACGGGTTATGTTTTTCGAGTGTATGTATGTATGTTACTAGGTATGTATGGATGTATGGGGTTTCTTTGGCACGGTCTACAGCCTAAACAGCTTGATGTATTTCGACATGTAAGGTTTCATCTGAATCGTCTTGATAGTAAAAGTGGCATAGGGTACAACATTTTGCAGCCGGTTTTTTTAATGCTACTCGATTAAGGGCCGATTTTTCAATCCTTACTTTTTTTGGGAGTAATTAGCTGACCATTTATTCATTGTGTACAAAAGCTAACTTCAGACAGTTGAAACAAAACTATAAAATATCCACGCGTTAGAAAAGGACTTCGAATTTTCACTTTTCGCTTATGTCACTGTCTTGTCAGTTTTAGTCTAAACGTCACTGTACTACTAATCTGTGCAAAAGTCGTCGGCTGGTTTGGCTATCTACCTTTGTTCATGGTAGTTTTTTTTTTAAATTAATATTAATATAGTTTCTGCGTGCCGGAAATATCAATCTTTTTTGACAGACAACCCATAAGACCATCATTTAGACAGTCTCAACAATTTATTCTTTCTAATAAACTGCTATCTGGCCGTTCCACCGACAAATAAAGTTATACCTCAGATAGATGAGTTATTCGTCTAGTAAATGATACCTGACCATTGAAAAACAGAATAATTAGCTATCAGTTCAATAAACACTATTTGTTTGTTTATCTGACCATTGAAAAATCGGCCCTAAGTCAGTTAATAAGGAATCTCAATAATCTAACCCGCTGAATTATATGCTACGGTTTTAGGATTCATTGTGTAGACCTGTTAATAAATTGCAAATGCATGAAACACCGTGTTTGGAAATTTCGTTTTGGAAATAACTTTTTATTTTGAGAACGGAATTCTGATTAAATCCAGCTAAGAATGCACGTAGAACATTAATTATTACCTGGAAATTTATTACAGGGAATCAGGAAATGTAAAAAGCGAGACAAAGCTAATGCCTAAGGCAGTTATTAAATTTCACGCAGCAAAGAACTTAAGCATTTACGCAAAAGTTTTACACTCAAAGTATTTCGGCTTTGAAAGAAAACTCCCGTTAGAAAAATATTTTCCTTTTACTTACCTACTTACATTCAAATCTCATCTCTTATTCAGATTAAGATTTAATTTTAAGTTGATGAAAATCCAGAGAGTATTTACTTTGCGTTTGAAAGGTCAAATTGTACCTTTTGTACCATTGTAGCTAAACTAAGTTTGGATTTGTTAATTAATCCGTTTACTTACTAGATTTCGTTTAATAGAATTACTGTCTCGCTCAGGGCACTTCGGATACTGTGTTGGAAATAGGTCAGATTGTAATAGGTAGGTAGGTAGTTATAATTTTTATTGTGCTGATGTACCTATTTACTTTAATAATATTACTTACTAGTTGCGACCCGCGGTTTCCCCCGCGGTTAAAAAGTATTCTATCTATCTCTGTGCCAAATTTCATCCTGATCTGTTTAGCCGTTCTGGCGTGAAAGAGTAACAAACATCCATCCATTGTCTTTCCACCTAAATACAATCCGGGGGTGTTTAAGAGTAGAGTGAATAGGTATCTCCTAGGCAAGCGTGTTACACCTTCGATCACGTCGACGCTTCCCATCAGGCGAGTCAGTGGTCAAACGCATGCCTAGTCTGTTGTAAAAAAAAATAAAAAATCCATCCATCCATTCTTACAAACTTTCGCGTTTATGATATTAGTAGGATACGCTCTTTGCAATTTTACGAAGTCATAATTTCGCATCGTCGCAAAAACAACGGGGTGTTATAAGTTTGACGTCACACACAAACACAAACACACACGTCACACAGAAACGTCAAACTTATAACACCCCATCGTTCTTGCGTTGGGCTTTAAAAATACGACATCGCTTCAAATCCCGCAAAAACATGAAAGAAAGAAAGAAAGAAGAACTTGAGAACTCTCTCTGGCTTGAGAGGCGGGCCTTCTCCAACTAGGCTATCATCGCTTCTAAGCCCGCAAATAGCGTTTAATATAATACTGAAATCAATGACAAAGAACAGACCCGCGACAGGCTCATACAACATTCACGTAATCTTAGAGCAGCTATTACCTAGACGTGATTACGTGTCTTGTTCTTGTGGCTTAGACAGCAAACGTGACAGCTTATAAAAGTGACAAGCTATCAAATTGACAACTAGTATTCAAATGTTTATATAGCTTATTAAAATATAATATTGAACCTAACTGACATTAAAAATACAAAAGTGAGTTTGATCGTTTTTTACCCGACTGCGCAAGAAGGAGGATTATATTTTTTGTATGAATGGATGTATGTGAGTGTGCATGTATGAGGTTTCTTTGGTACGTTCTACAACCTAAACAGCTTGATGGAATTCTACATGAATGGTGTCATTTGAATCGTCAGGTTTTTTATTTTATTTTAAGAATGTTACTTGTTTTATTTGTTTGTCTGTTACCCTTTCACGCCGATCATCATGGAATCTTGCATACACGTTGTCATAGGCACAGGAAAGGACATAGGGAACTTTTTTTTCCCGAAAAATTAACGGCTCCTGAGGGACCACGGGTGAAACCACAGAGCACAGCTAGCTGTAGCAAAATAAATGTAAAATGAAATTGTTAATCAGAAACATTCTTTGAGTCAGTAAGAGATGGCAAAGGTTGTGTCTTGTGGCTTACATTAGATTAGTTCATTTGCCCGCGGCTCAGCACAAGATTATTAGAAAATTAACTTTAATGTAATTACAGCTTATACTCAAACATGCCCATAATATTCAATACGGTTTGTCAAGGTAAAACAGTCTTAGACCAACCGTACCTGGTTGTCCTTCATTCTGCGATTGAGTAGCTTTCTGTTAGTAAAATATTCTTTAAAAAAACCAGATCAGTTACGCAGACCCTTCTACATACAAACAAACATTACTTTTCCTTACACGTGAATAAATAAATTAAAAAAAAATGACAATAACGCAAGCTCTTAACTCTTCACGATCATGCCACGCTAAACGGCGTGTCGTGGTGCCTAGCCAAAATACATATGATCGTATGTGTCGAATTCTTATTGCATAATGTAAAACTCTAGGTTTAAGAAGTAACATTATTAAAAGAAAATAAAAAAAATGCCGGCTGCAAAATATTGTACCCTAAATCACTTCTACTATCAAGGCGTGCCAAAGAAACCTTATACATACTCGTACATATACATACGTACTTAGACTTACACACATACATACGCTCGAAAAACGTATTTGCAACTTGCACTGTTGTGTAAAAATAGCGCTAAGCCGTCAAGTTAAACGTTCCGGGAATGTGCAAACTGACACCATTTAAAAAAAATGATAGAAAACGGTGAACTGAAAACTGTTAGAACCGATAGAAAATAAATAAATAAATGATAGGAAATTGCAGTGATCGTATGAACAAGGTATCCGTACGTCGTCAAACGATTTGACTTTAAGTCATTTGGAGTCCCAAAAATGGCGCGATCGTCAATGCTCACCTTTCATATAAATTTGAATTTTATCGACATTTATTCTTCTTTATTTGGAAATTTCCGAGGAAAAAGGATGACATCAAACGATGATAGGGCATCTCAGCGTTTAATGCATTGTTCCGCAGTCGAGCCATCGTTCCATTATCGTCTGAAATCATCTCGTCAGACGTAAATTGGTTTATTGTGGAGCCCTTCGGCCGTCAAATCAGGAAGAGTAGCGTCAAAGAGTATTGATGTTTATGATTGATTCATATTGACAACGACCTATCCGGGTTCAGAGCCTTGATGAGCTCTTTATTGAAATAAGTGCATACAACTGAAATTCAGATAGCAAACTAAGTAGGTACGTCACGTAGTCGATGACAAAACATAAACAACCGTAAACAAAAAAACGTAAAAAAAAATAAGCGTGATTCATTCTTCCGATCGGATTTATACTTGATTTCCGCTTTCGAAACATATAAAAGTAGACTGAGGTTTGAAAATGTATTTGAGTTTCCATTTTTTGGAATCCGATCGGAAACGTGTCCGAATGATTGAGGATATGGGTGCAAGTCTCATTCCACCCCATTCTTGTCAACCCCGAATCGTGTGTAAAAGATTGATGTAGAAGTCGATTGCTTTGATTAGAGCGCTAGAGCACGACTCGACGGCTCCGAGGGTAGATTGATATTAAATCATTCGGCTCTGTCCCAAGAGGATGCTGCTGTACACTGTATGCTTCGACATTGACCTTTTTACCGACTTCAAAAGAAAGGAGGTTCTCAATTCGGTTGTCGAATTGACCGAGCGAGCGTTTGCTAGCGAAGTGCCTCTTTGTCGGCTTCGACAAAAATGCTTTCGTATGTCCGGATCTCAGTCTTCGTCTTTATGCAGGTCGCATTTCTTAACCGATTCTCTTAACACTTTGTGAGTGGGTTTGATAATTGTTTAGATTTTTTTTTGTCGAGGCAGTTTTTGGAAATTTTTCGAAATAGCTAAGATATGTTTTTTTTAAATCATATCTTGCTATTTTTTTTTTTCAAAAAAACTGACTCGGCAAAAAAAAATCGTCTAATTATGGAGCCTGATCACAAATTTCACGAGAATCGGTTGAGGATTGAGGAATGCGACCTGTAAGAGTAGCACAAACGAGGTCTCCATCTTACAGAGCCACTAGTTTTAAATGTTTGTTACAAAACTCATTAAGATACTAACATACAATTTTACCGGTGGCACAACTTATTTATTTATTAATCGATTTTGAACATTCTTTTTTTTTAATGGGACTTGTTTGGGATTGGTATATCCTTAAAAGTACCAATCTGTAAGTATATCCTTGAAAGAACATACTCACAGATTGGTCTTAAAAAATCTGATCTGGTCTTACAGAATCTGTATGTTTTTGGTCTGTAAGACCAATCTGTGAGTATAATTATTATTTCAAGGATATACTTACAGATTGATACTTTCAAGGACTTTCAAAATATACGAGTACTTAGAGAATCTGTAAGTATGTACGAGTATATCCTTGAAAGAATATACTCACAGATTGGTCTTACAGAATCAGATTCTGTAATCAAACGTAAACAATCAAACGGAGAACGCTTTGACCCAGCTAAGCTAATCCGAGAATATTACAACGTAATACGTTTCATGTAAGTCAATTAATGCTCCCTCCGCTGTAGTAAAGCCGAAACGTAATCAAACGGAGTTTGATTCTCTCACTCACAGATTCAACTCACAGATTGGTCTTACAGAATCAGATTCTGTAAAACCAATCTGTGAGTATATTCTTTCAAGGAAACACATACCTACAGATTCTGTAAGTATATTTTTTACAAAACCCAATTCGGATGTCGGAACTTTGCTTTTATTTTAATTTTAAAAGATTATTGAAGATCGTAACTCCGTTTGATTACGTTTCGGCTTTACTACAGCGGAGGGAGCATTAATTGACTTACATGAAACGTATTACGTTGTAATATTCTCGGATTAGCTTAGCTGGGTCAAAGCGTAATTTAATATAAATCCTATATACCTATACCTCGAGTACCGCAACGAGCAAATCTGATTGCCTCGATTTATAGAAGCAACATGTATTTTGCATAGATTTGAAATCATATACTTAACAAAGCCGGTTATAATATTGAATTGAATGCTCGTGTAGGTTTATAAGATTTTGCAATGTAATACTACTATTACTACTACCTACTTATATAATAACGGCGTAGGTTTGTTTGTGTCTATTTGTTTGTTCATTCTTCACACTCAAATGATGGACGGAACTTGCAAAAACTCGCAAGTCAGCGCATGATAACTTGTTTGCTTATGTCAGAAACCAATGACAAATAATAGCAAAGTTACTAACCCCATCAGCATCTTCGACGACGTGCGGGCCGAGCGAAGCGAGCGTGCTCCACTTGCAGGAGGGCGGCGCGCGCGAAGCGCATCGCTTGTGCGCCTTGAACTTGCAGAGCTCGCAAGCGAGCGCGTGCGCCGTGCCGAGCGCGCCGAGCGGCTCTCGGCAGACGTTGCAGAACGTCGGCCGAGCGTGCGTGGCGGCGTACCTGGGGAAAGAAAATAATTTGTAATAAATAAAATAAATAATATAAATAAAATAATTTGACTATGACTTTTGATGGTTTGATGGCAATCATGACTTTTGATGGTTACGTAAACTTTTTTCGTTTTCCTTTACTTACATACTTTTAACTTAATCCATAACATTAACTTGTTGTAACTTACGAAGTTCATTGGTTTACAGCGCAAAATTGTGATCCCCTCACCAAGGGCGTAATTAAACAAAGAAGCCTTCCACGGTGGGCGGTTTCTTCTTTAAAAGGACATTTTTTCAATAAATGTCCTTGGTGGGCGGTATGCTAGAGCGATAATTGTTCAACCGACTCAATAGATGGCGCTGCAAGCTACAATCACAAAATTAAAACTGGCAGACGAGATTCTCCACCAAGTCATAAGCCTATTTTACAATTTTAACCTATCGAGAAATAAAAAAACCACACCAACTCACCACTACGGAGTGTTTTATTTTTAAAACCCCTAGCTGGTGAGCAGGTGTTATAATGAAGTGTATAGAGCCAAATGTCAACGATAAACGTTTTCGTAACTAGCAAAGCTCAATGAAGGGTACAGCTGTTCTCGGTATGCTCGAATGAATTCATAATAGGAAGCGGAAAATTTAGGATGATGTGAATGCGTTGTTTGTGCGTGGGTTTTGACATTTTAGGGTCATCTGTTATGAATAAGAAGGAAAGTTTTTCATCATTTTTATTATAGTATTTTCTTGAATGGGCTTGGTCAAATCTTCCTAACAACCATGGAAAATAAATCGTCGCATTTTTAACATAACTACTCACATCAAAGTAATCTCTTTATTTGAAAGGCTAACTTAAGTCATAACAGCATTAACCAAAGGGATACATTTATAACTTTCTCCACCATACCTAAGAGTTAACTTATTAAGTTAAGATTAACACAAGCTCTCAGCCATATCTTAAACACATACACATTCGCGAACCAAGAACTACCGAAATTACTTACAAAGACAGTGCCTGTTTGTCTGTCTTATGTCCAAAAACAACACAAACAATACAACATGAACAAGATAACACAAACCAGACCTATTGTACGTAAGGTAGACGTGTATGCGCTGGGGAAAACATTTTTCATACCTTAATCAGAAAAAAGAGTCTGGTTCATGTCTCCACAGGTGTGCTACAAACTTACACATAGGATACAAGTATCCTACTAATATAATAAACGCGAAAGTTTGCAAGAATGGATGGATCGATGGATGGATGTTTGTTACTCTTTCTTGCCAAAACGGCTGAACTGATTTGGATGAAATTTGGCACAGAGATAGATGTTCCGGCGCAATACTACCCGCCTCCGCCTTCCGGAACCAGCGACACTCGTCCATCCGTCGTCGTGTCTCTGCACGTCGATTAATTAACTATGATTCAACCTGTCAAGCGAGCGCGCACGCATTTTTTCTCTCACACAAATTGTTAAATTAATTGTTTTGTATTACGGCCGCGGACACGACATTGTAAAAAGTTAAAAACAATACAAAATCATTATTTACTGGAGTCAGATATTTTACTCATTTAACACCCAACGGGAACAATAGATTTTAGTCTAGAATAACAACAATGTTTCTCAAAAGTACGTTCATGATAGCTATAAATACATATAACGATTTACCTAATTGTATAAAATCATTAGAAGGACACCAATTTAAAAAAAGTCTTAAGAAATGGCTTGTAGAAAAAACTTTTTATGACATGAAAGAATTTTATGCCTCCACACATGGATCAGGTCCATATTTATATTATAGAAGGTAAATTTCTTTACTTACCTAATCAAATTAGCCTCTACTCTAAAATCTGATCTCAATATAATTTATAACTAACTTTTAATTTAATTTATAACTTTTTTACATATTAATTAAAAATAAGCCATTTTATGTGTAAGTAGTGTTTGTGCGTTAAATTGTTTTGTTTGATATTTATTTTATTGAAGTGTGAATTAGATGTAAATATTTAGTTTAGTAAATATTACATAATTTTCTAAACTGTTAAATATTGCATGTCCGCTAGGACAAACTGTTGAGACTTACTTTAACATACTTCACCTTTATATGTACACAGTTTTGAGCAATAAAATTTTACTTTACTTTACTTTACTTTACTTTACTTTACATAGGATATTTTTTAACCGCGGGTGAAACACCAGTTAGTAAATTATAAAATTAATAAACCCCCGACACCGATTTTCATCAAACATTACTAAGAACACTCCCGAGTAATTCACCTTTCAAACAAAACAAAATCAAAATCGGACACACACACACACACACACACACCTCGTCATTTTTGTCCCGGGGGCTAAAAACAAAGTCGGTTTCCGCATCTGTGTCTATCCCTCTGTCTGAATATCCGCTATCCCTCTATTAGTCGCGCAACGGATTTTGATAGATAGATAGATAGATAGATAAACACTTTATTTATGTCTTATGGCATTTTGCTGTGGGGATCAGCTGCTGAAGTGGAGGCCATTTTTATTTTGCAAAAGCGAGCGGTCCGCGCTATCTACGGAATGGGTCCCCGTGAATCATTGAGAGATTTATTTAAAGAAATAAATATATTAACTTTACCTTCTTTGTATATCTTTGAAAATATTATGCACGTTCGCAAAAATCTACATAAATTTAAATTGAACAGTGACTATCACAATTATAACACTAGAAATAAGGATAGGATAGCTGTACAGAGATTTAGACTGACTAAGTCAAGAAAGTCATTTTTAGGCTACTGCGTTCGTTTTTACAATAAAATCCCGAAAAATATAACAGGGCTCACCGAGGGAAAATTCAAATCACATGTAAAAACTACATTAATGAAAAGAGGATATTATAAGGTTAAGAATTATTTAGAAGATAAAGATGTCTGGAGCCTTCCACTTCCGCCAAGTAGCCACTAGTATTTATAGATATTACCTAGTTGTAAGCAAAATTTGTGAGACTGTAATTTATTTATTATTTGAAAAAATAATGCCCCTCAGTTTCTTGCCTGTTCTTCTGAGTAGAGGCTTTTTGTCCGAACAAGGCGGTCGAGTCTATTTAATAACTTTGACGTTCATAAGTGTATCTTTGCTACCTAAATTGAATAAAAACATTTTGACTTTGACTTTGACATTGTTCACACCAGAAATAACAAAAACAAAAGAACAGAAAAATCTTAAGCTGTAGTGTAACAACTGGCGGCCTTATCACTAAGAGCGATCTCTTCCAGGCAACCTTAGGATGGAGAGGATACTTATGAAAGAGTATAGGACATGGGTGTGCAAAAATTAACAAAAATAAGAGTGTTGATACACCTAGGTACTTAAACTATTTGAATTATACTTACATAAACATACAGGTCATAATAATATATTACATTTTAATACTTAAAATACCTATAGATAATAAAATATACAAATTGTTACATATAATATCACTAAAAGAAAGTAACATTAACAATTCATCAAGGCAATTTAGATAAATACATTTTTTTTAAATTTTTTGACGTGGTTTTCACCATCAGTTAAGATTTTTTTCACGGAAGGTTATAGGTACCATATGAAGGTAGAAGGTACCGTATGAAGGCAGGTCGCTTGACTGTTATAAAATCGTCTCTCACTACCTACCAAAAATAAAAATATAATGTGATAACATAACCACGAAGTAAAACATATGTAGGTAGAAAGCTAAGGTAGGTAAGGTAGCTTTCCTGTTTAATCAATGTAGGGTAAAAGGTTGAGTTTACCAACCTTCTTGCTTATATTGTATAGTATAGAAGTTATATTTTCCTTTAGGATAGCTGATATTCCTGACTTTCGTAGAATAAGTATCTGATTTTCAATCTTCAGTAGTATTGTATTTATTTCTCAAATGTTGGTATTGCTACATGAATAGATAAAGCTAAAAATAGCTATTTAGTTATCATGAGGAAGTCTATATACCAGTTGCAGATTCAAAAGTCGCCCGATAGCCGCCGATATTTTTAGCTCCCTACGCAAAAATGATGGGGTGTTTTAAATTGGACGTCTCTCTCTCTCTCTCTCTCTCTCTCTGTGTGTGTGTGTCTGTCTGTCTGTGATTTTGTTTTTTTTTTTGTTTGCAAGGTGAATTAGTGGGTAGCTTCATGGCTAAACGGGTTTTTTTAAAATTTTAAATTTAGTTTGTGTTATTTGTATGATACCTTGAAAGCAACTGAAAGAAATCGAGCCACACACGTGACGTACGAGTATGCGGCTCGATTTCTTTTGAAATAGAGACTCCGACATCAAAGCATCATGAAACAGATGACAAAATGTCGGCGGGTGTCGGGAACTTTGGTGTGTAGGCTCACTAAGCATTACTTAAACTAAGTTGTATCTTATGTTGCATCTACAAACTTCACGAAAGCTTTACTTAAGACTTCCAGGAATTTTGAAACACCCTCGATAAAGATTGAAGCCTCTTCCAGTCGAGTAGTAAGTAGATATTCCAGTATTATCTTCTTGCGAGCTCTTCAAGCGGGTATTTATAGAGCTATCAGATGTCTACATATCAGTTGGAACTTGATATGACTTCGTACGCTTAGCAACGTCGTTTACATTGTTTTTATTTGTTTTGGAACACTGTTATATTTAAATTATCTCTATTTTTATTTATGGACATGAGAAAGACGGAGAGGAAGAGAGGAGGGGGGAGAGAGAGAGGATGAGAGAGAGAGAGAGAGGGGGAAGAGTTTAAGAGATAATATCGAGAACAGAATTAAGTGAAAGAGAACAGAAAACTGACCTACCAACATGTAGGACAGAAGTTCGGGTAGGGAAAGAAAGATCTCTATTTCACTGATAATTTTGTAGTACGTTAATAATCCCTGTAGAGTCTGTTGATTTTTAAGCGATATTATGATTAAGGCAGAATGAAAATTGATAGATGCAACTGAAAAAGGGGTTAAGGAAATGACAGAAACGTGTCAAGTTACAAGACATTTAATCCAAGACCAATGGCTTAACGATTAAACTTTATTTTATTTAACTTTTATTACGTCTAAAAAGACTGAGAAAGAGTAATGGCCACTTGCACTAAATACATGAACTGCCTAAATATTTAACTAGTCTAATCTACTCCTAGCTAGCTCCCACCTAATTTTGTTTACACGAACCTCATGTGCCTGATAAGCGAATATTCCGCTAGGAGTAGTTTAAAACTAGTTAAGCAAGGACTTAGGCAATTCTTATACTTAGTACAAGTACCAATAAGTCTTTATTAGATAATTAGTTATCTCTTTTTATAATATGGATTTTCTTTCTGACAAAATAGAAGAGGTTTGTGACCTGAGAGTTGAACAGAAAGTCAACGACTTTTTTATAGCACTGCCATTTTACAACGAACAAACAGGATTATTAAACGAATGTCTCAAATTAGAGTGGATTCCCATTTGACAACTCACGTAAAAGTTGTAAATTAAATCTCATTAGCAAATGGATCAGAAATCTTATTAACGTTCAGTTAACTAAAATACCACTATTGAAGGAACTTAGAGAGATTGAGGAACACCTTTTGTTAGATATTTAATTAATTTAATTCGTTCTTCGCTGTCGCTTCCGTTGACGAGCGAAAATGAAGGTTCGTAGACATTTTGTTGGGATTTCCTTGTAAATGAAAATTGGTTCCAACACCTTCGGATTAACTTTTTGCTACGGCTTTTATTTACATTTACAGTAGCTATAATACTGATAAGTATTGTTTTTAAAATAAAATATACTAGTTTATTTGCCCACGGTTTCGCTCGCTTTTCAATGCCTGTGTCTAACTCAGAGATAATGTAGCTTTTTTTTTATAAAAAATGTTGCCCTCAAGTTCAACATTTGACTACCTACTCGCCTGATGTGAAGTGACATTGTGGCCTAAGATGAAGCACGCAAACATAGTAGCTTTCGAATGGTAAAATATTTTTTTTTTATTCGGACAAGTATTTTAAGTTTATTCGTTACAAACATACACAAATACAAATTTTTGCTCTTTTTAACCGACTTCCAAAAAGGAGGAGGTTCTCAATACAACTGAATGTTTTTCTTGTATGTATGTTACGCGATTACTTGGCGATTTTAATAATTCTTTTTTCGTTTGGTAGACCATATATACTTCAGAGGTAGTCCCACATAAATTTTACGAAATCAATCAGGTTGATCGATATCTAAAATTTCAAAATTTTAGAAATCGATCAACTTTTTAAAATTTCATTAAAAGTCTAAAATTGTTAACATGGATAACGAATTACAGGACGGGAAGTCGGTATTTACGCTTTACTTTTCATATTGTTTAAGTAAAATAAAAAGTAATATTAAAATTATCTGTAGATGTAGACTATATTATAGATCTGCCTACGGTTTCTCACATTCCATGCAGCTTATGGCACTCACAGATTGTGTAGGTGCTCTTTGAGTTCCGGAGATTACCCTTAACCACTTTATAATAATACTATAGCGTGTAAAGTGTTATCATCTCATGCAGCCCAAGTTTTAATAGAAGCCAGTGAAGCCAAGGATCTCAAGCCGCGAACTTTCCTCCTTAACACCGTGTGGTTGACAGACATTTGCATAATTCCCATTAGACATTGGTGTTGGAGTTTCAAAGAGAAGCATTTAAATAAAGTATTCCTACCTGTCGCAAAGCAAATATTTTTGAATAAACCACGTGCAAATGTGAAGTCTGGATTTCTCATTTAGTCTCTTGTACTATTGGCAACGTCAGGTACGTTGCCAATAGTACAAACCCATAAGATTTAGGTTAGGTTTCTGGAACTTACGGGTTTTGGTCAACCGTTCAATACCTACTAGCATAAAAATATGTTCTACGACCTAGCAGTAGTATTGCCAATATTAACACCTATTTCTTACGCTTTCCATTATGTTGTAAGCCTGGTATGAGGCTACCAATCACCTTTGGAACCGTTTATTGTGACCCTTCGAAGTGGTATTTTGCAACCGCTTGTTAAAAGAAGGTATTCTCTTATCTACGGTTTTACATGCAACACTTTGCATGGAAGCTTAATTTTGTGACAACCGCTGACTACTAAGGTCAATGCTAGACACACAAGGAGAGCCCTCTGTCCGTGCCGTAGATCGAGAGTAAGAGCTATAATTCACCAAATCCAGTTGCAGCTTTCGGTGTGATATCTTCCATAGAATTTCATACGCTACTAGTTCTCGCAAATCAGGCCGGAATGCACACGAACTGCGACTGTATTTGGTGTGCTCCAGCCTTTAGTGTCAGCTCACCAGTGGTGGTCTCCGGAGGACAGCCTGGCGACGAGGTCTGCGACGTCGGCGCCGCGGTGTAGCGCGCCGCGCAGCGCCCCGGCCCACGCCTCCATCTCGCCGCGGTTCTCCGCGCACAGCACCAGACACCGGCTTGCTGTGATCACCTGGGGACAACAGCTTAACTTCAGTATCAATTACAAGAATAAGAACCAGGTAATAATTTCGAGAAAGACACAATCTTAGAAAACTTTCTTTAGTATAAAATGTAGGTGAACATAACAAAAACTTAAATAACGTTTTTGTAAGGATCACAAACCATAATCATGAAACCAAACCTTACTAATATAATAAAAGCGAATGAAAATGAGTTTGTTATGTTTTTACATTCTAACTACTAAACTGATCATCACGACATTTTGCATACCTACACATTGTCGTACAGAAGTGGTACAGAAAAGGATATAGGGAAATCATCGAAAAAACAAATAGTTCCTGTAGGAACCGCAGGTGAAACTGCGGGGCGCAGCTAGTACCATATAATAAAACTGTTTAAAAAGGACGTTATTAAATAAGAGAGTAAACTAAACTTACACCATACAACAAAACTATTACCTACTCACAAAGTTACATTGCCCTTAACTGTCGAAAGGACGAAAATTCTAATCCCACTGACACTTGCTGTAAGTCGACCAATAAATTGCGGTAAATTCTTACAAGCCCAAACTTTCTTCAGCCATTGAGTCGAGCCGCCTCATAAAGCCTTGTTTAAATACCCTCTTTGTATTCAACTAAGTATAAGTAGGCATTTTACTTGCTCTGCTGTAATTTCGCGTAACTTGACTAAAAGGCAAAGGTTCTAAGAGTAAGTCTTAAAGGCTGGTAGCCCTTACAATGCAGTATATTACACAAAGGGGAAAGTTTCGACTGATTAAATCCTTCCCCACACATTTTATTCGTTGAGTTAGTTCATTGCTGGAACACTCTTTTCAGGAGTTAATTGCTTTCACTATGCATTCGGTATATGAAGCCGGATTTAAAAATAAAACCAATTTTCTTATTTTAAAGTGGGAACTCGTGGGAACAAAGATAACAGTGAATTAAAGATAGCTAAGAATGCAATCTATTAAAAGATGAACGATCTGAAATAGGTAAATGAGTATATTTATTTATTAATTTAAAAAGATACGTCAACAGTGATCATAATACACTTTCAAAATTAAATTGCTAAATACATGGATCTGATATGAACACCTTTTATAGGCGTATACAGCATTTGCATAATTTAGTGGTTAAAAAAACAACAAATATTGAATGATTAAAAAAAAAACTAAATTCATAGAAACAGAAGTGAAAGAAATGCGACATAATGAAAAAGAATCTAAAGGAACTTGATTAGTTTGGTTTTAAAATCTTTAAATATATCTAGATCGTCTACGGAGAGGTTGACTTCGTTATAAGTGCGAAATAATCTTCGCGTCAGAGAGTTGATTAGCAAATTAGTTCTAGCGATTTGACGCCAACCTAAAATCCGAGACATTCTGTGTCTATAGACATCCATATCCTATAGAATAGCGGCCAGGGACATGCAATCAAATTTCTTTCAAGATAGATGGACAGTCGGAGAATCCATGGATCACCTTATGAAGAAATGTTAGATCACGGATCCTTCGCCTGTCGTGCAGGGTACGCATTTTTAAGAAACTTTTCATTACGATTATCAGGACTTCTGTGGGAAATACATTTTAATCTACTACCGGAATATACATTAGTATATTTATCTGGAGGGCTATTCCTGAGCGTGAGATGAGATGAGATTTTATCTTGGTCACTCTCACACCTATGACATTTTAAACTAGAGCAACAAGGACGCAAAATGGTGAGATGAGAATCTCAAATCTCCGAATAGGGTCCCTGGTACGTGGCAGTTGTGTTGGTAGCGCTCAGTTGTAAATTTATGTCACTCGCGGTTACCCATCCGAATACTGACAGTATGAACTGACATGTCGAGTATGTACGACTAGACAATTATACACATCTCCGGTTCGAGCCATATCGGTTGACATAACAATGACCATTTTTTAAATTAATATTAATGCAATTTAAATACTATTTGTGTGATAAATGCTTCAACACATGATTGAGCGAAGTAAAAGGGTCAATGGATATTTGTCGCTATTCACAAGATGCCCCAAATTTACCCCAAAACGGCGGAATGGGACAAAAGTCAAAAGATTTTTTCGTCAATTCATATGGCATACAATCGACATACTCTACGAGCTCTATTAATGCGTAAACTTTGCAGATCTGTTGAGATTGCTAGCGTGACGAGAGCAAGCATTGTTTGGTAGGTACTTATAAACCCCGTCCTCGGGAAATGCCACAATAAGGTTGCCAAGGCTTGGCCTCATTGTGCAGTCATATCGCACTTTTGTACACTGTGTCGTTGGAAACTTGCGCAGTGTAGATAACGCCTAACAACCCTCATTACGCTCAGTTATGCTAAGGAAATTGGAGCGTTTATTTTAATTTTTATTTGATTCAGTCTTTTAGTTTAAAACTCTTGTACGAAATTGTCAGTGAAGTGTAAAATGAAACAATGTTGGATGAATTTCAAAAAGACATTTTTTACTGCAGTGTGTTTTATTTTGTTTCCCGATTCATTTTTCAGTTTTACGTAATATACCTATCACATTCTATTGACAAAAAAACAAGGTCTAGCATTCAGCAAACACATAATGACGTCATCGTTATCCGTCTCTTTCGAACTTGTTGTAAATGACTTATTTTGATCTTGCTTAAGCATCAACTGACGTCACTACGTGTTTCTGAATGACGGAGTATAGTTTTGAACCATGATTGCCGTCTTCCATCTCGGCGCACAATGTCACGTTCTCACAATGTCTTAATGCACACTATTTACTAACTATACATTAAAATCATTTTAGCCAGTCGCAAAACGAAACAGGCAGCCTGCGCTGCTGCCTGCTTTTTATCTGCGCATTATATTATATGTAACAGATCAGTTTGTCTCTTTTTCTCGAGGGATAAAAACGGTAGCAAGACATTTTGTCTCCAGCCCGTGTTGTCTCTGCAGTTTTATGAATGGGCAAGGAGCAGCTATGCTTTCTGTCTGGCTGCCTGTTTCTTTTTGGTCTGCTGGTTAACAAAGATTTTGTTGCACTTTATGTAAAATTTTAATCTCTCTGTCAATCTCAAATACTCCTGCCAACAATTTACGAAACTAAACTGTTCTTCGAATATTGGCTCTAGTTTTTACTAAAATCTTTATCTTCATATTGTACTAAAATAAGCAGAAGTTTGAGAGAGCAATAATAGTTGTTTAAATTTTAATTAGCTAATCCACTACTTTTAGTTCGATAAATATTATGTTCGAAAAATTGAGGACTTGAAAGCAAATAAATAAAAATCCGCAGAGATATCCGGGCCAACAAAAAAATGCTATTGAAACTGTGTATATGTAATTTATGTATAGTATGATAGCCTAGTTGGAGAAGCCTCTCTAGCCAGAGGAAGCGGGTTAAAACCCAACCCGACGGCACGCACCAATTTGTTCATTCTGTAAACATAAGTGCGTTTTGTATGTCATCTGGTACATGACTGGAGCCCGGTGTATGGCGACTGGCTCGTCTCCTGTGCATTTGGGATTGAATATCGTCCGGCGAAGTGTGGGTGTTGTATAACCCCTCTGCCAGCCCCCTCGGGGGAAAGGCATGACGATATATAGCTATGTCCACACTGTGCCTTTTCATCTTCAATTTTCGTCTTCACCTTTTATTCATCTTCCGTTTGGCGCTTTCAATAGTTGAATGCGTAAACGAACGCAACGTCAATATGGTCATTTAGTTCAGTCGTAGTTTCTGTCAGCTTTAGGAAACATGTGTGATGAGAATATTTTACTTGGTGGAATAAGTGCGGCTTACTTGGTCATGAGAAATTCCAGAAATAAGAGAACCAAGAGAACTGTCATCGCGCATGCGTTAGGGGCATGCCTGACGTGCGCTGTTGACTGCGCTATGACGCATGCCCTTAATGAACAAAAAAAGGCACAGTGTGGACATAGCTTATGTAAGTGTAAATGAAGAATTTATGTGATTACGTATCGACTTACACATATCGAAGTTTTTACCACAGATTTTCCAGATCCAATTACGTACATAAAACAATGAAACATGTCACGTGTTTGTTTGTACTAATTATGAACAACTGTAAACACGTGCTTGAGCCAATCATGTGAAATGCCCAAATCTGCGCTATTCCTGACTAATGAGTAGAGATCGGATATTCCGATCCGATATTTACGATATTCCGATATTTACCTAAACTGAATGGGTTGAGTGAGTATGGAGAGCACTTCTTCCATAGAAAAATCCTCGATTGATTTCCTTCGTTTCCAGGATGGATGGGTTTATTATTATTTAAATTATTAGTTTTGGATTTCGTACTTAAGCTACTAAGTTTCATTGAAGAAACATATACAAGGTGAGCGTGAATGGTCGAGTCGGTAAGAGGCGACCTAGGCGAACGTACCTTGACCACATCGAAGACTAAGGCCAGTAGGGCTATTCCTACGCGTGAGATGAGATGAGATTTTATCTTGGCCACTCTCACTCCTATGACGTTTCAAATGAGAGCAACAAGGACGAAAAAAGTCGAGATGAAAATCTCAAATCTCCGAATAGGGCCCCAGGCCGACTATTCTTACAAGTCGAGATATTTTTGGTCATTTTCTATCTTGTTTGAAAAGTCATAGAAAATTCATAGTTACGAGTGACCAAGCTAACATCCCACGGTTCAGAATAGGGGGCCGGATCAAACTTACCCGTAACTGACGAGCGTATGTTAAAATACCTACTAATGAAAGTAGTACAAGCGGAAGATGTGTGCCAGGATCGTAGGAAGTGGAAATAAATGGTCTCTGTCTACCATCTTAAGAAAGTTAGTAAGTGAGCTGTAGTTCTCGCGTCCAACGTCTGTCTCCTCTACAGGTCCCATTTCTCAAATGATTCTCGTGAAATTTTGTGAGCAGGCTCGAAAATCATTCAATCAATTCAATTCAATCAGTTTTTCTTGCCGAGTCCGTTTATGGAAATTACTGAAAATTGCGGTCATACGTATTATTTTTCAAAAGAAATATCAAATCTCTGTCAAAAAAAAATTATTCATTTAAATTAAATTAAAAAAAAATTAAAATTCATTTATTTCAGATAACTTTAGATCCATACAATTAATTATATATACTATACAATTTAACCATACAATTATAATTAAAAAAAAAAAAAAGCAAATTATTATTAAGAAAAAAAAATATTACTAAAAAAGTCAGGAAATTTGAATAATAATAATAATAATTTACAAAATGTCAAAAATAGTGAAATAAAAAAAAAAAAAAATTACAAATTACTAATACAAACATAAAAAAACACAAACAATATACGAACAAACAAACAGAACACCACAAAACAAAATAAGACTTAATAATTCCGCACAAATGGCACTATCGGAACATGTCTCTTACAACAATGCCACAAGTAGGGGCAGTCCAATCTACCGGCAATCATTTCCAGAATTGCGTTGGAGCTGGCCCGAACTCTGCGCACCAGGGAGGCGCTACGCTTGCGCATAGTAGCATGAAAGCATGCGGTGCGCGCCTCCGCGAACATGCCCGAGGCACTACAGAATCGGGGCAGCCCCACCACAATTCGGAACGCGTTGTTGTAAAGAACCCGGAGGTCGCTGTAGCTCTTGTGTGTATAATTAGCCCACAGGCTGCAGGTGTAAAGGGACGTACAGTAGGTCCGAAATAGCGTTATTATCGAATTTATCGAACATTTATCGAACCTACTCACAAAGTTACAAAAGAATTGGTTAAGAAATGCGATCTGTGGACGAAGACAAAGATCCGGAACTGGACATACGAAAGCACTTTTGTCGAAGCTGAAGCATAGACGCTTCGCTTACTAACGCTCGCTCGGACGAAAACGTGGTAAAATTAGAAGCCGCTTCCATACTATTTTAGCTTTTGACAGGAAAAAGTGAACTTTAGGTAAATATATATCTGAATATCCGATGTCTACTAACGAGCTTCGAAATCATGTTGTGATCAGCGAACCGACTAACAGTTCTAACTTGTTGCTATGCGTATTTGAAGCATCTTTACTCTACACTGCGACTATTTTGTAGGCTGTTATGTACGTTACAGCGCGAATTTTGTTAGTTTTTATAAGTTATAGTGTTGATAGTACTTTTCGATGGTTTCATTTAAAGTACTATAACTATCGGTTGCAATATTTCGGGCCTTTTTTTAAATTAAGAATAGGTCGGCGTTTGACCACCAATTAGCAGCGACGTTGTGGTCTAAGATGAAGCACGATGACCTATAAGGTACTTATTCAATCTAGCCTTGAAGTTTTGTAGAGTGAAGAAGTACAAAGACGGCAGTTGAGTGAGGCGCTACAAGTGCGCTACTGCTCAGACCCGTCTTCGGAACGGTTACACCAGACTACATCCTGAAACACGACTAGGTCATTTCACGGCATGGCTTGCTCCGGTGGATGGTAACTAGCCACGGCCGAAGCCTCCCACTAGAGAAAAGAGGGCTCAGAAAAACTATCAAGTAGCCTTAAAGTGAAATCAATCTTAAACGATTACATGAGGGTGTTTACACTTCACTGGCACTAGAATGGACGCAGGTTTTGTGAGCGCTCTGTTTCGATTTATGTGACGTAACAGTACGTGACTTTATGCCTTCATATTATATGTATTTACTTTGAGCGTCGAGACGTGAGACTTGCGTGTGAAGGATCCACGTCTAAAAATGTTGGTGATCATAATTAAGCCATGTCATGTTGCTTGTTAGGTCTGACGCGAAAACGAAGGTGGTGGGTGGCAGCATGCACCGTGTAAATGAAATAAAATCAAATTGTTTTATTTAGTGTCAACTGGAGCTGAATAATATATGTACAATTAGGGGCAATGGGGCAAATGCGTCAGTGGGGCAATCGCGTCTTTCGAGAATTACTGATAAACTCTTCACAAATTAGGCACTATCCTACATTTTTTAATCTTTAGTTGCAATAATCTGTACAAGATGGCGTTAGTTGCCTAATTAGTGAAGGGTTTGTAAGTAATTCTTGAAAGACGCAATTGCTCCACAGACGCAGTTGCCCCAGTTGACCCTAATTGTATATTATTCGACCTCCTATTCCCCTACTTCCGCGGTCCCTGTTTGTTTATGTAGTAGGTATACATGTGTACACATTTGTTATGTATCACAGCGTATGTAAACACTGTGATACATAACAAAAGTGTCACTGTTTACAGTTTTAAAACAACTCAGCATGACGTCTAAAAAGTGTAACTTTAACTAAAGTAAGTTTGTATTGGCCGTGTGGTTGGCTCTATTGTCAGAGTTTTTTGTTTCGTTTTTGAATCTATTAACCTCCAAGCATTAATACGAGTATAATTACAAAGATAGTCATGACGATAACATAACCATCTGTGTAACAATTACTATTTGTTACACATTTACACAGATGTCATAGCATATCGTCGCGCCTTTTCCCGAAGGCGCTGGAGGAGCATTACAACACCCATACTTCGCCGGACGATATTCTGTCCCAAATTTGATAGGGGGCAGACTTGTTGCCATATACCGGGCTCCAGTTATTTATAGTAGATGATAGATATTATGCTGCATGGAAGATGTGCACCAAAATATCTCGAAAAAGCTGCACGCTGGTCACAAATTAATTTACATGAAAATTGCGAACCAACACGGCGCGGCGGCGCTTTGAAGCGTTTACCGGTGTAAAGGTCAAAGGGAAGGTTTTCAATTTTGTACACGTGCAGCGCGATTTACTTGCGAATGAATGTTTAATTTTAGTTCGCTTTTTGCAACGTTCAATAAAATAAAACCACTGAAGAGTTCACGCGCAAATTTTGATAAAATGCCTTTGAGGAAACTTTTGGTAAAGCTCTGTGTAACAGAAGGAACTACTTTATGATTTTATGAGACGGGAATTACTCACGATTACTCCGACTATAGTTTCAACCGCATTCGGCGGTCTTTATCAAGGCGAGTGCGCGGCTGACGGGAAATTAGTCACGTAATTCCCGTCTCACAAAATCGTAATGTGTGAAAATCTCTTCAGTTTCGATAACATGGAACTACTGTTGATCAAGCGGAAAGCACGCTGCGCGTTTTAAAAGTTGAAATATTTCAGCTAGCAGTGAGCGCACATATCTCATTCGTGCAAATATTATAACCGAACGCTGCGCTACGAAGCACAGCGTCCGGTTATAATATTTGCACGATTCCGACCTTTGGATCCTGTTGACTCATTGTTAAAGCAAAAAAATAGCTAGTCTAAAACTATTGCTAACTACTCGTAGCTACACTCCGCGGTGTTACCAACGGTTGACAGTAACCTATGTGGTCAATTAAAATTCAAATACTTTTAACTATTTCCTTTTGGATAACTACACAAGATTCATAGTTTTGTACTTACAAACTACTAGCTCTTTTGCTCACACTCAAGAATAATGTTGCTTTTAAATGGTAAAAGAATTTTTGAAATCGGACCAGTTGTTTTTAAGTTTATTCGTTACAAACATATACAAAATATAAATCTTTCAGCTTTATAATATTACAGTGTAGATATTTTAATAAATAGGATAGACTATATATTATTATTGCAGTAATAAGGTAATTGAAGTAGTGTGTCTAATGAACAGTTTTGATCACTGTCCGTACGAAATACCTCAAAACCAGCGCACGTGGATCTTCCGCCATAACTTTCAGGATACTGTTATGATTCCCTCGCACCCACCTCCTCCTCTTAATCCCTTTGGATTACATTAATATAATCCGTCGATCCGTTTGGGCATGAAATAACAAATTAACTTACGAAGAAACCCACAAACTTACGCTTTTATAATATACCTAAGTCAGATGGTAGTTTTTTTGTTCGAGTACTAAGCTGACAAGTAAGTGATCCCCACAGGGGAAGCGATCAGTCGATGAGCGGAACTAGTTGTCTTAGATTAACCCACCGCCGCTGGGAGATACTTAGCGGGAAGCTATTCAAAGGCACAGTGTAGATTCACAGCCCTGACACATTTTTTCCTATTGAGCTATTCTAATCCTAATCCTATCTATAACTATAATAATATTATAAATGCGAAAGTGAGTTTATTTGTAACGCTTTCACGCCTCAACTACTCAACCGATCGTCATGAAATTTTGCACACATGTTGACGGGGTACGGAAAAGGACATAGTGTACTTATTATCTCGAAAACATTAACGGTTCCTGTAGGATCGTGGGTGGAACCGCGGAGTGCAGCTAGTTAGATAAAAAAAAAACGTTTCATAGGTACAGTCTTTTACGTTCACTGCAGGGACATCGACCTACCCTAAGTCAAGAGTGATTGAGCCTCTACCATGCTGGCTCAGTGCGGGTTGGTGGATGTCACGTATGCCTTCTGAGTTATTCTCCTAGATCATGCCGGTTTTGCCACGATATTTTCCTTCACCATAAGAGCATGTGTCTAAATGCACATACATTTTTCTACGAGAAAAAAGTGCATTGGTGATCGGTCTGAATCGAACTGATGACTTCCAGATCAGAAGGCCTCACTCAGCCAACACGGCTCTGAAAAAACTTTACAACTGTAAGATTTTTTTAGACACTCGTAAATAGGCTCGCTTGATATTATACCTTATCGAGCTTCTGTAACTGGTACTACCATGACGCACAACTTAGTTTTGTCATTTTGCGTCTCTCCAAGGTCTGCGTCTTGTGATTGGGCACCGCAGACACCGCTTAGAGCCCTCACCATGACGATTTGCTGCGTTTTGTTTCCGACGCTGCGCAGCCATAAACCTTATTGTACGGCGATACGATTCGCGGTCGCACAGAGTCGGAAGTCAAACATAACCATAATGGAAATAAAATGTCACGTACGGGCCCTGGGCGTGTTCAGATGACCAGCACCGAGCCTCGCGCTGCCCGGTTTTACAAGAAGTGCAGTGCAGTATTAGCGTGAGGTTGTCGCGAAGCGGGCACGTGGCCTGTGCGATTGAACTTCGATAAATGCAATTTGAGATTTATGAATGTGTCATAAGACTCGATTTATTTGCAACAAATTTCAAAGCGAGTTAGACGCGGGTGCTTAATCGCGTGACGTGCGCGTATGTTTTGAACGCGGGCTAAGGGAGCTGATGTGTTAAAAGTACTAAAACGCTACAAAACTCTTACAGCCTTAGAAATAAAAAAATGCATAAACATCTGCTAAACTGATGTTCAGTTATACATTGAGTAGTCAGTAAATAGCGCTACACAAACGTGTAACTATTGTTTGAGCAATAAAGTGTGAATCGGCATTGGGTATTTACACACATGCTTAACACTTTTTTCTTTTTCGTCTGGCAACTTTTGGTAAATACGTTTAGAAACTTTTTCGTCCAAATAGTTTTTTAGTAATTATTTTTTAAGAAAGCTTCCTAATTTTTAATATTGCACGTACAATTTACGTTTTAGGAAAGGAATATTAATAAACTATGTTGTTTTTTGAATCCTTTGTCCAAAATTCGTCGATATAAACTATTTTAAAGGAAAATATTTTCTTTTGGTTATAGTGGGAGACTAACAACAAATTTCTGGACGGAACAATCAATGTCAACACTACAATGTGTCTAATGTCACATTCAACTACAAACGTTTTTAATTTGACAGTATAAAAACATTACACAGTTTCTATCATAGTTACTGAGTCTAGATCAGCTGTTATAGTGAAATCCGCCATCGTGACCGCGTACACACCCGCTAAACAAGGGTACCCGGCCGTTTAACGAATGTTTATTTTCCTTTGATTTTGTTACATCTGTACACGAACTGTACACAACGTTTAAGTCAAAAATATTTTTATTTTTCAGCTTTTGTGTTACACAATGTGTGTACACATGTTTTAAAACTTTATTTCTAAGGCTGTTAGTAAATAATTCTTTTGAACATTTTATTCCTTACTGGTAGTAACACTGTGCACTAATGAATGCTGCGTACCGGATACTCATCGAGAGGAGGAGCTAAGCTCAGTAAGACTTCAGTGGAGTAATATCCGAGACCTCGTGCCCTTCGAGCGGGATTAGCCGTGCAACTTTAACCACCCCTCGTCTACGGCATCGACCTAATTATCCCGTCTCAACTTTAATATACTCGTAATAAGAATACTTTTATCTCGACTTCAGAATCTTATACCTTTAAATGAGCAATTCTTGTATATATATATATATATATATAATTGGAATCTCGGAATCGGCTCCAACGATTTTCATACAAATTAGTATATAGGGGGTTTCGGGGGCGATAAATCGATCTAGCTAGGAATCATTTTTAGAAAATATCATTTTATTCGTGTTTTATCGATAATCAATCTCAACTGAAAAATATGACTCTTCCTGACATCTATTGGCGAATAATAATACTACTATTTATGTGAGCAACTAATTGCTTTAACGACACAACAGCAGATGGCGTTGTTAAGTAACACGAAGTCAATGAGTGTTTGCTTTGAGGTTAGACTAAAATCAATTGTTTATTATCCAAAAAACACAATTAAAAAATAAAAAAAAATACCGAGCAAAGCTCGGCCATCCAGGTACTACTTAATAATGCGAGAAAGGTTTCTACGTGAAATCTCAAGATAAAACTGTTTGACACAATATAACATATCGTCACGCCTTCCCCCCAAGGGGCTGGTGTAACCCAGAGGTGTACAACGCCCACACTTCGCCGGACAATATTCAATCCGAAATGTGACAGGGGGTGGGGGGTGTCGCCATACTTCGGGCTTCAGTAATGTAGCAGATGACATTAAATACGCACTTATGTTCACACAACGCACAAATTGCGCTAAATTTGCGCCATCTCTCCAACTTCTCTGTTCTAGGCAAATGTTTCTCCTTAGCCGAATTCCGAGATAGTTTTTCAAGCATCTAATCATGAACTAATACAAACAGACTTTCTTAAATAACGCAAGTGAACGCTGGCAAATTAACTTTACTTTTCTCATCAGTCGTTGCTACTTAAGTAGTTTTCGCTTCTAGTGTGACACAAAATTGTTTTAGTCTTGTTAGTGAAAGGTTTTTATAGAAATTGTCCTTGTATACCCTTCTATCGTCAAACCTTATCTAAGACTAAGTGCCAAACATGTATTTTGATTAGACATCACAAGGAGTACTTGTATTTATTATAAAGAATAGTATTTTCAAAATGCTCAACAAACTCAACATTTAGGTACCTGTTTCGAGACAGGAGCGATAAGACCTGCAGATATACCGTCACTAATAAAAATTGTACAATCACTGATTCGTCATACAGTTTTTTGTCTTTATTTATTTATTTATTTAGGTAGAAATACCAACAGTTTACACTTTAGACATTAAAAAAAAAGAAATCACTAAATAACAGAGTTCTGAAGTGAAAACATATTATAGGTATTTACAACATTCTTTTTCTAATACTTTAACTAATTATTTTATTCACAAAAAAAAAAGTAAAACCCTCCTTCCACTTGGATCCACAGCTCGGCTCCACGTGTGGATCTACGGATACCTTTTTCTCCTCTTAAAACCATAGGTGGATCCATGGATACTTCGGTTTCCTCTTAAATCCACCGGTGGATTCATGGATACTTCTTTTTCCTCTTCGATCTATCAAGTGGATCCCAAAATAATAATGTTTTTCTATGCCACTTGAACCCACGATCCGCTAGCAATCGAATACATTTGTATCATTTCAGTAAAGTCGTAGATACTTTACTGAAACTGTAAGTCGGGTAATATTAACAAAATTAAGTTTCCTCATGTTTGTATCATTATCCCACACTCGTGCACGTAAACGGACTGTTAAAGGGCTATTATCCACCATTATTACACTTCAACACTCGAATAATCACAAGCCAATTTGTTAATTGTGTGAGCAAATGTGCGTATTGTATGTCATCTGCCACTTGACTGGAGCCCGAAACTACTCAATCGATCGTCTTGAAATTTCGCATACATGTTGTCTGGGGTACAGAAAAGGACATAGGCTTTTTATCCAGAAAAATTAAACGGTTCCTGTGGGAGCGCGGTTGGAACCGCGGGGCGCAGCTAGTGTTATATGTTATGTTTAGAAAATAATACAAAATCATGATGCCACCTTTTCGGTTCCCGCCAAAAACTCTGTTGCAGTTGATGAAGTTGCCAAACACCCAAATTCTTTACTATTCATCCAGAAGAGTTTGCATTCAGGCTAAATGGTTGCCGTCTCTCACAGACTATTATGTTCTCAGAAACAATTACGCTTTTTTAAGGGTGCCGAGAGCACTTGTCTCTCGCGGAGCAAGTTGCCGGCAAATTGGGTTCGTTAGGGCTGCTAATTTTTATTTATTTTTCTTATTAACAGACAAAATAAAAAGTTGTTGTTGTGGGTTCGTAACGCCCAATTTAAATAACGTAATTTACGAGTATATCACGTCTATCAAACATCTTATTTTAGTCTAAAATAAGATGTTTTTAATTATTTTATGAAAAACTGAAGGCAGTTTTTTGTCCGATCTTCTGAGTGGTGTCGCTTTTTTCTGAACAAGGTAATTTTTATAACGTTGATATTTTTAAGTGTATCTTGCGTTACTTACGTAATACTTACTTAATACCAATAATTACTAATTACTAATTGTACGTAATACAGACGTTTGTTTTGATAAAAATCAAATTAACAAACGTAACCACACATCATCAAATTGTATTTCTTAATTTTATTAAACTCAAATTTAGTTGTTACATACACTCAAATTTAAAAAGTTTGTTCGTCAATATTTTTCACATAATTATCGCAGTCATAATTGAGTGTCTTCGAACTGGCTTATGGTGAATTTGCAATGACACAAAAATATCACACTGATATTTTAAATGAGAAAGTTTGGATGGATGGATGTTTGTTACTCAATTACACTAGAATGGCTGAACAGATCTGGACGAAATTTTGCACAAAAATAGATTATAGTATAGAAAAGCATATAAGATACTTTTCAATCCCAGATAAAGCCGCAAGGCGTAGCTAGTCACACTAATATTTTAAAAGCGAAAGTTTGTGAGTGTGTAAGTGTGTGTGTGTATGTTTGTTACTTCTTCACGCTGGACGGATTTTGATGAAATTTGGTATGGAAGTATACTATATATACTATATTATACTTATACTATATTATACTTTTTGACCGCGGGTAAGACCGCGGGGCGCAGCTAGACTAATCTATAAAACTAATCGAAATACGCGATCACAAATCAAACTTTGATACATAAGATAATCAAGCTTTTCACGAGTGTGGCAACCCTATTTAAGCGCTAAATCGTGGTGTAAAAGCTGTGTAAAGTCGAATCTCGGGGGTTGAGGGCGGTCCGCCGAGACATCTTTATCTCTCCACTTGGGGAACCTTAATTGTTTTCTACGGAGCTAATGGATATCAATATTTATTATGGAACTCCGGTGAGAAGCGACGGGCAGTCTTTTGAGAGTACTATAGCTACGTTCAGCGGCTTTCTGCAATATACATAGGCATTTTATGTCAGTCTCAGAATCGAATACTTCAGAATCAGAATACTTTTATTGTGACAATGTACAAAGAAGAGGACGACAAATATTAAATACACAAAATACAGATACAAGTACATTGTCACAGAACCGGCCCCAACTCAACATGATGCTGATTGTACACAACCAGCGCTGGTTTCCCTATTGAACACATTAAGAATAAATATATATATATATATATTATATTGACAACCATTGACCCACAGGAATTTACAATAGGTAAGTTCAACAATACACTACCAAAACTCTTTCTTGACACCAAATACAAAACAAATCAAAACTAAGCACTCGAAAATAGAGGCGCAATGGGCGGTCTTATCGCTTAAGAGCGATCTCTTCCAGACAACCTTTGGATGGGATAAAAATATTACGGTTAAGCATGGACGGTGGTGTGTGCTAAAAAGTACACAAGTATTCTTTAAGTATTCTTTCTTTGGTGTAAGTACATTTATTGTACTTACACCAAAGAATACAAAAAAAAGATTAACTAATTGATACCTATACTTATTTTCAACAGGGGGACTACTATGACATTTAATTGCAATAATAGTTAAGTTTTGTTTTCGACGCTGAGGAATCACGAATCGTATCGCCGCGCAATAAGGTCCATGGTCGCGCAGCGTCGAAAACAAAACGTAACCATCATTGCATCATTCCAGTTCCTAGATTTGGGAAGAACCAGGCTGCTGCAACACAGCTCACGCTACAACAGCAGGCAGGGTTATAACTTTATGTTATGTATGTCATAATGAACCAAATAAAATATTTTGTGCTTGTATCTAATCATTACATCCGTCCTTGCAAACTTTTGTCAAAATCGTTTGTGCCATTGTGACTGCCTCGGTGGCTCAGTTGGTAGTGAACCTGCCTTCTGAGCTTAGGGGCGCGGGTTCGATTCCCACCTAGGGCACATTTATGTGATGAACATTTGCGTTTGTTCTATGTCTGGGTGTTAATACCTATTTAAGTAAGTATTTAAAAATATCTAAGTATGGATATCAGTCTCTGGCAGCCATAGTACAAGCTTTGCTTAGTTTAGGGTCAGGTGACCGTGTGTGTAAGTGTCACGAATTTATTTATTTTTTTTTTGGTTAATCAAATAGTGAAGCAAATAAAGAGAAAAACAAACACACAGACACCATTTTTTGTAAGACACCTCTGCAAGCCCCTTCAGAGGCAAAACGTGACAAAAATTATATTATGTTTATTTTATTAATTTAATGTACCAACAAATCTACACGCAATTTACATAAATAGGGATTAAGTAAATGCTCTAAACGACCTTGCGTGTTCACTTTGATCCGAGTAAGTAAACAGTGTCGTTATAAATATTAACTAAGCTAGAATATTCGCTGGCCCGTGGTTATACTGCCCAAGGGAGCCTGCTAACAACCTATATACTATATACCTAAATACCTATACTAAAACTTTGAATAGTGCTGGCGCTGACCATTACGGCCGTTCGGCCGGTCTGAAATCTAGTACGAAGATCCTATACTCCTGTACTTCTAGAGACTGAATTGAATCAGCAGTATTGGGATGGCATTTTGTACAGAGATACGTTTTATCCCAGAGCGCCTACCATGACATCTCACCGCGGACTACTCCGCAGACATCGCAGACCCTCCCCCTGTCCGTAGACGCCCTAGAAACATCTTCGGCGACCCGGACGACCCCATCGCAGTCGCCACGGCGGCTGCGCTGGGGTCGGCCGATCCGACAGCTCCCCGCAACAGGAAGTTTGCAGTTTTTGGTAAAGGCGCCGGTTACCAAAGGAACACGATCACGAAACACTGCCCTCGCCGGCGAAGTCGAAGACTCCAGGATCTGTTAGAAGATCGGTTAGATTCTCTCCAAATAGTCAATCAGTTCAACCTAATAGGGCTCAAGCGCAAACCCCCTCTGGCTTGCCTGGGCAAATCGACTCCGCCCCCCCCCCCCGGCGACGGCCCAAGCCGAGGTCCGTACCTTAGTGGTGCCCTTGTGCTAGTCGCCCTTAGCTTTAGAAAACTAAACTCTCAGGGCCCTGCGCCCCCGCGCTTGCCTTACGTCCGGTACGCTGTAGAGGCCTCTTTGGTTTTTAAATATCAATTAAAGTCTAAAATTGTTTACAAAATCCAACTCGGATGACGGGAAGTCGGGTTTTTAAGCTATGCGTTTTATTTTTATTCTGAAAAATTAACAATTTCTGTAGGATAACAGGTACAAACGCGCAGCAAGTTAAGAACACGAATATGTGTTCACTTTGCAAAAGTTTGAAGTTACATATGTATTTTGTGATGGTGACATCTTGAGAAAGTGACAGTTTGAGACATTGTGACATTATGAGAAAGGGACATTGTGCGCCGAGAGGTGATGTCGGAGCGGCCACGAATTTTAGCGCGGACTGTATTACTACTACGAGTACTACAGGCCGTTACTGTGGGCCTCGCATAGCACGAGCAATTTACTTTAGTGCAAAAAAGATTATAGCTGCGAACAAAACTATCAATCTTGATAATGGACTCTAATAGTTGTAACGGTGCTAGCTGTATGTCGCGGTTTTTCTTGCATTTTACAGGATAGGTTATATTTTTTCAGTTTTGAGTAGCTTCTTGTTATTTCATGGTATAAGCTACCTCCATGCTAAATTTTTCCCGACTGCGCAAGAAGGAGGGTTATGTTTTTTGAGTGTATGTACGAGTATTACATCTATGTATGTATGATGTTTCTTTAAGCTTAATGGAATTCGTCGTGTGAGATGTCATTTGAATTGTCTTGATACTGGAAGTGCCATAAGGTAAAAAAATATTATAATTGTATCCGGAGTGTCAGACTACATTTTGCAGTCGGGTTTTTAAAATGTTACTTGTTAAAAACGTATATAGTCTACGCCGTAGAGCATAACCTACGCTACGCTACGCGGCGTAGACCACGTAGCTAATCGTAGATACACTCGTTCGTTATAACGCCCGCTTGAATACTTTCCTCCAATTTTATATAGCTAGATGTTGCCAGTAAAATAAAATGCAAGCGAAGAATGTGCTCCGGTCGAAAGAACACAATGTTTCCAGGAAACTGTCCAGTTAATGACACATAAAATTGAGATAAGCGCTGCATATACTAGTTTCCCGTTGTCGTAAAGTATTTTTATCTTGAAAATAGAAGACGCAGATAAAAATGCCATTGTTTTGCTATTGCAACAGGAATAAAAGATCGAGACCAGATTTTCATCCTATAAATGACTAGCTGCGCCTCGCGGTTTCTCCCGTGGTCCCACAGGTACCGTTAATTTTTTCGGGACAAAGAGTGCCCTATGTCCTTTTTCTGTACCCAGCCAACATGTATTCAAAATTTCAAGACGATCTGTTGAGTAGTTGAGACGTGAAAGCGTTACAAACAAATAAATAAACAAACAAACGCACTTTATAATTTTAGGTAGGATTTGCCGTAAGTCCCTTTCCCAGTAAGAACAAATCGGTAAAGGTGTGAAGCAACATACGTTACAATAATATCCTAGGGCTTCTGCTATCTAGCTAGTTTTAGTCTTAGAAGACAGTAATAGGCCTAGTACACGCACAACTTTCACCACACTTAAGACCCCGTCTTACACGAAATCACCAAAAACAAGTATTTTGTTTGCGCCTAGTTTGATATGAAGAATTATGATGATTAGGTGCAAAAAAATACGGCTGGCTAAAGAAACAACCAACTAAAATTTAACCGATGAACAATTTTGGAAATCATTCTGTTTGGAGAAAAAAATCACAAAAAGTATCTTCTTAAAACAACTATCGGGACGTAGATCTTTAAATTTTCAGCGGCTGAATCTTTTAATTGCGTTGGCTTAGACATTTAATTTTTTCACAGCTTTTAAGGACAATAGACTTGAGTATTTGATATTAATTTCAGCTTGATACCTTCACGCGTTCTTGAGAAAAAGGGTCTTGATGAACAGACAACAGACAGAGTATAAGGGTTCCATTTTTTCGTTTTGAGGTACTGAACTCTAAAAACTTTTTCGCAAGGAAACAGTAGATAAAATACATAGTAAAATTTACAACCATGCAAGTTGTAGCTTTCACGTCGTAATTTTCCATGAAAACAAATCTACAAAACTACATTGTAGTTTTATTATAATTGCGCAACTGGAAACACGTTTCAACAAGGTCACACATCAAAAGCTACGTTTCACGATTTCTTACGAAACATTTTTATAACTGTCATTACTGAGCTATGAAGTTCGTATTGTACGATTACATTAAAATGTTAATAAACTAGTTTAAGTACGCGATCAAAGACTGTCCGTCTGTTGCGAGATGGGACTAGAAAATGTTACGAGTTAGGTGTCGTTTCCGAGAATGTCCGAGAGTCTGTCCGACAGCAGCCAGCTACGAGTATATAGTGTAAGCATCGTAGCAAGTGCTTGTTGCTGTCGGAAAGACAATCGAATTTCTCGCGGGAGTTTTCTTGCAGTCCGCTGCGACGAATTCCTGTCAAAATATTGTTGAACAAACTTGTTAGCAAAACAGTTGGTCCACTGCATCAAAACTATCTTACGTGTTCATTATTAAATTTAATTCAAAAGCCACGCCCACTTTACTGTAACATAAAATACAATTCAGATAACTATTATTTAATGTCGCAACTTTCTCTTTTTATTTTCATGAAACGGAAGTAGATACTCACGTTTAATTGGATTGGATCTGATTTACCGACACACGATCACCTCCTATGATCAGTTTCTAGGAATCATTTGAAGCGACACGTTTGCGCGACCTCGTGAAAAAAAGCCACATAAATATAATTACGCGAGTATTTTTTCCGCAGAAATGGAATTAATCTCAATCCAGCTACTGATAAAGCGAGACAAATAATCGCAGACGAGCTGGAACAATGCCAATACGTCCCGGAAGACAGATGGCGAAAGGGCACTGACACCGAGAACACCGGGATGCTATAACAACACATTCGGTAAATACTCGTAAGGCCGTACTACAAGTTTTTCTGTGAACTTGGTCGAGGGCGCTACTATTGCGTTTTCTGAAGAAAAATTACAGCTCCATGAAAAATATTTTTAGTTCCATCATTTGGGTTTAAGGTGAATCGTAGTAACCATAATCGTGGTAACAGTAGAGTAAATAGCTCAGTACGATTTCCACTAGCGAACTTTAGATAACTATGTATAATATGCTAGATTACCCGGTATTTGAGCTGATCAAGTCATTCTCGTTTTATTTTTCAAACAATTTTCAACACTCTTAAACACCTACACAGACTTAATCCAAACATCCAAACATACATCCTACTCCTACTAATATTATAAAGGCGAAAGTTTGTAAGAATGGATGTATGGATGTTTGTTACTCTTTCACGCAAGAACAGCTGAACATGTCTGGATGAAATTTGGCACAGAGATAGATTACAGTCTAGAATAGCATATAGGATACTTTTAAACCGCGGGTGAAACCGCGGGGCGCAGCTAGTATATTATAAATGCGAAATTAAGTTTGGTCGTTTGTTGATTTGTTTGTTTGTTGCGCTTTTACGCCTGAACTATAGTTCAGGCGTAAAATACTTAACCGACAATCATGACATTTTGCATACACACAAGGATACAGAGTACTTTTTATCCCGAATAAATTAGGTTGCTATGGCAGCGCGGGTTTAACTGCGGGGTGCAACTAATACTTAATAACATAAAAAATGTAAGCATAATTTGTTTGTCAGCCTCCTTTGAATGTCATTAAGAGGCGATACACTCCTGAACTTAAAAAGCTTTTGCGGCCACGCTGCGCTCTTCACCCGGAGATATTTTAAAATACGAGAAAAAGCTTTTAAGGTCTCCACATACCACTTGTATCCCACCCAGATACGACAGCAATAAAGCGATCTCAATGGCTATAACAGCCTGATGGTCGCAGGTTCATTACCGGCGGGTGGATTCCGCGAAATGTCATAATTTATAACTCATAACTCCAGTCGTTAAACCACGCGGCTATGGGCTGATGGCGGGATCACGATGACGGACGAGGCTCGGAAATCCGTTAGTGTTATTGTCTGATAATGGTCCGTTCCAAAGACGGGTCTGAGCAGTTGCGCAGTTGCGCACTTGTAGCGCCTCACTCAACTGCCGTCTTTGTACTTCTTCACTCTACATAACTTCAAGGTTAGAGTGAATAAGTACCTTATAGGTCGTCGTGCTCCATCTTAGACCACAACGTCGCTTAACATCAGGCGAGTTGGTGGTCAAACGCCGACTTATTCTACATTAAAAAAAAATGTTTTTCGTCCGTATCTTATCATCCGCAGTTGTTACGCTGTAGTTTTACGAATTTATACAACGTGCTGTTTTGCATTCCCGCAAATGAGTAGAGGTAGTAAGCGAGTATGAGAGAGAGAGAGAGAGGATGAGATGAGGTAGTATGTAGAGGTAGTTATGCTCCACTAGCAGAGTACGAATAAACTATGGAGCAACCTTGAAAGTGAAAAAAAAAACAGCGGTTCCATACATTTTGTTGACGATCATGTACGATCATATTTGGTCGTATGGTCATGTTTGTATGGAACAGCTGTTCCATACAAAAAATTCGTTAATTTGTTCGTTCGTTATGAATTGCAATCGATTCAGTTACGAGTAGGTACAAAAAAAATATTATAAACATTCAGAAAAAATCACATTGTTCCAAATAAATTAATTTATCGTTTATGCACAAAAATGCGCAAAACAAAAAGCATTAATTTCAAATACCATATATTCATGAACGTAGAATTTTCTACGTCCAAGATTTTATTGTTTTATTTCGGTATTCTACTCCACATTTGACTTACGCCGCCTTAATTCTGGGAAAACCGAATAAATTCAGTTATAAGAAGAGGCGGGGCGCGAGTCACTTTCAGGTAATTTTGTCTTTTTGTTTATTAATTAGGCAGAAATCCAAAACACTCACCCCGTTATGCTACTTCCTTTATCTTAATATACATAAATCTCGTTTCACAATGTTTGTCCTCAATGAACTCCTAAACCACTTAACCGATTATAATAAAATTCGCACACCATGTGCAGTTCGATCCAACTTGAGAGATAGGATAGCTCAAAACGCGAACGAAGTCGCGGGGTGACAGCTAGTAATATTATAAAGGCAAACGTTTGTATGAGTGTGTGTGTGTGTGTACCGTGTGTGTTTGTTTCACGCGCTCAAATGGATCGACGGATTTGAATGTTTGATATGGAACTAGCTAACGTGGAACATAAGGCTACTTTTTACTCGATTGCGCTAGAAGGCAGGTTATGTTTATCGAGTGTATAAATGTATGTTTGGAAGTATGTATGTAAGTATGTATGTATATAAGTATGTATGTAAGTATGTATATAAGTATGTATGAGAGTATGTATGTATGAGGTTTCTTTGGCACGCCCTACAGCTTAAGCAGCTTGATGTATTTTGACATGTGAGGTGTCATTTGAATCGTCTTGATAGCGGAAGTGACATAGGGTACAACATTTTGCAGTCGGGTTTTTTGTTTTTCTTTTAATAATGTTACTCGCTAACCATGTATGGGTAACACGGTCGCAGTCAGTATTTTAAATACCAAAGTTTTTGTGTATGTGTGCTTGTTTCATGCATCTTCACTCTCAAATGGATCGAAGGATTTGGATAAAATTCAAAACAAAGACAACTATGGTTTTTTTACAGCACGTAAAAATGCGGGGCAGCTACTCTGAAAATACTATTGATTGAACCGTCGTGGTCGTGGTGGTTTGTGTCGGTGACAGTCGAATTAATCCCCACGAAACCATACTAACCAGCATACTTACAAAGATTAATAAACACGTTAATTAATGGATGGTTGACACTTCTTGTAATCAACTAACTGAGTAAGCCGCCGATACCTCGGAGTATCGACATTTCTGGCGTTTGAACAATCCATCACTTATTTACTTTGCAGAAAATAATAATTTGAGAGCTCATTTTTAACTAAACAAGTGTCTGTTGACTAAGAACTTATTAACTAGTAAGATATCTTTAAATCAAAGTAACGTATGATGTGGAATACAACATGAGAAGCTTAGAGAGAAACAAGTATAAATTAAAAATTTAAGCCCCGATTTTCAGCAACACTGATTTTCATCAACACCGATTTTCATCAAACACAGCTAAGAACACCACACACACACACACACACACACACATACACACACACAGACACGTCAAGCTTATTATACCCCGTCGTTTTTCCGTCGGGGGTTAAAAAGAGAGAACAAGCTATGTTCACTCTTTTTCTTTCAATATAACGTATCATCACGCCTTTCCCTCCAAGGGGTTGGTCCAAGTATTACAACACCTACACTTTGCCGGACGATATTAAGTCCCAAACGTGCCAAGAGGCGAGCCTGTCACCATACACCGGGCTCTAGTTGTGTAGCAGATGATATTAAACACGCACATATTACGTTAACAGCGATGGCAGCCTAGTTGGGAGAAGGCCCGCCTGTCAAGCCAGAGGGAGCGGGTTCGAACCCAGCCGACGGCACGCACCAATTTGTTTATTGTGTGAGCATATGTGCGTATTGTATGTCATCTGCTACAAAAAAGGCTACGGGGAAAAGGCGTGACTAAATGTGATGTTACATTATGTTTACATAATGAATAAGTTGGTGCGTGCCTTCGTGTGGGATCAAACCCGTCCCTTGTCTCTCATCACAATAGGTAATATGCTCTTTCTCCTTCTCTGTCAGCTTCTTCGTGAAAACGACATGTGACATGAATGAGGAAACTAATTCGCTCGCGAGAAAGCAGTTTTTCTTAAGTCTCAGAGGACCCTGGTAAACACCATGTACGAAACCTCGCTGAAAAAGATCGCTCCAATTTTCGAGTCGTTGCTAAGAGGTCGCGACCCAGTTAGCGTTGACAAATGGTGTTTTTGTTAACAGCACGCTCTGTCAGGATGAGTACTTGATACCTGTAACACGATGGGCGCTGACCCCATTCGGAGGCAGGAGGTGATGAAGCACTCGTAGCTTTTTATTGTTACGATGTTTTGGGGGATGTGTCGCCGGGAAGTGCCGTGAGAATGGCTCGGAAAACACGCTGATGTATGGCGGCGCGAGTTAGTTACAGATTATTGTCGGTACATGAAAAATAATATACCAGCCAATTTACATACTTTTTCCAAAAAGCCTTGGCCTCAATTGTAACAAGTAACAATATTAGAAGAAAAACACCCTGACGCTCCGAAATTAACTAAAATGTTGTTTGTACCCTAAGTCACTTCCATTATCAAGACAATTCAAATGACACCTCACATGACGAAATCCATCAAGCTGTTTAGGCTGTAGGGCGTGCAAAAGAAACCTCATACATACACACCCAGATACATATGTCCATACATACTTTTATACATACATATAACATAACATATCGTCACGCCTTTTCCCCGAAGGGGCTGACAGAGGTGTAATACAACACCCACACTTCGCCGGACGATATTCAGTCCCAAATGTGATCGCCATACACCAGGCTCCAATAATGTAGCAGATGACATACAATACGCACATAATATGTTCACACAATAAATAAATTTGTGCGTGCCGTCGGCTGGGTTCGAACCAGCTCCCTATGGCTTGAGAGGCGGGCCTTCTCCCAACTAGGCTGCCACCGCTTTTATACATACATACACTCGAAAAACGTAACCCTCCTTATTCTTGCGCAATCGGGTAAAAAGAAACTGAACTGAAACTGTCATTGTTCCCATCTGCCTCTTCTTTACTACAAAACATCCGACAAACTGCAAAAACGTGACACCGATTTGATCTTGTCATATCTTGAATCTCAAACGTTGAAAAGTGCTCTCAGCGCAGCTTCGCCAAGACAAATTCATTTTCACACGAAAATTATTTTCCATTCTAAGCAACTGCTTAGTAGACTCGGGGTGAGTACTGTTACTACACTCGGGCCCGAATCGATTACAGCTAACGATTATGACCGGGCGCAATTTAAACAAACCCTGCCATCGTGATACAACAAAACCACTTAACGAACGCTGGTGTCGTGTCATAAAATGGATCCTGTTTAATCTAACGTCAAAAAATTTACCGTTTTCATACAAAATGTTTTAGCAAAAATACTAACTGCTAATCAAAATATTATAAATGGCCCGGATAAAATAACATTTTAATGGTAGGATAAATAAACATAACATATCGTCACCCTTTTCGTTGGCAGAAGTGTACTTACACCATCCAAGTTCCGCTGGACGATATTCAATCCCAAATGTGACAATGGGGACGAACTGCCGCCACACATCAAGCTCACCCCGTAGTATACTGCGGGGTATAGACTACCCCGTAGTATTCATGTCAAAGTCAAAGTCAAAATGTTTTTATTAAATTTAGGTATCAAAGATACACTTATTTACGTCAAAGTTATTTAAATAGACTCGAGCGCCTTGTTCGGACAAAAAGCCTCTACTCAGAAGAACAGGCAAGAAACTGAGGGGCATTATTTTTTAAATAATAAATAAATTACAGTCTCACAAATTTTGGCTTACAACTAGGTAATATCTATAAATAGTGACTTGACGGAAGTGGAAGGCTCCAGACATCTTTATCTTCTAAATAATTCTTAACCTTATAATACCCTCTTACATGTGATCTGAATTTTCCCTCAGTGAGCCCTGTTATATTTTTCGGGATTTTATTGTAAAAACGAACGTAATTGCCTAAAAATGACTTTTTGGACTTAGTCAGTCTAAATTCACCTGAGTTTAATCACCTGGGTGCATTAAGTGCACTTAGTGCACTAGTGGGTGCATTAAGTAAACTTTTGTTCACGCTCATCACCCAGCTGATCAGGGGTGCATTAAGTAAACTAGAACTCACGATATCAGCAGATCAGTAAAAAAAACAACAAACAATAAATTTGCTTAGCCTTAGAAAGTTGTAGCGAAAGCTTCGCTTAATTTTACTCCCACTTCAGAGTTCTCATTTACTATCCACCTTTGACTCGCAAACAGTTTAATTGATGAACACATTTTGACGCGCATTAAACATTTTCCGTAATAAATTCAGCTCTCACGCGTCTCATTTGGTAGAATCTCGTCAAGCTATGTAGGTCGTAACATTTGTAAAACGGGACATGCTTTATGATTTAGATTTAAGAGAGACAAGCTAAGTATTTACCAGAGATTACTTTGCGCCAGTGAAACTCATTCAGGTCATGGCTTTAGCATAACGTGGCCAAGCAGGATCCAAGCCAAGCAACCTACATTGTCATTTAAGATGGAAATTTACTGTTAGATGTTTGTTGTTTACTGAAAGCTGATCTGTCTATACTTACTACTGTATAGTAATGGCAAGTGGAGCATTGTTCTGGCGCGAGATAACTCTACGATATTGTAATAGGCTTGCTACACGCACAAGCTTCACCATACTTTTAACTGCTCTTAGCCACGTGGTAACGACGCGATCTTTTCGATTTGCGCAAGCTATGACGTGGGGGTGGAGCGGTGTACAATTTTACCAACCACACGCGCGGTGTTCCGTGTTCAGGCCTGACAGTTAAAAGTGTGGTGAAGCTTGTGCGTGTGGTAAGCGTATTAGGCGCAAAATTTAGGTACTAGCCGGACGTGAGGGGAGGATGCGGCGCGCGGACACGATTCAGGCGTGAAAATTGTGCAGCGGTGTATCTGCGCTGTGTTGTTCACTTGCGTATAATTCAAAACACATACATTTTATATGAACAAGTTTTGAAGCGGAAAATCTCGAGCACGGGACCGAGAGAGAGGGAGAGAAGCCTATACCAGCAGGGGGATAAAGACGAATGCAAATAGTGATGACTGTAGTGTATTTATTATTGTCGTGACTTCCCCTTAGCACAACTGGAGGCTTACCGCGAGTTTTGATAGTTATCGAAAACTTTTTTCGTTTTCGTTTGGCTCCATACATTTAACCTAGTTCCTTAACGTTTCCGCCAGCGGCGCTTTATTTAATTGAATGGAGCCAAACGAAAACGAAAAATGTTTTCGTAACGATCAAAACTCATGGCCCTGGGGGGCTATTCCTGCTCGTGAGATGAGATTTTATCTTGGTCACTCTCACACCTATGACTTTTCAAACGAGAGCAACAAGGATGAAAAAAGGTTAGATGAAAATCTCAAATCTCCGAATAGGGCCACTGGTAAGGGCCCTGCGCTTAGCACAATTGCCTATAGTAAAAATACTTGCGTTCTATATAGCCACGTGTGCTTACTACCAAGTAACTATTAGTCTATCCACCTACCATCCACCCCTGGCCCTTTCAACCCTTTGTATACTTATACGGTCACTACCTATTTAGCACACGGCTATGCATAAAAAATACTTTGCAACACTAAACTTTCTTACTGCGTAGGAAACAAAGAAATGTGTAGTTTATTTCCAAAAGCAAGCAAGTTCGTATAGGCCGAGTGGCTAACCCTGATGTTAGAGTTTCTAGGCCGCCCAAAGGCCTCTGACGTGGCTTAACGTTTGCTGTTCCAGAACAAACAAGTGGGGCCGACAATTTAACGTGTCATCCGAGCCACGGTAGCGTTCAAAATCCATGATTTTATGAGAAAACTGAAACACCACGAATGTAATGGTTAGGTTTGCCTGATATTAAGCAATGATTCAAAATTCAAAATTCAAGATCATTTATTGTCAGCTGTGTAGTTACAGGTCATATTGAATATTATAGGTTTCAACAGCTACCCTATTGGGCATACAATATTCCGAGAGATCAGTCAAGAATTTATTAAAGTTAAAGATACAATTAATGTCAATTTCATTTAGTTTTTTCTTTGGTTGGAATGTCCGTCATCTGACTTCCGCCATAGGTCATCGAGGCAGACATTCCATCGATATGTCGTCAGCTTTAATAAAGCCCGCACGAAGCGCTTTCAAAACTCCTTCCTAATCAGAACTGCCAAAGAGTGGAACGCGCTTCCTGCCTCGGTGTTCCCCAGCAATGGATACAACCTGGGTCTCTTCAAGACAAGAGTGAATAGGCACCTCATGGGCAAGCGTGCTCCATCTTAGACCGCATCCTCACTTTCCATCATGTGTGTTGCGGTCAAACGCGGGCCCATTCAATCATAAAAAAAAAAATTAAAAAAAATGTCAATGTGTTTATTATTAAGGAATTTGTCAATATTATAATAACATTTGTCAATTAGTAGTTTCGTTAGATAATATTTAAATTTTCTATATGTCATGACTTTAATTATGTCTGGTAAATGATTAAATAATTTGGTGCACATTACATAAATAGATTTGTTATAGAATTTAGTTTTCGAGCCCTGAGGGGTAATACATACTCGTAATATGCTTTGCGGGTTTTTCGTGGTTTACGTGTAGTTTTTATGTCAACGGTGTTTGTATTTTGTTTTACAAATAGACATGCCTCTAAGATATACATTGAAAGTAAGTAATTTAAGTTCTTTGAAAAATGGTACACAACTTTGTCTTTGTCTGGCTCCAGCTATTGCTCTAATGCATTTCTTTTGCTTTATAAATACTTTCTTAGCGTCTACAGAGTTTCCCTAAAGTAATAATCCGTAACGTATATTGGAAGCCACGTTGCCATGATATGCACAAACTGCTGCTTTTTGTGATGCTACTTTAGTGATGTGATCTAGAATGAAGCACGCTTCCCTACTTTAATCCCTCCCCCCTTTTGAACAGCTCGGGGGTGCCGGATACTCATCACTGGCACATGTCACATCTGAACTTCCTGGTAAAAGACAACCAGAAGGTTTTTATAGCAGCGGATTTTAGCCAATCCAGGCAGTTATTCTGAACGTAATAAAAGTTTTTACTACAGTAAATATGCAATAAACAAGCGTACAATATTCCATCCGTCAGCAAAAAGCGAGATGTACCGAACCTGGGGCCCTGTTCTTGGAAATCGAGTTGTTTCCTCGACATTGTCTCTCTCGTTTGAAAAGTCATGGGAGTGAGAGGGACCAGGATAACATCTCACGCGTCAGAATACGGCCTGCCCCTAAACCCCGTGATTCTGGTCACGTTTCCCCCGGCCCTAAAACGGTGGCTATAAAACGCTTCGACTGCGCCATTTTCCACAAAAGCAACCCTTTACCTAGGCACTAAATAATTGAACTCGGCACTTTTGTCGCACGAAAAATACTGAATGATTCGAATATAGGGTTATTGGTATAGGTACTAAGCCAAAAGTAGGGGCCACCCTTAGTTTGGGGTTAGGCGACCGTGTGTGACAATGTGCAGAATTTATTGATTACTAGCTGCGTCCCGCGATTTCACCCGCGGTTAAAAAGTATCCTATGTGCTATTCTAGACTATAATATATCTTTGTGCCAAATTTCATCAAGATCCGTTCAGCCGTTCTGGCGTGAAAGACTAACAAACATCCATCCATCCACTCTTATAAACTTTCGCGTTTATAATATTAGTAGAATAGAATAGGATAGTACTCGTAGGATTATTATTATTATTAAAAGGGGGTCATTGTATTTATCAATATAAACAAGCTTTTACAATAGAGCCATCCCAAAATCTCGTAAAAAATCAGCTGTTCCATACAAAAAGTTTATTGATCGTCAACAAATATATGGAACAGCTGTTACTTTTTTCTCGAATTTAGGGTTGACCTCATGGTAAAACTTGTTCACAATGATGACTACAATGGCCCTCATTTGACTTAGTACACCCTTTTCTAATAACCCCGTAGAAACACTCGCGAAATGTAAAAAAGAGAAGAACGAAAGAAGAGAGAAACGGCACCGTACGACGCAACGTATATATGCGCATATCCTTACTTTTAAATCAATTTATAGAACAGTCTCGGTGGCTCAGTCGGTAGTGAACCTGCCTTCTGAGCTCGGGGGCGTGGGTTCGATTCCCACCTAGGGCAAACATTCATGTGATGAACATTTGTGTTTTTTCTATGTCTGGGTGTTAATTATCTATTTAAGTATGTATTTAAAAATATATATCTCTGGCCGCCATAGTACAAGCTTTGCTTAGTTTGGGGTCAGAGGACCGTGTGTGCAAGTGTCCTGTTATATTATTTGTATTTTTTATAACTAACCATATATTATTTTTGCGTCTATGTGCGCAACAAGGCAAGTAAACAGCATACGTAGCGAATTCGTCGCTTGCGATTTGAGACGGCGTTGTTTTTAAACGTATCTGCTTGAGGTGCTTTTCTAACACTGAATGAGATCAAAGATTAGATCAAAGGTGCTTCAAATCGACAGTTTGAATTGAAAGTGGAACGCAACAGAGCCCTTTTTGCACAAAATAGAATGGTCTTTTTACTTACAGAGACAATTCTTTTTTTTTTTACAAACATACTACAGCTGCACTCCGCAGTTACCCTATGTTAAAAATATACCATACCAAATCTCTTCAAAATCAATACATCCTGTGTGAAGAAATAACAAACACACACACACACATACACAGACACAAACTTTCGCCTTTATGGCATAAGTAGGAAGTAGGAAGCAAGATAATTAAATAGAAATTCTAACTTACTCGTAAAATTAAAATATACCCTTTGTATAAAACTGATGGAAAGCGTTAATATTTTATGAACATTAATTTGGCTTTAGTTTATTTTAAGCACCACAACTCTTTGACGAGTATTTTAGAAAGGCAGAAGTTTCGATAAGTACCTAATCCTAATATTTATTTTTGGGTTTATTTATTCGTGTAGGCCCAAAAGGAACTTGCGAAGTTCAACTATAGTTTCCTAAAGTTGCGAAATGTTAATTTGTAACTTTAATCCGAATGAAAGTCTAAAAAACAATTCAACCGTTGATATCTTTAATAACATGTATGTATGAGAAATTCTAGACCATCTCAAAATTTCGTAAAATTGTCTAATGAAACCCATCTTTATCTATTTGAGACTAGAGCTGCAAATCATATGTTAAAAAGAGCTTCGGGCTTATGAGGGTCTAACATGTTTAAAATCCACGTGTGGCGGTGACCCTCCAAAATAGGTTCTGCAACGGTCCCTAGAATATTGAATTGAGTGTAAGTGGTAACCCTAATCAGAAACATAATTGGTTGTGGGATTTGGGTAGGTTACATTACTACTAAATCAAGGTTGCCAACTGTAATATAATGGGCTTGGGGCCTTACATAGAAATATTATTTACATATATTGATAAACGACTTTTTATGGCCGTATTAGAATTTAGTATTGAGACACGCAAACTTTAACTCTATTGGTTTGCGTAATATGTCAGTGATGTGCTAAAGCAAAGGATATTACTTTTAAAAAGTAAGTACTTAGATTCATGAACTTTTGCAGTAACTGCCCTTATTTTTCCGAAAAATATTGTCAAGAGTTTTGACACATTTCGTCACGCCTTACCCCCGAGGGGGCTGGCAGAGGAGTGTGGCACTTCGCCAGACGATATTCAGTCCCAAATGTGACAGGGGGCGAGCTTGTCGTCATACACCGGGCTCCAGTAATGTAGCAGATGACATAGATACAATACATATTTTTTAATTCAAAAATTTCACTCAACTGACTCCGGTGACCGTAACTTTTGTTAACTGGTTTCTTAATTATTATTTAAGGGAAGCACAGGAAGAGAGGGCAATACATCTTGAAGAATTTTAACCATCCAATTATATTTAGCCATATGTTCTACTACGGTTACTGTTAGGCATACAACAAAAAATTGTGGAGCATTATCGTTTACCACCTTGAACAAAAGCGTCACTCATCAGGTTCCTCTCGAGCTCTCCTTAAAACTACATACGAGGGAACATTTTGTTTTTCCTTCGACTTACCTGGAAGCTGTTGTTTGCGTTGTTGATGCTGCACTCTGCGAAGGTGGCGTCCTCTAGTTCGAACTCGTCCCAAAGCTGGCTCTAAAACAATAAGAAAACAACATTTTAGGTTATGTGTTTGCTTTGTTTAAAAAAAATCGGCATAATCTTCTTTTCTAAAAGTTGATCTATTTTTGTTAGTCATTTATGCACTCTTAAACCATTTTTGTGTAATTTAGACAAACTTTCCATAGACGAGGTCGTACCTAATCCGATTCTTGGTTTCGAGCCCTAGACCTGCTAGGCCTAATGCCTAGCAGCCCTCATATTTTGTAAGTATAATGGCAACGGTCATCGTGTGTCCTCGCGCTCGCTCGTATGTCGCGAGTAGTTGCCGCGATCGGGATGACACGCGATGAGTATTGTCAATGTCATTAGCTATCAAACAAAAAGCATTGAAAATAACCAGGAACCGGCCCTAGGACCAAGTCAGAAGTGTCGACCATCACTTTAGTTTTATATTTATATTTATTTATTAGTCAAAGTTCTTTACTGTCTTAAAATGTGGTTATTAATAGATCTTAAGTAATGCTAGTCTTATTTTTTTTAATACATTTATACCTAGAATAGATCAACGTTTTAAAACCAACTCGCTTGATGTGAAGCGATGCTAGTCTAATTTTTTTAAATACATTTATGGAATAGGTCAACGTTTTAAAACCAACTCGCTTGATGTGAAGCGACATTGTGGTCTAAGATGAAGCACGAAGACCTAGAAGGTACTTATTCAATCTGGCCCCGAAGATACCCAGATTGTAGTTAGCCGGGAATACAGATGGTGGCAAACCGTTTACTCGCCTATCCAACCAAAACCAGTCTAGCGTAATATTAGCCTATCTATCTGCCATGCAAATTAAATTAAGTTAACCGAGAATACAGATGGTCGCAAACCATTTACTCTTATAACCAGCCAAAACCAGTCTAGCGTAATCTTAGCTAATCTATCTGACATACAAATTAAATTGAACCACGTGTCAAGAACGAATGCACATTTTCCCACAAAATACAGTTACTTGTTATTTAAAGAACCAATTGACAAGCACAATCGTGTACTTTCAGCCTGAAGAAGTCTTAGCGAGACAATTCCCGCACTCGGCACGTCTCGCCAGCTTATTGTATCTCTAGTTGGCGGTCTAGCATTGTGAGTGGAGCTTTTGTTCCTACTCGGGGCTCGGGCGAAATGACACAATGCTTGAAATGGCATGTTCTATTCCAGACGAATTACAGTTTTGTAGTGGCAATGTAACTTACGTAAAATTTAACGCCAATTACGACATGATAACATTTTTGTTAATTTCACAAGACCATAGAATTTGAAACTAAAAAACGGCTAGCAGTAAGCACTTACGTAACATTTACGTAATATTTTTAATTTCATAATGACGGAATTTACCTAATGAGAATTTGAGTAAAAACTATGGATTGTTCGAAATGACTGTAAAAGGCAGAAGGCAGAAGGCAGGCTGAAGGTGTCGCTCCAGCGAGTCAGCATGACTTGTGTGAGTTAGCACGTGCCATAAAAGTTATATAAAAGATCAAAATCATACATGATAGCTTACTCTACCGCTCGTTCGCGTCATTTGACCATTTACTCGTAATAAACAAGAATTTCATGTCAGTTTTCTAAGCTGATGAGATAAAGTAAACTTAATTAAAAACAATTTTGCTATGTACGAAAATACGGCTACATTTATGGTTCTGTCACTTAGACCCTTCAAAATCGACATAAATATTGAAGAGCGCGCAATATCGGCGGTTTAAATCAAACTTATCGTTTCGTACATCTGAAGCTAGTCACTTGTCATGTGAAGGGAATAGATCGCTATTTCCTGTACCGATGTCAGTGTAAATTGAAGTATCGAAGTTGGAATGTTGCTGGTGAATGGGCTCCGAGAGGACAAGTGTCAAGCACTCGACTCCCGAGAATAGACGCTGAGCTAACTTTCAATGGATGGAGATGCCACAGTGGAATGTACCTATCTATCTATTACCTATAGCATAACTGATATTAGAAATGCAAAAGTGAGATTGTTCGTTTGTTTGTAACGCTTTCACGCCATAACTGCTCATCCGATCTTCATGAAATTTTGAATACACATGGTCAGGCGTATGCAAAAAAAAGGGTTAAAAAAATAACGAGCTGCGGGTGAAACCGCGAGACGTAGCTAGCATAATATTAAAGGTCAACCGCTGTTCATAAGTCTCGCTAAAACTTAAAAACGGCTTTACGCTTTGTTTTTTTTTGTTGTTCACTCCAATAGAGGGGTGGTTTAAAAGGTGATATGACATTTACTGGGTCATATAGTGGTAGATAAATATCTGTATAGTATTATGAGATGTTCTTTATTTTAATTAATTTAAGTAGGTACGTTTTTTTATTTGTTGTTTGTGGGTACTAGCTAATCAGTATAGATTACTAGCTGCGCCCCGCGGTTTTACCCGCGGTTAAAAAGTATCCTATGTGCTATTCTAGACTTTAATCTATCTCTGTACTAAATTTTATCCAGATCTGTTCAGCCGTTCTGGCGTGAAAGAGTAACAAACATCCATCCATCCATTCTTACAAACTTTCGCGTTTATTATAATATTATTATATACCTAAGTAGGAAGTAGGGTAGGAAGTAAGGAGTTGTATTCTACTTTCAGTCTTTCATGGTGTAGCCCTAACTACCAAATTATTTGGCAAGTCTACTACAGATACGATAAAACTTTATAGTAAAGTACTACTACTAGTAGCACTGTGTGAGCTAAAGACCTCGCGAAAATATTAAAAAAAAAATCGCCGCCATTTTGGAAAAAATCGAAACACGACACAAAAATTCTAATTAATTATCGAATCTGCTCACAAAATTTCTCGAAAATCGGTTGAGAATTGCAACATGTAGAGGAAGACAGCCGGCCTGACGCCAGCTGGACGGACAGACATGCGAAAGCATTTTTGCCAAAGCTGAAGCAGAGACGCTTCGCTCGCTGACGCTCCCTCGGTCGATGGAAGATAAGACTGCACAATCGATTTCTAACTCACACGATGTTGAAGTCGAACCCGCGTTTTTGTCAGAAAATGTAGGTACACAAAGATCTACTTGTATCTATCTTGTAATTAACTTCTAAATTTGACTGCCTCGGTGGCTCAGTCGATAGTGAACCTGCTTTCTGAGCTAGGGAGCGAGGGTTTGATTCCCACCTAGAGCAAACATTCATGTGATGAACATTTGTTTGTTCTATGTCTAGGTGTTAAATTTATCTAAGTAAATATTTAGAATATACTAGTATATGTATGTATGTATAGGTACATACCTATATCAATCTCTAGCCGCCATAGTATAAGCTTTGCTTAGTTTGGGGTCAGGCGACCGTGTGTACAAGTATCCCGAACATTGTTATTATTAAATACTGTAGTACGTGTAATAATCAAATAAGTGATGAGTAAACCATTGTTTAAAAGATTGTCTACTTCAACATAAATAGAGGTGTTAAAATTGAATCCATTATGTAAAGCGAAAATTTTCACAATAATCTGACTTGAAAATGGGAAAAAGAATGGAGTCGCCGAGACGTTAATTTACGCGAGTATTTTTACAAAAGGCTTTGTGTTTTTTGTTCATAAAATAAGGATGAAGTTGCTCTAATAAACAACGGGAAATTCCTGTTACCTACTCAATGAAATGTTTGAAAATCAGTCTTGAAAAATTATTCGGCAATTTCTATTTAGTGAAAGCGTCTCGGAATGGAAGCCCGAGAATTAAATATGCCTGCAGCTCGATTGATGTGTCTTTGACAAACCGATTTAATTAATCATTTGGTTCTTATTGGCTTACAGGGTAAAAATACCTGAGTGTTCTTGCAAAGGCTCTTTCAGAATTTCTGGAAATATATTTTTGCGTTAGAGTACTTTTACACGACCTTACGCAAGTTTAATTAACTTTATTGAGATCTAGCTACGCCCCGCGGTTTCACCCGCGTATAAAAAGTATTCTATGTGCTATTCTAGACTATAATCTATCTCTGCGCCATCCAGATCTGTTCAGCCGTCCTGGCGTGAAACTGTAACAAACATCCATCCATCCATCCATTCTTACAAACTTTCGCGTTTATAATATTAGTAGGACTAGCTACGCCCCGCGGTTTCTTTCGTGGATAGGATCCGTATTTTTTTAATGATAAAAAGTATTCTATGTCCTTTTCCGTACCCCCGACGACGTGTTTGCAAAATTTCATGATGGTCGGTTGAGTAGGTGAGGCATGAAAGTTTAACAAACAAACTCACTATCACATTTATTATATTAGTCAGGACAAACACACACACTCACAAACTTTCGTCTTTGTAATATTAGCGTGATTAGGATTAAAGACATTGACGTGTTAAAATATTCGGTTAATAATAGAATAATACTACGAACTACGAGTACGTTGCATTGTTTTAGGACACACACAAATAACTCGTACGCAGGCTTCATGTGTGATGGCCAAGTAGTAAAAAAGTAGTTTACAGCTAAGCACATCGACTTTTTACCTCCGAAAAATGCGAAAAAGTGTAAAACATGAATCACCAGCGCCAACATAACATAGTTATAAAGAGGTACGAGTCCCAAACTATGTTTACGTAATGTCCTTTCAAAATTCAAAACTAGTACATGACCTAACTTTACTGTAGCCACACAACTATCATTTATTCGCAGGCACCAGCCACCAGCCACCTGTCCACAGGTACAGTCGGCAACATAAGTAGATGACTATAAAATACAATTATATTATGCCACACCAATTAACGGTTTTGAACTACCTCGTAACTACAATGTACATTCATTCATATCGCCAAGCCTTTCCCCAGAAAGGGCTGGCAGAGGTGTATTACAACACCCACACTTCGCCTAAGTCCCAAATGTGACAGGGGGCGAGCCTGCCGCCCGCACACGCCTGGCTCTAGATATAAATGTATCAGATGACAAACAATACGCACATAATGTTCAACTATGTACAGAATTGATTTATTTCACCTAAAGCACTCCGCAGCATCTAAGGTTGTTAAGTATTGTGAAGAACTGCGAGAGTTTATCAGGTTAGTTCGAACAGGGGTGCAGAAAAGAACATAGGGTACGAGTAACCCTGAAAATTAAAGATTCCTTTGGAACCCTGTTGGCTCAGTTGGTAGTGAACCTGCCTTCTGAACGTGGGGGCGTGGGTTCGATTCCCACCTAGTGCAAACATTAATGTGATGAACATTAGTGTTTGTTCTATGTCTGGGTGTTAATATATATTTAAGTATGTATTTAAAAATATCTAAGTATGTATATCAGTCTCTGGCAGCCATAGTAAAAGATTTGCTTAGTTTGGTGTCAGGCGACCGTGTGTGGAAGGGTAAAAAAAAAAAATGTAGTTTTACATGTGATTTCCATCAGTGAGTCCTGTTATATGTTTCGGGATTTTTTTTATAAAAACGAACACAGTTGCCTAAAAAGGACTTACTTGACTTAGTCAGTCTAAATCTAGGTACTAATAGGTACTCGTTATCCTATCCCGCCCGTCCATTTGTGTCATTGACTGTACCAGTCGAGTGACACCGGAAGTTAAATATGCACACAGCTATTACCGCCTTTCAGCGGGAGAGATGGACAAGTTAAACTTTTACAAGACGGAACGGTGTCAGGTCAGGAGTCCAATTCTCGCGCGTGCGACATTATCTCTCTCTCTCTCACACACATTCTAAGGACTGTTTAACGAGAGAGACAGTAACAGATAATATCGCGTCAGAAAAGGTCCCTAGGACCCGTCTTTGTAATGGAAATTCTTTTTAAAGTGTAGTGGGCGTCTCCACGGAGACATATAACATTCTGCGGTGTGTAGTGGGTTATTATATAGCATAAGTTTATTCTTTTAAAACTAGAACAACAACTTAACAGCATAATGCAGCAGTGACATTTTACCTACTTTGTTGGAAGAACAAATTGGAATTTAAACTTCTTCCTACTGTGAATTTGGTTACAAAGGTTATATTTATCACTACCGGTGTCAATCTGCTAGTTTCTTAGTGCATATACAAATTGCACCTCTCATACACTTACTTAACTATGTATATTTTGAAACCGTGCTGTAGTTGACATCGACTAGGCTAAATACAAAAATCGTTCAGAGTACTTTGTATCCATTACTCTATCTACATCGGCTTAATACATAATGCGTGTCGAGACCAATTTGATGAAAAAAAAAGTACGACGTTTTGTCAAACAATTATTTAGGGACAAGAAAAAATAAAAATATCTATATTTTTATAAATCGCATAACACTAGTTTTTTTATTTCCTTGTCCTAAAAAAAATAAACACATGATTTTTTTTGTTACATTTAAAATTATAAGTATAAAGGTACCATAGGACATTAGCAGAGCGACTTTCCATTTCGTTTTATTGTAATCCGTCCGAGATACTTAATCCTCTTACTTATCAAGCTAGGAAAGCTCTGTTTCAACAAGATGTCTGACTTTCCATTTGTATTCGCTGAATTTGCAGTACTATCTACCTACTCCTGTACTATACCATATTTTACTGTTACTTTATAACCTTTTTACAACATAAGTCCACGTTATACTATTTCCATTGCAGGATGGTGAGTGACTTGTTAGACAAATAAGAGAGTGAGAGTTAGACAAATCGTTCCTTTTCACCTTCGATCAGACATTTATAAATGTGCAGTATCAGTACGAAAAATGGCACTCAATGGAATGAAAACCAGGTTTAGATCAAGTGTAAGCCTTGATTCGCTGTCAGTTGCTCTGTGATCGCGTCGGTGACACGACGCCAAAATTTTCTTAATCATTTTAGCAAATGTCATCAACGTTATTGTGGTATGATAAGGCTTTGATAAAAATTAAGTTAAAAATGTATTTGATTATTTTGAATAAAACGGCCTGATTTTTAATGAGACACGACATTTATTTATGATCGAAGCTTTTCATTCTTAAAAGTTGCTGCGATTCAAACCATGACCTACAACTAAGTAGCACCCTAAATTTCACAAGGCCCATATTTTAAAACGACGACGTGTAAAACTCAGTCATGAATCTCGATTCAAAACTGTTTTAATGTATGGTAGAACAGTTTTAAGTCGAGATTCAAGGCTGTGCTTGGTTTTAGCAAATTAAGTAAATTAAGCAATAACCTAGGGCCAAAAGACATCATCTCAGAATTGCAATGAGTGTGGTGTTTTTGAAGACACTTCACATTTTGATGAAGTGTTTATGTAACGATACCTTAAGAATATTGTGGTTTAAACGGGAGGAAAGCACTAATGTCGGGTTTTTCACAGCATTTTATGCTCAGACCGGAGTCTGATAAAGCAAACATTTTATTCAGACTTGTAGATTTAGGTTTAAAAAAACAAGTTTTAGTTTAATTGGTTTGCAATTACCTAGTTATATTTTTATTTTTGATTCTGTGTTGACTCACAGGGCTAAACTCGCTAAACGACAACGTCATATAATATAATTAAATAAAAAAAACCTAGGGCAAACATTTATGTGATAAACTGGGTGTTAATATCTATTTAAGTATGTATTTAAAAATATACCTATATGTATGTATGTACTAATATACAGCCTCTGACAGCCATAGTACAAGCTTTGCTTAGTTTGGGTCAGGCGATCTTGTGTGAAAATGTTTCGAATTAGTTTATTTTTAGAATAAACGCGGGTAATATTAATAAATACGGCCGTCACCCGCACCATCTTGCAGTAAATAGAGTAATAGGTAACAGATGTGGTAAAATTGCTTGGCAGACATAGTTGTGGCACTTCATACACACTTTACATTGTAATATCTAGGTGACGTAATGTATCTAACTAAATTAGTAAAGTAGTAAAATTAATAGTCGTATATTGGAGAGCTTATAATTTCCTACGTAGGAGGGAGACGTTCAATTGAGACTGAAGATTGTATAATAATCCCTACCTTCATTATAATGAGTGGTATCAACAATAAGTCTTCAATTCATTTAATTTAATTGATTTTTCTAATCATTTGAAGACCTATTAATGAGATCAGAAAGAAAGAGAGAGAGAAATAACACGAGGCTTATTTGAAGTAATAATTATAGGCGACTTTTCATAAGAGCCGTTGATCAGTTTCTCCATAATTATTCTTGGTATTCAAAGCTGACAAAAAGACCTTTGCCCAGCAGTGGGAAAGCTAATTCTGTGGTTATATTTCAACTATCAAACGCATGTTTTACTCTTTGTTAGTACAAATTAAACTTCTTTATCTTAAAAAAAAAATACAATATACTTATAACGTGCTGCTTTGGCATTCCCGCGGAATTTGTAGAGGTAGCTTTACTCCACTAGCAGAGCATGAATAAACTTTGGGACAAACTTTGAATTGAATTAAATTGAATTAAATTGAAAACTTGTAAGCGAGAAAAAGAAAAACAGCTGTTCCATACAAAAAAAAAAGTAACAGCTTCTTTTTTAAATTTCAAGATTGTCCCATAGTATTGTCCCATTATTCGTGCTCTGCTAGTGGAGTAAAACTACCTCTACGAATTCCGCGGGAATGCAAAACAACACTTTATTTAAAAACCAACTTTTTAATTTTTTTTTTAATCGTTACAGTATTATTAAAGTTTCTTTATAGTAAGTATCAAACAATCAACTTCAAAGTTCAATGTCGCCAGTCGCTATAAAATTAAGTAAAATAATGGCCCATTAGGAAATAAACGCGCCGTTCAACAGACTACGATTTACGTTGATGATAACACTTAGCACAATGATTTATTCATCGTTTATTCATTCGAGATAATATTTTTTTCGTGTCACCGAATGCCCATTCCTGAAATATTAGGATTCATGAAAAGGGCGAGAACGGTGTGATTTTTATCGTCATCCCTTTGTAGGCCTCAAAAAATGGGGGTTAGAATTGGGGGTAGGACAATGTCGCTGTATTGTTTTGCGCAGCGTCTGTCGCAATGCGATAAAAGTTTTAAAGAAAATATCAACGAAGTGTTCACATTAATAAAGCGTTTTAAAAAAAAAAACATATTAAATCTTTGGTAGAGTCGAAAAATGGACCCGTTTGGCACCTCATAGGCAAGGCATGCTCCCATCTTAGACCGCATCGTCACTTTCCATCAGGTGAGTTGTGGTCAAACGTGGGCCGGAGTAGGCCCATTTACTGATTTGAGTAACATTATTTAAAAAAAAAAACAAAAATAAAACCCGGCTGCAGAATATTGTATGCTGCGATGTCACTTCCACTATCAAGACGATTCAAATTACACCTCACATGTCGAAATCCTTCAGTCAGTAATTTCGAAATGTTTAGGTTGTAAGGCGTGCTAAAGAAACTTAATACAGATATGAAATCAGAATTCAGAAAACAGAATTTATTGACATACATACTTACATACATACATCTATACATACACTCGAAAAACATTACCCTCCTTTTTGCGCAGTCGGGTAAAAATACATTCGGGCTTATCAATTTTTTCAGTCGTTCAGGCTGTCAACCTCCAGCGTCAATGACGAAATGATGAAGCCACACGTGTGAATTCGCGTTGTAAATGAAGCGTGATCATCTAATTAGGTTCCTACCTGAGTAGCCGCAGCGATAGTTAAAGTAGTGACTGTTAATTTAATCGTGAAAATGAATTTAGACACTAGTTAGTTAAATTAGTAGGTATAACAGTTTACTTATAAATTTCCATACCTGCACTTAGCAGTGACACCGCACAATAGAGGAAATATATGTTCTATTTTGCATTAAAAAATCACATTCAACATATTAAATAGATGTTAGTATTGTCACCATAGATTACAGCAACCAAAACTTGTTTTAAATAAAACGCAGAACCTAAAGGCTCGATTCCGTTATGGCTTCACCGTGTCGCCGACGACGGTGTCGCCGCGCCAGAACACAACTGCCCCCCAATTGTACTAACAAGTTGTTTTAAAATCGTTAATGAATTGCTGCAAATTGACACTTTTTGTGTGCCAGAAGGCCCGCCTCTCAAACCAGAGGAAGCGGGTTCGAACCCAGCTGACGGCAGGCACCAATTTGTTCATTGTGTGAACATAATATAATATGTATTTAAGTATGTATTTAAAAATATCTAAGTATGTATATCAGTCCCTGGCAGCCATAGTACAAGCTTTGCTTAGTTTGGGGTCAGGCGACCGTGTGTGGAAGTGTCCCGAATTTATTTATTTATTTATTATTTATATGTGCGTGTTGTGTGTCACCTGCTACATTACTGAAGTCCGGTGTATGGCGACAGGCTCGCCACCTGTCACATTTGGGACTGAAATCGTCTGACGAAGTGCGGGTGTTGTATTACACCTCTGCCAGCCCCTTCGGAGGAAAGGTGTGACGATATGCAGAAGTGTCAAAAATGGACAATCCATTATCAATTTAAAAACAATTGCTTAGTAGAATCGAGGACCAGGTTCTTAAACATTTTCTTTGGTTGCACAATGATACATTCTGATTACAGCAACACTGACACAACTGTTCTGCCGCTGGCGACACTGACGCGGCTACATGTCGCTAGCAACACTGACGCGGCGACACTGATGCCAATGGTAGAATGTGCCTAAATCCTAACCTAAATCAAACTCAGCGCAACCTAATCTAAATCAGCGCAAGTAATTAAACCGCAGCCCAAACCAAGCAATTACTCTAAAGCCAAATTCAACCAATATACATAAATAGTATGATCAAAGTGTGGCGCAGGGAAGTATCCCGCGCCCCAATTAATACATTCGTTTGTGGCTCGGAACAAAGAATGTAATAAGCGGCGCTTATGGCATTCTTGCTGGCCTTTGTGGCAGGCTTAGGCTAAATTATACTTGTAGGTACTCGCGCTTAGCTTTATAATCTGTAGGGAAGGGGAATATAGGAAATTGTAGGATCTGAGCGCTGTCACGTTTAATTACTGTTTTTGGCATGCTGCCTGTATTTATACTAGCAGCGCCTTGCTGTGTTACCTGCGGTTAAAAAGTAAGCCTATGTGTAAGCCTGCATGTGTGTGTTAATCCAAGGCATGAGATACCTCCATTCCTCAACCTGTTCAATACCGCAAGCATTCCCTCGGAGCTCTGTACAGGAACTTTGACAGCCTAGGAATAGTAAAACAGTGTGTTGTCTATTTATTTATATAATATTAGTTAAATAGTTAAATTTGTAACTTGATTAAAAAAACAAAACACTTCATAATTATTCCGAAGGTATAAGATTAGTAAGTGACATAAAACAGAAGCCCTACAGAAACTAAACCTGTGGGGCTATTCCTACGCGTGAGATGAGATGAGATTTTATCTTGGTCTCCCTCACACCTATGACGCTTCAAACGAGAGCAACAAGGACGAAAGAAGGTGAGATGAAAATCTTAGATCTCCGAATAGCCCCCCTGGAGCGTTTTAAAAAGGGTGTCTAAAAAGTGATTTCTGGATTGGCAGCGCACCAGCAGCACCGCAAGAGTGGCAGGTGTCTAAAGATGACGGTTACCGTTTACCATCAGACGGGCCTCTTATTGTTTGCCCTTAAAAAAAACTAAACAAAATACATAATTTGTATGTAAGCTTCTTGAAATTTATTTCTCAAGAAAATTACTTGTGTAAAAACTTTTAAGCTGAGTTATTCTCCATGGTTATGTTCCTCGGGATGGCCCGAGGCTAGACAACGGTGTGGAACATGCTCTGTGATGTTAAAAGGTAATTGGGCTTGTTGAATCTTTTTAAATTTTAGTAACAAAAGTATAACTCTTAATTTGATACGCAAATAAGTTATTATAAAACTGCTCGAGGCGAACTGAACTGGTTACCTCAGAAAAAACAAAACTAAATATACCTACTTAATCATTAACAAACAACGGATAACAACAAAAATCAACGGGTAACTAGCAAGCAAGCAAGTACGTATAGGCTGAGTTGGTAGCCCTGTGTGAAATCTTAGGCCACCCGAAGGCCTCTTACATGGCTTGACGATTGTTGTTATTAAACAAACAACCGGGGCCTTCAATTTATCCTGTCGCCAGAACCACGGTAGCGCTCAGTTGAAAATGCTACCCGTGGTCACCCATCCGAAGACTGATCGTGTCGACCGTTGCTTAACTTCGGAGATCGGTTACGAACACCTAGATTACTAAAGTTCAGAAAGCAATCTACAAGCCATTCATGTTTTAGATGAAATGCCACGAGTGATATACATATATCATGTCGTCACGCCTTTCCCCCGAGGGATCTGGCAGAAGTGTAATACAACACCCACACTTTGCCGGACGATATTCAGCCTCAAATGTAACAGGGGGCGAGCCTGTCGCCATATACCGGGCTCCAGTCATGTAGCAGATGACATACAATACGCACATATGTTCACACAAAGAAAAAATTGGTGCGTACCGTCGGCTGGGTTTGAATCCGCTCTCTCTGGCTTTAGAGGCTGGCCTTCTCCAACTAGGCTATCATAGCTTTTTATACATACATATGTACCACCTCGAGATATCGCCTGTTCTCAATTACACTATACTATCACAATATTATTAACTACTAACAATATTGTAACCGTATTATCCTTAGGTCATGTTGTAGACAGTATGACAGCTCAGGCATGCTATGCTATCATGCCTCTGCTATCAATAACAAAAGCGACTTCTTATGATGAAGTTGCTTCAAATGTGCATCGAACGCTAAGTAAGCTTGTAAACTTTCTGCAGAGTACCATTCTTATACCTACAAGCAGCGAGTACGTGACTTGGCTGAAAATGCTGAAACTGAAATAAACTAGAATACACTGCAGACTTAGCGCAAGCGACAATGTAGTTTATGATACGTGCTGTGTTTTATGTATACTTTTGTGCAGAAAGACACAAAGGTAGAAAATGCTCGGCTGGCTTTAGTTAGATGGAAGATATTATCCTTTTTAGCTAGGAAAATAAAAGAAAATACAAAAAGCTTATGCCATGAAAGGCTAAGCTATACTATTTACTCGTATATTACTTTTGTCTCTGTGAGCTGAAGACTGCGGTTGGCGTCTTTCCTCCATATACAGATCGCATTCTTCAACCTATTCTCAACAGTGAAATTTTGTGAGCAGGTTAAAAATTTAGTTTTTTTTGCCGAAATTTTTTTTTGAAAATTTTACAAAATGTCGGAGAAATATTAAAAAAGAACATGAGTATCCGTATTTCGAAAAACATGCAAATTTCAAGTAATCGGTCAATAAATGCAATTTGAAAAGGAACAGAGATCCGGACACAATTCGGATATACGAAAGATTTTTTGTCAAAGCTGAAGCAAAGACGCTTCGCTCGTTAACGCTCGCTCGGTCGATAAAGGTGAATGTCTGTGTCTGTCTGTTACTTCTTCACGTTCAAACAGATTGACGGATTTGAATGAACTTTGAGATTCAAGATTCAAGATATTTTATTTGCAACCATACAGTACAAGATGTTAAAAAAATATGAGTACATAGTCCAATGGACCCTGTCGGGCTCTGCAAGATTTGGTAGAGAGGAGGAGGCTACTTGTAATGGTGGTAGTTTCTAACCTGGGCTACTTTTTAACGTGGTTAACACAACGCGGTGCAGCTAGTCATACATATTTGCTTTGGAAAATGATTTCAAAACAAACTTATAAAAATCATTATGGAAAAGAAATAAGTAATACAAATCTAGATCCAATTAAATATTTGAACAACATTCGGATTCGGAATTACTGCATTACTACTGCATAACTACAAAAGCAGCTCTACATTATTTTATTTTTTTTATGTCGAATAAGTCTACGTTTGACCACCAACTCCCCTGATGTTAAGCGACGTTGTGGTCTAAGATGGAGCACGACGACTTATTCAATCTAACCTTAAAGTTTTGTAGAGTGAAGAAGTACAAAGACGGCAGTTGAGTGAGGCGCTACAAGTGCGCTACTGCTCAGACCCGTCTTCGGAACGGTTACACCGGACTACATCCCGAAACACGACTAGGTCATTTCACATTTTTCAAGTCACTAAACACTACTCCCATAATTTTTAAATACATAAAGTAGGAAAACGATTCGTAATTTTTTTACCATAGAAAAACAAAATCCGAAACCTCTCGTGAAAATCAAATAAACCAATCACGTTTCGTGCTAAAGCAACCACAAAATAAACCAGACTTACACACTTGAGAAAGTTCCCGAGGCGATCGTGCGGAACTTCAAGCGTCGCTGAAGTACGCGGAAAACGTAAAACACTTTAAAAAAAACCCTAATCGTAAAGGAGAAGTCTGAGCGTAAAAGAGTATTGTGATGCCAGGCACGTTGCTACAAGTTCACGCCGAATAGTAGCCTTGGCATTGGTGGGCGTGTTCTAGCCTTGAAGTGCGTGGAGTGGTCTCGGACAGAAGCTGTAGCGGTACGCCCACCTAGCATGCGGGCCATGACAAAATGCTAACAACTCTTTTTCTTACACGTAGCCTTGTCACGTTCTCGTACGACAAAAAGTGAAGTGTTTTTGTCGCGGTGCGGTCAGTTTAAGATAGTTGGATAACTGTAAAAGTTGTGACTAAGTCACTATTTAGTCTAGTGTAGTGTATTAGCTTACTGAGCAACTCTATCTGTCTCCATCAATGATCAGTTTCTAACCCCAACGCAAAAACGACGGTGTGTTATAAGTTTGACTTGTCTGTGTGTGTGTGTGTGTGTGTATGTGTATGTGTGTTTTTGTGTGTTTTTGATTTTGTTTTTTATTGTTTGAAAGGTGAATTAATCAGGAGTGTTCTTTGCTATGTTTGATGAAAATCAGTGTTGGCGATTTTTTTAATGTTTAATTTAAACTTGTAAGTGAAGAGCTTACAGTCTGCAACTAGGAGTAAGCGTGACGCTTACCATCAATTCAGACGAGTGACTTGTCTGTTTTGTCACTCCATCTGTTTAAAAAATAAAACTAAAGCGTACTCAACTGCTGAGTAGCGGGCCTATAAGAGTAGAGGAGCTACGAGCGTAGCACGCCTACGCTTTTAAGTAGTAGGTATACGCCTATGGAGTCGAGTCGATAATCCACAGATTATAAGTACTCATTATGCTTAAGAGTCGGCGACCTAACTAATTTCGACCTAGGCGACCTAGACTAACTTTGCATTGGCTTAAGGTATTCTATCGCCATTTCGTCTAGAAGAAGAAGACGAGTGAAGAGAGCGAGTAAAGATACCTGACGAGCCTCTAAACTTACCTAAGAGTGACAAAATGCAATTTCATTTTTTTTAATGACGTTTGCACTACCGTATTCATTCTTAAGTAACTAAGAATTTCCCTTGTATTATTGGTTCATTTAACAGCTAATGATGTAGACAACCTCCCTATGTAATGGAATTTTTGATTTACTTTGTCTACCTATTGAATAAATCAGTCAAAAGTGACCCCTTAAAATGCGGATATTTTTCATAGCTCTATTTTAGCTTGAGAACGTTTTTAAAAAAACCAAGAACATAGGGGCGAAGATATTGTTAATTTAATTGTACATGCTAAATTTCATCATAATCTGACAAACGGTTTTCAAGAAATTACGGTAGTGCGTTTGTATGGAAATTTCAGAACGTCGCGGCCCTCTTAACATGAAATTGATTTACGCTTAGACAACGGTTAGATTGATGCGTAGTATGTCTACGCTTGTAAGCTAGAGTTTACGCTCACTGAACACCGTTTATGTTTACCACGTAGAGGGTTTACGATCAATAAATAGCAAGTCTATCGTTTATTGAGTGCCGTATTTACACTTAGCGAGTATATTGGATCTACGCTCACCGAGTGAAAGAGCTACACATCTATTGATAAAGGCAGCGTTAATTCAATGTGCACAGCTCTTGTAAGAGGTGCTACACGTTAGACAATTTCCTTCAAATTATGTACTAGGAGTCGCTGAGTTCTTATGACTTGTGTTCAAATATGTCGATTTTCATTGCAGACAATAATGTCAAGAATTCGCCGCCAGAAACGAGCCGTGAATTTCTCGAGAAATTTCTTTGATGGAACTAATTTTATGTCTATGAAGTGGTTTCGGTTATTTAGAGAAAGGACTCGTTAAATTATTTGGGCCTTGCATCATTGTCATGAGGAATTAGACAACACGTTTGATGTATTTAAAACTGTTGTGTAAGTACTCTCATGCCAGCATTCAAAATACGCCTGACATGCTGGGTACGCACTCTTCTTTCCTACCTACCTACCCAAGATCGGAAGGAAGAAAGGGTAGGTGACAGAGACAGTTGAGAGTTTTAACTTAACAATTGAGGTAAATTAATTTTAGTAAAACTACTGAATAATTTTAGAAAGATCAAGTATAAGAATATTGTAAGAATGAAAACTTAAAAAAATATACATTGGAAATTGACGTGGTTATCACACAGTATGATTTTATAAGACGGGAATTACTCACGTCCGATTAAGTTGATTGTTTCGACTATAGTTTCAACCGCATTTCGCGGTCTTTATCAAGGCGAGTGCGTGCGCGCGGCTTCGTCTCGCATAGCACTCAATGAATGAATGCGGTTGAAATCATAGTCCTAATAATCGACTAAATTGTACGTGAGAAATTCAAGCCTCATAAAATAATTTAAAAAAAAAAACAGAATAAAAGTATATACTGCGTATACTCGTAATCACCAAGTAAAACGAGTGCGACGTAACACAACTATAGTGAACTGTTTGACTATACATGAGCTCCACATAGCCCCTTAGCATTAGTAGTCCACGTATAGTATCAACACTGACTCACCACATTTTCCGAGAGTTAATTTCACCATTTTTATGCTGACCCGGCCCAAGCTGTCACTCCTGGCCACAATAAATCACGCAGCCCGCCGTCAGTTACCACGCACTTCCCTAATGTTAGTTTCGACTAACAGAATAATTTGTCACTTACAGCCGTCCATCTTATCCGGCCGGTGGCCTGCTTTTTCTTTTACATGGGTCTTGTGGAAGCACCTAAAGGATAGATGCTTATATGTGCCCTGTGTGAAATGTTTACATTACTGTGTAATGTTTTTTGCTTACATGATTTTGAATGGAATCACTTTGTTTGTTCTTATCGGCAGCACGGCCAAGTGTTTTTAATCTCTACGGTCGTGTAGTGTAGTCGTGTACCTTCTTTCGTTTCTGTTTTTTTTTTTCGTGTTTTTTCTTACGATGTATCAGCGGTTTCATTTAGCTTAACTTTTTACCCGACTGCGCGAGAAGAAAAGTTGTGTTTTTCGTGTGTATGTATGTATAAATGAATGTATGTATGAGGTTTCATTGGTATGGCCTACAGCCTAAACAGCTTCATGGATTTCGACATGGGTGTCATTTGAATTGTCTTGATAGTGAAGCTGTCTTGGGGGCTGAGCTACCCACGTCCGTAGGAGTGTACTCTATTCTGATTCCCTACACGTGGTCCCCGGGTAGTGCTAACCGGGTAGCAAACTCTGGTGGGAGGCTTCGGCCGTGGCTAGTTACCACCCACCGGACCAAAACAATGCCGTGAAATGACCTAGTCGTGTTCCGGGATGTAGTCCGGTGTAACCGTTCCGAAGACGGGTCTGAGCAGTAGCGCACTTCTAGCGCTTCACTCAACTGCCGTCTTTGTACTTCTTCATTCTACAAAACTCCAAGGCTAGAGTGAATAAGTACCTTATAGGTCGTCGTGCTCCATCTTAGACCACAACGTCGCTTAACATCAGGCGAGTTGGTGGTCAAACGCCGACTTATTCTACATAAAAAAAAAAAAAAACTGAAATAGGGAACAATATTTTGCAGCCGGGTTTTCTGTTTTTCTTTTAATAATGTTACTTGTTAATGTCCACAGTCTTGTTCGGACCTTCGTTGTACGGTCGTACGTCAGTCGTACCTTCTCTCGTTTCCGTTTTTTTTTTCTTTTCTCTATTGTGTCAGCGGTTTCGTTTAACTTATTTTAACTTTTTCTTATCTGTCTGACCAAGATACGTAGACAGTTTCTTACATTAGTTTTGTGACCAGTTTCTCAACAGAACCGTTTCGGGACGGTTAAGTTTCGGAACTTTTTTACGTTTCCAATACTCTTTTCTATAAAAGATTTTCAATAACTTAGAGCATGGCATGGCCCAATACTTCGACTTCATGTGCTTAATACAAATACGACGACAAGTGACAGTATTAAAATAAAGCCAAAAACCCGGCTGCTAAATTTTGTCACTTTATCACTTTCAAGACCTGTTCAAGTTGTCACACATGTCGAAATCCATCAAGCTGTTTAGGCCCTAAACAGCTTGATGGATTTTGAAATGTAGGTGATTTCGATGTGTGACATGGATCCGCCCTACAGCCTAAACTTTAGGCTGTAGGGCGTGCCATTGAGAAATCATACATACATACTCACAAACAAACTTACATTCATACATACAAACACTCGAAAGCATAACCCTCCTTGCGCTGTCGGGTAAAAACGAACTAAAATTGGACGTATATTTCGAAGAGAAGTAAATGCTTGGATGTAACTTTGTCAAGAGTTAAAAGAAATGTTCTTGACTATGCAAGCGACCGTACCTGCGCCTCCAGTCAGACCGATGAACGCGCCATCTGCTCCAGAATACAGATATTAGCATTTAGATTGAAACCAGTTGCAGATTTATGAAGACTAAACACGGGCCGCCACGTTATTGTTTGTGGCGAGCAATCGGGCCTCGATTGAACTTTGGTTATAATTGCGTTTAAGTCAACAATCGGTTGTTTTGTGATTTGATTCGAACATAGGTCAGCAGTAGGGCGGTCTGAAATACTACGAGTGTGACGGAGGGAAAACGATCAAGAACTTTTTTATACACTACTATGCTCTTTTGCCTGGGGATTCGCTCGCGTTTAGTAGCCTATAGCCTATGTCACTCAGGCATAATGTAACCTTACTAATGGTTAAAGAATTTTAAAAAACGGATCAGTATTTTTGAATTTATTCATTACAAACATACAGTTTTTTTCTCAATTCGATTAAATTTTATTAGGCTTGCGTTTGTTCGCCATTTTGCCCGATGCAATAAGCATAGCATAACATAACATAACGTCACGCCTTTCCCCCGAAGGAGCTTGCAGAGGCGTATTACTTATAAACCCTTCACAAAGGCGCCATCTTCATCTTTTTTATCTTTAGTTCCAAAAATCTGTACAAGATGGCGTTAGTTGCCTAATTTGTGAAGGGTTTGTCAGTAATTTTCGAAAGATGCAATTGCCCCACAGACGCGTATGCGCACAATAGGCATATTATTAAGCTATCAGATCTAATTAAAATCGGCCTTCTGCTGACAGAAGGCCGATTACTTATGGTCAAAGCATCTTGACCAACGGATTTCTCAGAATATATTATTTCCTTCATATTTTTACAAATCCTATTTACATAATGGAAAGGCCCGTATCGGCAACGTGGACATCGCTGAGGCAACACGTTACGTCCTAAACAAACAAAATGGACGCGCCGTCATGGTCTAGCACATATTCATAATATCACAACAATATACAGACAGAGTCAACCAGTATACCAAATATACACCAATAAACTAATATAATAATAGAACAATCCTTATAAACTTTTCTTTTTTAATAACTAAGTAGGTAGGTACTTGACTTTGAACCGTTTTTTATTTGCAAACAAGCTAACGTGCCTCCTGATGGTAAGCGATCACCGTCGCTTATGGATACCTGTAATACCAAGGGCTTCACAGATACGTTGCCGACCCTAAAGGACACTATTCACAGCCCTTTAAGTTCAGGCTCTAACTTAAGCCCAAAGTAACTATCCTTGTCATCGGCCTCCTAGACTAATATAAAATTAGCTTTTGAATGGACATTTCTTTCGAAAGATTTTTCTCTCGGGAGCCAGACCAACTTTTGTAGTCGCCTGCCAACAGGAATACGGTTCTGGGCCGAGAAATACAAGTACAACTACCGCACAAACTTAATTATAACTTTTCCAAAGCGCGGTTCTGGTAGTGGAATAAATAAATATTCAAAAGTGAAAAATATAATAAAAAATAAGCCAAGTTTCATCGTAGACCTTAGAATAAATAACGTTTTGGTGGCAGCTGAATTACTTATTTGTTTAATTTAAAAATTGAAATGAAGTCAAAAAAATCACTCATAGGATTGAACCAAAAACAACCCATACCTATTGAGGATGAAGTAAAATCACTTTTCACTATCTAAACACACCCCTTTAAAAGTTAAACCTACTTAAAGCCTCGGGAAGTCGGGAACAGTTCCTACCCGACTGCGCAAGAAGGAGGGTTATGATTTTCGAGTGTATGTATGTATTTATGAGGTTTCTTTAGCACGGCCTACAGCCTAAACAGCTTGATGGATTTTGACATGTGAGGTTTCATTTGAATCATCTTGATAGCGCAACAATATTTTACAGCCGAGTTTTTTGTTTTTCTTTTAATCATGTTACTTGTATAGTCTTGTTTTCGATAAAGTTAAAAATTTCTAATAAATAAAAAGACAAAACACTATTAATTACTATTCCGAGGCCGCATAACGTCTATGAAAAGAGCCTCAGTAGATAATTTATAAAGAAGTAAACTATGTATGTCCACAAAATATAATATTCAGAACTACTGGTGGCTACTTACAACCTCACACCACACCTAAACTACACCCTAAATAAATAACTGAACCAACCAATTATTTTAAACATAATTATATTTAAAAATGAAATTAGCACTGTATCTGCTATTTCTAATACTCTTTTGTTTTTCCTGTTCAATTATAGAAATAGTAACTTTAAATTGTTAAGTGAACCTAGTTTTGGGAAAGCACTGGCTGCTGCAACACAGCTCACGCTACGGCAGCAGACAGGGTCATAATTTAGCATTGTGTAATTTAATTGATACAAATAAATATTTTATATTAACACTAACACTAACATAAATCTACACAATCATTGACTGCCACAGGCTAAAACTGCTAAAACAAGCTGCGGTAAGATAGCTAGTTAGATTGTTATCAAGTTAACAGTTGAAAACTTTAGAATACTTGAACAATATAACTAATTATAAACTTTAAAGAAAAACAAATATTCTTGATCCCCAAGGGGTAGTTGTTTTAAAAATTGGCCGCTGTTATTCTTGCAAATTGAATTGCCCAAACCTTTGCAAACTATCAAATAATGTACAAAACTTTAGTAATTTTCATAGCTAAGACTTTAGGTCCTAAACAAATTAAAGTATTTTATTTAAATGTATTACTGGCATAATTGGAGTTGTTTATTTAGTTAGTATTTATGAGTTTTATAATTAAAAGCAACGTTGTTAGTTGCAAAAGTTTGAACGTGCTAATCTGCGCACATTCGGCTAAAAGGCTGATATAATATTTTAATTAGTTTATTAGCTTAGTGCTTGTTTGTCGCAAAATGATCAGCTACAGACTATGTAGCTCAATCAGTTGCCTCGGCGGCTCGGTCGGTAGTGAACCTGCATTTCTGAGCTCTAAGGGGCGTGGGTTCGATTTCCAACTAGGGCGAACATTCATCAAATTAAATCAAATGAAATCAAATAATTTATTTTGCAAAACATGGGATACAGATACTCGTAGATCTTATTAATAAAATTAGTTCGCCATTCATTCATGTAACATTTGTGTTTGTTCTATGTCTGGGTGTAATTATCTATTTAGGTATGTATTTGAAAATATTTATGTATGTATATCTAGTACAAGCTTTGCTTAGTTTGGGGTCAGACGACCGTGTGAGCAACTGTCCCGAATATTTTTATTATATTATAAAGTTTAATAACTTTAACTATATTTATTTATCTTTACCCTATATACCTTATATGGTTGTTCGTTAGTATGTCTCATATTATGTTATCTACGAACACGATATTATTTTGAATATTATTTAAGGTCCGTAAAACTTAACGAGTCGTTAGCCACCACCCTGGCTCAATGCGGGTTGATGGATGTAACACATCTTTCAAATTATTAATTCTGAGACGTGTCGGTTTCCTTGCGGTATTTCCCTTCATCGTGAGAGAACATATTTAACTTAAGGTGTTACACGAAATCAACGAAAATAGGTATTATGTCTGCGCCTAGTTTAATGTGAAAAATTGTAATGATCAGGTGCAAAAAAAATGCTTGCAGGTGCAGAAAAAACAAACAAAATCAGTTTTTGAAAATCATTCTCATTTGTGGAAAAAATATCACATAAAGTTACTTACTAAAAAAACTTCTTGTGCGTGGTTCTCTAAATTTTCAGCGACTACAAGTTAATTTTTTTCGATTATTAAATAGCCAGATTAGTTACATATCTAAAGTTTAACTGAGTAATAACCTAATACTTATTTGTGTTCTTTTTAAGATTAATATCAATAAAAACGGGAAAAAAACTAGGCGTCGATCTTATTTTACCATCAAATATGAATTATGATTTTCGTCTAGAAGAAGAAGACGAGCGAAGAGAGCGAGTAATAATACTGACGAGCCTCTAAACTTACCTACAGAGTGACAGAGTGCAATTTCAATTTTTTTCATGACTTTTGCACTTCTGTAATAATTCTTAATTATCTAAGAATCTCCCTTGTATTATGGATTCACTTAACAGCTAATGATGTAGACAACCTTCCTATGTAATGGAATTTTTGATTTGCTTTGTCTATCTATTGAAAAAATCAGTCAAAAGTGACCCCTTAAAAATGTGGATATTTTTCATAGCTCTATTTTCGCTTGAGAACGTTTTAAAAAAAACCAAGATCATAGGGGCGGAGATATTGTTAATTTAATTGTACATGTAAAATCCTATTAATATTATAAACGCGAAAGTTTGTAAGAATTGATGGATAGATGGATGTTTGTTACTCTTTCACGCCAGAACGGCTGAACAGACCTGTTTGAAATTTGGCACAAAGATAGGTTATAGTCTAGAATAGCACATAGGATACTTTTTAAACGCAGGTGAAACCGCGGGGCGCAGCTTGTTTCATCATAATCTGACAAACGGTTTTTAAGAAATTTGAGTAGCGCGTTTGTATGGAAATTTCAGAACGTCGCAGCCTTACTTACTTATTATATACTAAAGAGAAGTAAAAGTGTGTGTGGGTAGATAATCGTGGTATGACGAAGCCTAAATGCGCAATCGTGGTTAAAAAAATGGTTGCTGAGAGGGCGACGGTGATTGCTTACCATCAGACGGCTAGTTAGCTCGTTTGCCACCTATGGCAAAACATTCCTACGACACAAACGTTTATTGGTGCACTTATTACATTATAATTATAAGCCATTCATATTATCCGTTCTATAATATAAATATTTTCTTTGTTACTATTTTTATATTCTCGTTTCTTAAATTCTTGCTTTACTCATAAATTTGACAGCTTGATAAATCGCCGTCCTCCGAGATTTCCTGCGATAACGGATTTAATTTCCGCTCGGAAACATATCTACAAGATTTTTGCATAAGCTTCGAAGCTTTGGCGCTGATAAAGACTACCTTGATGGCTAAAAAGTTGGAGAAATCCCGACAAAACTGAAAGGGAAATTGAAGGGAATTTGAATATTTTAATCAACCCTCTTATCCTCCTCTGAAAGTGGAGAAGTCCTTCAAAACAGAACTATAGATTAAGAGAATGTGGTCTAAAAAGTTGTAAGTATAGCGAGCTCTTTAAATGGGTGCATTTTGCGAAAAGGACATACTGCTACGAAGCCTTTTACTTCTCTATTTAACAATAAAATAACGTTAAAAGTTCTAACTTCTACTGTACCGTTATTCTAATCGTGATTGATATGTGAGTGTCGATGAAAGATGAAATGAACAACACGCAGTCTCAAAAAAACAAAAAATAACCAGCTAGCATATCTTCACAACTACTAGTCCAATTCCGATCAAATTCTTACATAAAAATTGTATTTCTATGAACTACTTGCCTGAAAAATTATATTAAGATTAGATTAGAACAATACTCACGTTATCGTCGAACAACCAAATTCCGAAGTGCTCCAGTAGACTTTGATAAATATAAATCTAACTTTAGCCATGAAAATGTACTGCAGTAGGTTGGATAGCCAGCATTCACATTGAACTCCATCGAGGATTGCTCCCGACAGCACAACAATAGAACTTACTGGGAATTTAGTTCCCAATAGTTGTAAGGACTGTTCAGCCCGAAGCACTAGTGATGTAAGCGACGATCACATGAAAATACGTGCCTTGCTTTACAATCCAGTTGTAGGGAGGGGACAAATTTGTCGATATTTCCTTATTAACAGGTAGTAAAATTAGAAAAATCTGGCAGTAATACAGCGTACGTTTTGAATAAAATAAATCAGAGTTGGAGTTTCATTCAGTTCTAAGGTGCTATGATGCGCTACAAAACAAGTGTGAACGCGTTGTTGGAGACCAGATATATTTTTTTTACTTAAAAAAACAGTCGCTTTGTTACATTAGCTCGTCTTCCATAAATTCATGGAAAGAAATTCTCATTTCGGAAATGGAATCTTAGATGGTTGATCATCGATGCCTAAAAAAATCATACAAAAGTAACATTTTCCAGCCCTATCCACTCTCGTTTTGCGGCTCGCGGGCTAACTGAATACGTTGGGGCGGCCCGTCCACCGCTAAAGTATTCTGTTAGGCTCAGCCCACACGGCATTGTACTGCACGTTACAGTAAGAATAAAGCAGCAGTGAAACAACCTTTGAAACTTTTTTGCAGTGCCAACGACGTGTGAACGATTCTATGTGGAATAATGAGTGCGCCTGCTTTTCACCAGCTTTCTATTAACTACACTTTCGTATGTACAGGGTGATTGGTATTGAGACCGTATCTTTTCAGGCATGTATGTACAGGTCCCTGATAGACCTGTACATACATGCCTGAAAAGATACGGTCTCTATCTACTATCTTTTAAATGTTTTATCGTTTAAATGAGTTCAGGGGAAGTTTATGGTTTTTGAGTTATTAACCATTTTTTTAAATCTCCGTTTTGGGCCTTATACCATTGATTTATGGAATTAAATAATTGATATGTGATTCTTATCAAATAAAAAAAAACACTTCAATGACTATAATGACACGTAAATAGAGCCATAATTAACAACAATTTTTAGGTTATGACTTAAAATGTGGTTAATTTTTTTCCTACATAATAGCCCTAGACCTGTATAAACATGCCCTAGGAAGATACGGTTTCAATACCAATCACCCTGTATGTGTGGATTTATTCGATATAACTTCTTTCCAAAAAAAACCTACAGTACAATGCTATATGAACTAATACCAATCACCCTGTATGTGTGGATTTATTCGATATAACTTCTTTCCAAAAAAACCTACAGTACAATGCTATATGAACTAATACCAATCATCCTGTATGTGTGGATTTATTCGATATAACTTCTTTCCAAAAAAAGAACCTACAGTACAATGCTATATGAACTTAGCCTATCTGTTCTGCGACAAAAGGGCGCTTTAAAGGGCATTGCGGCCGACAGCTCTTTATTCCCGAGGTACGGTTACTGGTATTATGTACCCCGAGGGCCAGTACATTACTGTGGCAGTACATTAAAGGTATCATGATTGTTGAAACATGCCGTTAATTTTACGGGACGTAGATAACGAGGGACTAGGGTTTAGGCAGATAAAACTAAAGGTAAAGTCAAATAGCGAGCGCCACTGCAGCGTGATCGGAGCGTAGCGTTCGGTTCGGTTGTTTTATGTTGCAAGAGGAGCGAGTGTTTCTTTTTCTTATCTTACGTGATGTTAAGCGATAATGTATTTTTTATCTTACGTGATGTTAAGTGATAATGTTTTTTTTTTATCTTACGTGATGTTAAGCGATGTGATGTGTATGTAATGTGATCTGTGATTTTTCGTGTAACAGTCGTTTTCGGCAGATTTCACATACATTTATATTCAAAGCTCTTTCCAATAGGTAGGCTGCGACCACTTCTTTCCACTTGCTACTACATTCATACTGGCATACATCTTTCGCTTCTTCTACGTTCATACGTACATCTTTTTATACATACCGATTCACACACACTAACTTCGTCGGTTCCGGGTACTCTTGATTTTAAACATATCGCCACGCCTTTCAATTGCAGGTTATTATTGTTAGAGGCCTAAAAACTTTGATACCAGGTTTACCACTCAGCCTAAGTATTTAAACATACTTTTCTCTATAAAGTTTAGGTTCAGTTACGAGTATGTAGTTTAAAGCCTGTCCTAGACTATTGGGCGAACGCTCGCGAAAATGCCGATATTTAGGCCGTTCCTATTGGTCAACAATTACATTATTAAATGAAGAACGAAAATCCCAATAACAAAAAGTTGTAACCTAATGTAAATTCCACTCAAGACGATTCAAACATTTCAAAATCCATCAAGCAGTTTAGTCTGTAGGGCGTGCCAAAGAAACCTCATTCAAACATCTATACACTCGAAAACATAATCCTCCTTCCTGCGCAATCGGATAAAAAGCTATTAACTAGTAGCTTTCTGAGATGAAGACCTCGCGACCAGCGTCTGTCATCCTTTACATTTCGCATTCCTCAACCGAAACTCGTAAGACTTTGAGAGCAGATAAAAGCGGCCTGTAGCGAAAGACAGCCATCCGAACAGAAATCCGGAAATACGGAAGCATTTTTGTCGAACTGAAGCACAGACGCTTCTCTCGCTTACGCTCGCTCGATGGACAACCAATATGAACACTTTCGCGGGCGTGTGTGGCATGAATCTGGTGCGGGTTTTAGATCTTAAATATTGCGCTTGAAACGTGGAACGTGGTGTCCATTGCGTGAACTGTGCGTATTGTTGTCATCTGCTACATGACTGAAGCCTCGCCCCGTCAGATTTGGGACTGAATATTGTCCGGCGAAGTGTGGGTGTTGTATTACAGCTCTGCCAGCCCCCTCGGGGAAAGGCGTGACGATATGTTGAAACGTGGAAGCGCACAGGCTAAGAAACTGCTACCTCACTCTCTTTGTGTATTAAAACATTATTGTGTTTTATTATAACTTGCACGAACGCGACACGCGCTCAACCTAAGTGATTCAATAAATAAGCGACGCGCGAGAACCATAGGGTCCTCTATTATAATAACAGAATTAAACGCGTATACGGTGTGTGGAGGCGGCAGCTGGTAGACTTTGGAGACAATATTTTGATTATTTAAAGTAAAAAGAACATAACAACTCAGTAAAACCCAGAATACGTCACTCATTTTACAATTATAAAAAAAAAATATGTATGTTACCTGCCTTCTGAGCTTGGGGGCGTGGGTTCGATTCCCACCTAGGGCAAACATTTATGCGATAAAAATTTGTGTTTGTTCTATGTCTGGGTGTAAATATCTATTTGAGTATGTATTTAAAAATATATATGTATTTATATCAGTCTCTGGCAGCCATAGTACAAGCTTTGCTTAGTTTGGGGTCAGACGACCGTGTGTGTAAGTGTCCTGATATTTATTATTATTTTTATTTATTTAAATGTCCCGAATTAATTTATTTAAATGTTAAGTTTCACTCGTCTCTCAAGCTTGAGTGAACGGGTTCGATCCCAGCCGAAGGAACGCACTAATTTGTTCATTTGTGAACATAATTATGTGCGTATTTTAAAATCATTATCTGTTAAATAACTGGAGCCCGGTGTATAGCGATAGGCTCGCCCCCAATAACATTTAGGACTAAATATCGTCCGGCGATGTTTGGGTGTTGAAATATACCTCTGCCAGCTCGGAGGAAAGGCGTGACGATAAGTTATGTTAAAATGTTAAGTTTCATACAAATGTAACCATGAAAGAACAATACAAGGCAGAGGACACAAATGAAACTCTCTAAAATGTGTCCAAAATTAAGATGTACTTAACCTATATTTCCAGCCCGTAAAGTATTAAGTTCGTCTTCCACGTATTTTCCTCCAGAGGTCATTGACAGACGTTTTATAATGTCCGTTCGTGTTCAAAGTTAGTGCGCAATAAATATACGAAATGGCTAATAAATCTCGCAATAGAACTATGACAATAATATTAAAGGTACGTTTTATGGTACCCACTTTATACTGAGTGTACTAGATTGTATTGAGAGGTACTGAATTGTGTTTGTGGATATTGAGTGTTATCGCGCATTATTAGACCAGGGGCCTATCATGACATCTTATAGCCTGATGGTTACGTTTTGTTTTCGACGCTGCGCGACCGCGAATCATATACGCCTGGGTCTGGCCGTGGCTTGCAGCCGCCGACACTAACACTGCGCGACTATGAACCTTATTCATGCACCGTTGCTCAACAATATAATTACAGCTTTACAGACGCGTGCTCTAAAGTTTGTCTTAAATCGTAAATTGAGTTATGGACAATACTAGCAGTTCTAACAAAAACATGATTCCATTTCATACTTCGCCCACGGGACCAGTCTCAATACAAACTCGATACATATAGTGACCAATTTCGATACAAATAGTGGACGATTACCCGTAAATTCTTTATGGGAGACGAAGATCGTAGAGCAGCTTTCATTAATTATTGTTTATCGTAGATGATTTATTGTGTTTCTTGTGTTTATTTAGTGCCCAGTAAAAGTGTATGAAGGTCAGCCTCAGAGTTATTTCTCAGGGGAATAAATTATTGCCAGGGAAGTAAAGTATCAATTTAGGTAGTAAATGAGTATGATTATCGTTAAAGACATAATAAATTACATTCTTATCGATAATTGCAATGAGTTTTTCACCTGTTTTAACGTTAAGTTCTCTCAGTAGGTAATAAATATAGGTCATGATATTTAGTGAGAGCTTAACGTAAGCCGTGACATTTTGTAACATTTCATCGTAGCCTAATCTAATTAAGGTTCGTGTACATGGCTGATTCTATGTAATAACTAACGCTTTGTTTGTTACGAAATATCTCTTTCATTATCAATTTCAGTGAAAGCTGGGTTTGTATTGTAATAGTTAATCGTAACTCTATATCGTAGCACCGACGTGTATCATATTCTAGTTCCCAGAACTATGTCCAATCATGTGATACGTTGTGCGTCCAAACTAGCTATCATGAATTGTGATACATGATAGTGTGCTATGAGAGAGAGATACGTTACGTCATCATATTAAAAACGTCGACCCAGCCTTAATTATTGACATCATCAAGGCACACTAGGTCAGAGTACTACGGTAGCACGCTCGAGACTCTACCCATAAATTTTATACCTGTTCGAGATTCTGGAGGGCTATTCCTACAAGTCCAGATTTTTTTGTCATTGTTTGTCACGCTTCATAAGAATGAGTGTCCAAGAAACATCGCATGCGTCAAAAATTCTGAAACTGTGTCAGGTAACATTTTCACGTAAAGATGTTAAACGTGCCAGAAAATAGACGTCACGTGTATGGTGTCATTAGAACACGCCGTCAAGTGACACCTGCCCGTTTTGCGGTCAGCTAATAGGGCCACGCCGCCAGTGAGATCGTTTTACGTATCAATTAATAGGGTATTTGCTTACCTCGCCCCAAATGGGGTCGCCCGCGATTAACTTATGACCCACCTCCGCCCTACAATCACAGCAAAAAGTTCCTTTAAAAAAAATGGATTAGGTCGACGTTCGGTCACCAACTCGCCTGATGGAAAGCGACCAATTTGCGTTCCACTTTGTGCCATTAAATCCAAAATGCACTCTTATTTAATCGCAAATTGCTACTGTGTTTCATGTTTCAGTTTGATTTGGTACTGTTGTACGATTTCGGCTGTAATTGGGGTATTTAAACTTTGGAATCATGTTGAGATCATTGTTGTTGGATTTAGCCGTCTATACTAAAATGTGGTAATATTTTAGCACTTTGACATGTGCTCCAACACGTTGGTAAATATTCTACGTGTAGAACAAACAGAACAAACAACATGCTTTAAAAAAGAAGTTAAAGCTAAACTTGAGGAAAGAAGTTTTTCATTATTCTCATTAACTGTATTCCCCTTTGTCAAAAATATGTATCAAAACTATACATGCTTTGTTCTTAGGATACCCAAGATTGAAGTTTAGCTTAGTTGGGGTCCAGCGAAAAGATTTTTGGGTTTGGTTTTTCATATTGTGTTTGTCTAATGTCAAATCTGTTCGCTACAAATTAAACAACAAATTAACTAACGATTTTCTATTGTCTTTAAACGATTGTCAGCTGTAATTTTTTTTTTGAAATTTTAAATTAAATGTAAGTATTTATTGATTCATTAGATTCCAAGATTTACTAAGTCAAGATAAAGTTTCATTACCTACATGGGTTTTTATTATGGTACTTTAAAAGTTTTGGTATCGGATGTACCTGGTAACTAATTCAAACGTAAATTACAATGGGGTTGCCTGTATATTACGTAATCTACAGCTATTGCTGTGATAAAGTGGCTATTATTTAGTCTATAATTATGCGTCATAGGTAACGTACAAGCTGAGTTTTTTTACAAACCGCCCAGAAACAGGGTTCAATGTCAAATGTAATAATTAAAATTCACGATCACACAAAGCTACAAGATACGACTGTGGATATGAGCTGCGAAATGTAGCCTTTAATATGAAAGGCATGTTTAGCTATATGTAGAATTGTAGATACATATAGGTATGTTTAGAAAATAATTTTGTGAGTGGAGGATGTTCATAATAAATTCTAATCCTGCGGAAAGGGTGAAAGGGTAGCGTAAACTGGCCTTTCATTTTCCTGTTTACCTCAAAGATTGCGCTTACTGCGTCCCTTTTCTTATTTGGACAGGCTTTTATTTAACTAACCACTAAAAAACCTCAATTTAATTCACAGCGTGCTGACCAGAATACTAAGTGAATACTCATAAGTAAATAAGAAGAAAAATATCAGTAGGTGATGGGTACCTTTTAGTTAACGGTAAAATTTTAATAGTGTACCTAAATAGTAGGTAGTAAGTATGCACGTAGTATTATTATATGTTCCGTGGTATAAGTAACTAGTGTATAGTAGTAGGTAAGTATATATACATAGTGCTAGTGCAGTATGGTATTAAAAAACTAGGTAACCATGCTAGATACATTTATCTACTTTAATCTAAATAGGATAATTTTAATCAGACTTTACATGTGTTTGATCACTAACTCGCCTGATAGGAACCGACGTCGTGATCGAAAGTGCAACACGCATGCCTAGGATCTTCGCCAATCATCTAAATCATAGAACCATCATAGATAGTGAAAAAATATAACAGAACCACCAAAGAGTAGGTCTAGTCTAGTTATCTACCTATTCACTTTTCTCTTTTCTCTTGTCATGTAAAGCAGATAAATGTAAATGTTATCTACTTTAAGTGTAAGTACATGTAAAGTAGATAACATTTCCCTTTGAAAAGGCAAAGACAAAAGGCGACGTTTGTTCTTTACAAATACGAGACACGCGCCATCCAAATTCAGCAATCTTTTCAATTGCCCCGCTCAAACGTCATGAAATATCGAAAACAAACACAGCATACAAATGTAAATTCAATCACTCGCGCACGTCGAATAGAATAACAATATTGATGAATTTGAAAACGATAGAAGTTGAAAATGTTACAATAAGTATCTATCTAAAATATAATTCAAAATAAATTTGAGTCGAAACATCAAAAATACATAACAAATGTTGAAATCGGAACTCATTTTTCGGTGTTTTTCGGCATTCGTCACGTGGCTAAACTTCTAGCGTGTATTAGAAATTAGTTTTTTAACCTTGCAACATGTACCCTAAGCTAATCAAAATAAGCCCAAATACAGCTAGTCTACTATTAACCATCGAGAGGTTCCCACCTTCGACTCCATCATCAAACCAGCTCAATGGTACCAATAATATTGCATTGCCACCGAAAATGTGCAAGTATGCCTTTAAGTTACCTTTCCAAGATTTGACCCATACAAACATACGTACATTCATAATAGCTAACACGGTTAGTTAAAATTTGAAACTTTAATTTAATTTAAAAAAAAAAGCTGTATTTATCGAAATTGCCTTGATTGTTTTATTAATCAGTGTTGTATGTATGTATTAATTAGTATATTTTATTAACTATAGATATTTTAAGTACTAGAATGTATTATATTAGTATGATGTACTTTTATGTAAGTTTTATGTAAATAGTTTATGTAGGTGTATATGTATAATACTCGATGTTTTGTTGTTTCTTTGTATCAATCTTATGTTTATTTTAGTTATTTTTGCACACCCTGTCCCATACTCATTTGTCGTATCCTCTCCATCCTAAGGTTGCCTGGAAGAGATCGCTTTTAGTGATAAGGCCGCGAGTTGTTACACTATTTAATAAGTTTTATCATTATTTTTCTCTTGTTGTTTTATTATCTGTGGTGTGAACAATAAAGAGTTTATCTATCTATCTAATTTAACTTATCCGAGTCTGCGTCAACTCTACAATATTGAGATCAACTACAATCTACATCTTAGAGTTTACACACAAATTGAATTAGAAACCGATATCGGCAGTCCTTGGGCAGACCGTCTGACTGCACCAAGTTTCTGATTGCTTCTAGTTTTCGTTGTAGTTTAGTTTAAACTTTTGACTAAACCTCAATAGTAACCGCGAGAATTGTAAGAACTGTCGCTAGACTGTTACTCCCTTAGCGAGAACCGTTGTATATCCTTAGAATGTTCCTTACTGATTTAATCTACAAATATAATTTTAATAAATGCGAAGTGAGTTTGTTCGTTATTTGTTTGTAACGCTTTCACGCCCTATCTGATCAACCGATAATATTTAGTAAAATTTTGCATACGCGTTGTTTGGGGTACAGAAAAAGCCAGGAAAAGAGAAAAGGTAAGGTACTTTTATATTGAAAAAATGAACTGTTTCTTTGGACCGCGGGTGAAACCGCGGGAGACAGCTAGTAGTTAGACAATGTTTTGTCTTTAATAAAAATTAAAAAAAAAATATTGCCAAAACCTATAATTTTACGACACACTATAAATTTTTTTTCTTCCTATTATTGACTATTCTGGCTCTGTACAAAGTTTATTATTGTTAAGGGGGTTAGACTATAAAGCGACAGTTATTCCGACTCAGATGCCTTCAAACAGGCTTAAAACTTTTGCAAGCTATGCCTTTTCACGTAAATTGAAAGGTCCACAAAATCTATACAAAAAAAGCATAGAAATGGAAGCGCTATCGACTGCTATTGACTTAACAGCGAATGGCGCAGCGAAGTCAATAGAATAGCAGATGAGACGCATGTCGAGGTGTAGCTGTCGTGACCCGGTTAGCAGAATCGATGGGGTTACGGATTTTGCGAGCTTTGTTGTTTTACTACTTTGAACATTCATGTGAGTTGTAGATGATGAATCTTTTGAAAGTTCTTTCAGCTATCAGTACCTACATATTTACTGAAGTTTTTTGATGTGAAAATTTCTAATGCGACTTCCAACAAGGTTGCGTTAAACGTTTAACGCTCCTGGGGAGGGGGAATAGAAAGAGACAGAGCGAGGGTGAATGCGTGGCACTCGAACGCATGCGCGTAGTTAGAAAGATACACCGAAATTTCACTTCTTCTGCGCGGAGGGACTCCACGGACTATTTTTTTTTACCTTCTTGCCTCTCGTATATAATCTTAATATCACGTTTGTAGAATGTCAGCATGTCGCAGAATATCTCGTTCCCAAGTTGCTAATTGCTCAAGATGACGTTCGAATTGAAATTCGTCAAATTCGGCTACCTCTTTAATTTAGCAAATAAAAAAAATAAGTAGACTGCATAGCATAGACAAGCATAGGTATGATGTATTACGTTTTCTTTCTGGTCTTCTTGTTGCCCCAGAACCAAGACCCAAGACCTATTGATGCAAGGCCTTGAGAAGTTGAAGTAGCCAAATACTAGGAGGAAATATTGTGTATTTCAATATTTAAATCTACTCGATAAATAGGCAAGAGAATCATTCCGTTTGACAGAAGGAATTAATAAGCTTAGAGATGTTTACAAATTCGGGAAAGGCTGCAGTAGTCATGCTCCACTCCAATGTTATTCTGTAAGCTTCTGAGTTGCACCTGAGTCTGGTGACCTGGTTCCCAAGATCGATACCTCTCGCAGTTTCGACAACTTTCCCTCCCCAAATTCGAATATATTGAGCTCGTTTCCAAGTTCCGCAGCCACAAATAGTTGGAATCCCTTGCGGAAGAATTTCTTATCACTCGAGGTTGTTCACAATCTTTAAGGATCATAAAGTCGGGACGAAGTTCTGGAGATTGCTTGCTTGTCGAGTTAACTCGGAGTTCTAGTGTCGGACCTAGAGTTAAAAGTTTTAAGATCACCTGAAGAACTGTGATGTGCCATACAAAAAGAAAAAAATTGCTTAGTTGATACAAACTTTTAAATGAATTACTGTGTTAGTTAGTTAGTAAGAATGTGTGTTTGGGTAAAATCTTGAAAGCTAAATTAGAACCACTTCCTGCCCCTCTCGGCGCTCAATGTCATACATACATACATCCATACATATCGTCACGCCTTTCCCCCGAGGGGGCTGGCAGAGGTGTACAACATCATACACACTTTGCCGGACGATATTCAGTCCCAAATGTGATAGGGGGCGAGACTGTCGCTATACACCGGGATCCAGTCATGTAGCCTGGTGTATTATTCCAAGAAGATTCTTAATACACGTAACATGGTACATAATTATATTTGTGTGGCTAAAATTATATTTGTATTAGTTGATGTTGTACGAATTTATTGAGCTAACAAAAACATTGAACAATTCCTTATTAAACTAAAAAAGTTTAATTCAAACAATGAATATTGCAACATAATACTTAGGTACTTGGCTAACCAATTTCATAGAAAATAATTTCGATCATAAACTTCCATACCCAATTACCCAACCAACCAAAACACAGTACCTAAAACATTGGCCGGCAAGTGAAGTTTTAATCCACACAAGTTCCGAATTAACCACAATCAAAAAGCAGACCGTAGTTTCCAGAGTGCTTACAACGCTAACAACCGCACCAAAATTCGGACAAAGTCGGACACTAAAGTTTCACTGAAAGCTTTTGTTTCTCAGAACATTGAATAAATCTACATAAGCGTAAACGAAGTGTAAACATCGCAAATTACTCACACGTAACGTGATCGTGGCGCCACAACAAGCCGTACGTGAAATATAAACAAAATAAATGTCTATTGGAATATGATGACAGTATGGACCTAATTGACTATATCTGCAACAGTAGGAGCCACTGTCCATGACTCCTCATCTGTCGTATCCACCCTTGTTTCGGTGCCGTCCAGGGGGGCTATTCCTGCGCGTGAGATAAGGTGAGATTTTATCTCGGTCACTCTCCTACCTATGACGTTTCATCAATAAGGACGAAAAAAGGTGAGACGAAAATCTCAAATATCCGAATAGGGCACCAGGAACATTATTCTGACTCATGAGATATTATTTTGGTCACTCTGACTCTTATGACTTTTCAAACGAGAGAGACAATGACCAAGATAACAGAATCTGACGCGTCAGAATAGGAAGCCTGGCTTTACAACACACTAAAACATTTTCCCAGTGCGTGCTTAGCAACACACGCAGGTTACTGCCAGGTTACTACACAAGCCCTTACTGTCGCAATATCCGACATATATCCTAATAATAAATTCTTATTGAAGGTCTATGCCCTGAGTAACACTGGGAGTGCTGTTAGACGTTTGTGGAACATTCGGCTACCTACCGCCAAAGTAAACAATGATAGAACTGGCGTGGGTCCGGATTCAGAGGAAGGAAGTCACTTTAGAAACTAGGGCTCGATCGGATTTCGCATGAACAAACAACATGAATAAGCTTTTTATCGTGTTTTGGGTCGCTCTATGGTGAAAACAAGCATGAATGGTTATTAGGTAAAAACATTTGCGAGTTTTTTATTCAATGCGTGTTGCTCTATAATACCTACAGTGACCTACATATAGACATGATAAATGATAAAGTTTGTCCATAACGTAACCTTGTAGCGTGTTAGTTTATAGAGTTTTACCAACAGATTGTTGTCAGTTAAGCGTTTTCGAATGTAGCTTAATGAAGAGATTGATTGCGGGTGTATTGGTGTGGTGGTACTAAATAAAAACCATTATGATACTCCATTAAAACTCTGTTAAAAAACACAACCTTTTAATTTTGCAATGAAAAGAATACACATCCACACATTTCCAAGCAACCTGCACATTTACAATGGGTAACTGATTAAACTCTGCTCTATGAATAAAAAAAGCAAAACAAATACTTTTGGAAAAGAAAATCAGCAGTAATTCTAAATGAAAGACTCACAAATCAAACAATAGAATATTTATATGTTCTCCTACTTACTGCAAAGTAATTTCTTACATTGTCTACCTACATTTATTGCTTTTCAAACTCATTTTTGTTCAACTGAAAATAGCAAACAATGAATTTTAAGACTTTGTAAATAAATAAACACTTCAGAAACACTTTTCATAATTTTCTTTCAGTCACAAATGTTTTATTTCAATTTGTGTGTAATATTCAAAATGGTGTTTAATATTTCGCCAAAATTAATCCCAATTACATTGCTTCTACACATGTTCTTACTACGTTGCGGCTTAATCAAATTCAACATAATTTAGCTCCATGTCTCGAGACCAAATTTAATTCAGTTGGTGTAATAATATAATCAGTTCGTGGCCCCTGGTTAATATGGCACTGTTCTCAGAATATTGCAGACTTGCACTTGCAATGAATATAAAAATTGCCTAAGGCTTTAGCTAGTTTAAACTACTCTTAGCTAGCCCCTACCTAAATTTTCTTGCACGAACCTTTAGCCATTTCTTAGGAGACTCTTAACTGTGTCAGATAAGTAGATATTTCGCTGAGAGTAGTAAAATAGTTAAGCAAGGACTTAACTCTTATAACTAGTGCGCATCTTTGTGCGACCTTTTGATCAGGAGCGTCTGTATTGTATGTTCAGACTTAACTCAACAGTGCAGTGGTCTCTAATAAATGTTCTATCTGACTGACTTAAGGTCCCAGGTCATGAATGAATGTCCACTCCAATAATAGCAAATTATTCATTTGAGGACCATCAGATAACACAACAATATAATTATTTTACATCAAAAACTCATTTATAAAAATGTAGTGGCCACAACATGCACTTAGATTTTATAATATGGCTACACCGAGTCCGAGCTAAATTTTACTTTACTGTACTTTTTTAGAGTTACATTTTTGGAGGTTAATGAAAAAAGTCATAAATGTATGAAACTTCTGTACTCCGAGTCTTTTGGTCGGTTCTGATTTCTGAGCTAGCCACTTAGAGCTATATGATATTGCTCGTTATCACTTGCTAGTCGCTTAACACTTTTGGTAATATTTATATTTTCATGCTTTCAGATTATCAAACAAAAATGTTGTTCTATTTTTCACTACAAATTTGTAAAAATAGAACTAAACTTCAATTTAATGCTAGTCCAACCAGTTTTTACCTGCTTCGCCATACCAAATCTGTCAAATTCATTGTCAATCACTACGAAAAATACGTTTGATACCTAATCACATTTTTCGTAGAGTAAGACATATCAACGCCCTTTGCGAATTAGATAATTCGCGAATTGGACATTACGCGACTAAACAAAGGAAAAGTCATAATTTCTTTATGACTTTTCCTTTTTTTTAATTGGGTATCGAAGATACACTTTTGAACGTCAAAGTTATAAAAATGACTCAACCGCTTAGAACATTTCTAAGATCTACCGCCTTGTTCAGAAAAAGAGCCACTACTCAGAAGAAAAGGTAAGAAACAAAAGGCATATTTTTTCAAAAAAATATTTCCCAAATTTTGTCTTAGAACTACGTAGCGTCATAAATTAAAATGTATGTATGTAATTTTCTATTCTCTTTAATGTCTGACTTCTGTGTTTCTCTCTATTCCGCAGTCGTAACCGTCTGTAACGCAATGAAATTATTGCCACAAACGTCTTCAGCTTGGGGCGGCTCAGTTGTACACGTTTATTCATTTCTTGAGATTTAAAATTGAATTTGAGAATAAAATATCAGCGTACGCTTTGCTCCTATAAATCTAATATTACTTTATATTTATAGCTTAGATCTATTTAGAAAGAAAAGACTATTATTTTATTATGAGACATCTATATTTGTCTTAAAATATTCGAGTATGTCTCAAATATTATATCGGCTTGATCTATATAGTTTGTCCACATTATCCTAAATATACCACGTATCAAAGATACTCCCAAGGCGATTTTATTTAATAAACTATTTAACGATATTTATTTTTAACATCATTGTCAGCTATTTTTCACATTTTGATTATTTATTTTACCTATGATTAAGCTCTGCAATGTGAGCACTCTTTTATACACATGTCAGCTCATTTTGCCTTAGTGAGATTTTTCCAGATTTTTTTACCAAGTTTTCAAATTTTGTTAACGATTTAATAATTCAAAATTCAATGTCGCTTTAACGCCTTTCTTGTCAAATGCCTCCTAATCTTATGTCTATTTACTTAGCACACATTCGAATTGTCTTCTCTTCTTCCCAAGCCTTGCAAATCTCCCACGGGATACGGAAACCTACTTAAATATTCATAAAATACGTCTCAATACTTACATAAGGTCGTTTCCCACCGAAAAGGGTTGGCGTAACCTTATTCAGTCCGACAGATGTTATAAAAATCACGGCTTCATTTTAATTTCTTGGTCCTGGAGGCACACTCATGCCCTCTTGCACTGAATATAAGAATTGCCCAAGTCCTTACTTAACTATTTTAAACTACTCCTAGCGAAATGTTAGCTTATCGATCACATTAGGTTAAGAATCTCCTAGGGAATGGCTAAAAGTTCGTGTAAGAAAATTTAGGTAGGAGCCAGCTAGGAGTAGCTTAAACTGGTCAAGCATGGACTTAGTCAATTTTTATATTTAGTGCAATCTGGGGCTGTGGGCATCTAGAGTCAAAACTCTCATGGCCACTTGCACTAAATATCAGAATTGCCTAAGTCTTTAACCTAAACTACTTCTAGCGAAATATTCGCTTATCGGGCACATAAAGTTAGGATTTTCATAAGAAATGGCTATAGGTTCGTGTAAGAAAATTGAAATAAGAGCTAGTAGATTTAACTAGTTAAACGAGGACTTAGGTAACTCTTATATTTAGTGCAAGTGGCTATCAGTGTACTAGGACAAATCGGTATTTGCTTGTCCGAAGACAATTTAAGTAATGTTGATCGGATCTTAGAGAAAATTTTGCAAGCAAAAAAGCATTTTATGTAAATACATACAATATTTATTATAAAAACATATGTACATTTATTTGGTGATCCAAATCGGTCCGGTCCCCTTAATTTGCAAGCGTCATCAATGCTCAATCATGACATACTCTCTAGTATGAAAAAAAACGTATTGTTCTGCTAACGTGACATTGTGCGCCGAGAGGGACTCGAGTACCTAATCGGTGCGAACAGGATGACACGTAATGACCATCGTCATGACGCTTAGAATTTAGTGCCTCAAATATGGGCATAAGAGGTAGCGAGGTCCCTGTTCGAGGTCAAATACTAGTTCCAGATATGGGACATGTCAGTTATGAATACGGGACTTATCGGGTCTGGGTCGTGTTATTTGATTGTTGGAAGTTCGCGGGCGAGTTCGGAACTGGGTTGATGTTTTATGAGGGTAGGCGGACTTTTTGATTATGTTATCTGCGGTTATTTTGGACGGTACCCAAATTATAGAATAGATGCCAGTATGCCCACATCATGTTGGGAACATGTTTCTGTTGAGTTGTTTCTCATGTCCACCAAGCTTTCATTAGGCGATTATTTATTTGACTGTCCATTGTTGACATTAACTTATTGAAGAGCTGTCAAAAACAGTTGGTTAAAAATGTAATGGTTTGTTTAGGTTTTGGTGGACTTTGGCCTTAGTAGTTATATCAAGTCCAATTTTGAAAGATTTAGTTTAGGGTCTGAATTCTACTTAGTGTTTTTTTTTTAATTTTGTCAACGAATTGCCTTTACAAAAAAATTGAGGTAACTCATTATCAATTTAAAAACAATTGGTTATTAGAATTGGGGAGCAGATCTGTTACCTTCTTACTAAAAAAATCTGTCTTTGTTATTCCTGCGTATTATATGAAGACATCAATATAATTTTTGCAGGTTTAGATAAGTCTTTAGAATTGGGCCTACTAACAAATCTTTAGATTCAAAGATACTTAAGAAACACTTCACAAATTCGAAATAATCCGTGTATTCAACGCGAGAAAAATCGCATTGTGGTAGAGACTGCTTATTCCTTATACATACCAATTTTTTGCCAAATAGCAGTATAACGGTACGTAAAAGTACTTCCTTAATATGGTTTAACTCTTCAAATAGATAAATAATAAAAAGAAATGAATAATCTTGACAGACAAGTCCGCCAAGTTGATTTCAACACCTTATTATATTATGATACATATAGAAACATACGTCAGCCTGCTACTTATGTTGAGATAAATCAAATATTCTCACGCCTAAACGAAGAATCAGGAAGGCTGTGAATCCTGACGAAGAAAACGTAAACATTCAGTCGATCATAGTCAGAAACAAACATACATAAGAATAAAAGTTTGTTTTGCACCTCTAAAAACAGGTAATAAAACAGAAATAGGTAAACAAGTTAACGTTTAACTATAATCAACAGTATGATAAAGGTCGTATTTTATGAGTAGCGTAAAAATTACAATACGGTCTTATTGCGATCGGCAGGTCTAGCATGCGTGCCGCGACTAAATATTCTGATCAATTTTTGTCGTGTGAGAACGTGACAAGGCTACTTGTAAATATACGTCTGTCTCGACACGACAATCGACAAATATCACGGCGTGCATGCTAGACGGATTGGGGTGTAAGCTGGACGTTTTGTTTCGGACGCTGTGCGACCGCGAATCGTATCGCCGCGCAATAAGGTCGATTGTCGCGCAGCGTCGAAAACTAAACGTAACCATCATGTCAATAAGATGTCACGGTAAGCCCCTTAGTCCCATATTCTATACCCTATACGCGTGAGATGTTATCTTCGTCACTCTCACTCCTATGAATTTTCAAACGAGTGAGCAACAACCAGAAAATATCTCACGCCTCAGAATAACGGACCAGCGCCTGTGGTGTTATGTCTTGCTCTCACACTCCTGAATGACCAGAGAAAAAAATCAAAAAATTGATTTTTTTGACCATTTTCTGACCAGAGACAATGACCTAGATACTCCGATCAAAGTAGCTCCGATACTCCAATCAAAGTAGGGTTGTTCGCAAAAATGTTTATCCATCTTCTTCGTCTTTGTCCCATGACCTAGAATAACTAAATAGCTCTGTACCCCAGTTCGAAAAGGAATTTACAAATTCCACCCAAAAGTTTCTTCGTGCTACAGATTATTTGATGATCTAAATTTGAATAATTAAGATTTTTATTGAAAAAGAATGTCATATCTTAAATCTTCAATGGGTTGATTGCGAAGCGAAAGCCCTTTAGTTATTTCCAGCTGGTGCTTAGAGGCGCGGCGACGATAGCCGTCAGATGGCTCTTATGTGCCTGAAATTTAGATTTAGCTATGTACCTATTGCTTATGACTCAGTTGGTAGTGAACCTACCTTCTGAACTTGGGGACTTGGGGGCGTGGGTTCGATTTCCACCTAGGGAAAACATTTATGTGTGTGATAAACGTTTGTGTTTGTTCTATATGTCTGGGTAGAAAATTATGTATTTCAAAATATCTATGTATCTATCTAAGTATCTATCTATAGCCTCTGGCAGCCATAGTACGAGCTTTGCTTAGTTTGGGGTCAGGAGACGTGTGTGTAAAAATGTTCTGAATATTTGAATAACAACCGAAACCAGGCGGCAAATAAGCTAACCATATCCGATACTTAACTGAACCGTTGACGTAGAGTTATTATTAAAATACAGACGGGAAACGGCTCAGTATCACTAAAGTTTTACAAACGTGTAAAAAGCGATGATATCCTAGTCGATGAAGGCTCGCCTCTCAAGCCAGAAGGAGCGGGTACGAACGCAGCCGAAGGCACGCACCAATTTGTTCATTGTGCCGACATTATTTAATGTCATCAGCTACATAACAGGAGCCCGGTGTATGGTGACAGGCTCACCCCTGTCACATTCGGGGTTTTTTGTCCTGTTACGTTTGTGAAACATTAGTGATACAGAGCCGTTCCCCGTCCGATTTAACTGAATTGCGCTTCAGTAATAAAACTCCAACTTTGTAAATTATCGAAGGGTTAAAACCAAAGACCACTATCAAAACTGCTCATGCAGTGTCTCAGAGGTAGAAACGTCAAGAAGGGCGCGGATCGACATCTCTACGAGCCATTGTTGCTGTAGGTACATAACACTCCAATGATCCGAATACGATGTTTCCAACACCCGTAAATATAGACCTGAGCCCATTTTTTTCACATTTTCTACATCGATGCGTAATACAAACAGTGTTTATTATTTTCGCAGGATCTCATAGTACTATTCCTTGTAACATGTCAAGTCTAAAGCTAAAAATAACACCCGGGTATGAAATGAGATTCATCACCGCTCACCCGTCAACCGGTTCATTTCCCACTACATGGAAATCGAATCATGAAAATGGCACAGACCGAGACCCGAAGAATTTGTAAAACCGTGTGTCACCACACACAAAGTTGTTGACGAGCCATCGATCTAAACCGGTTTATGATTTTCATAGCCATTCTCGCAACCATGTGTACGTAAAATACACGTGTGCGTATTTAATGTCATCTGCTACCGGTGTATGGCGACAGGCTCGCCCCCTGTCGTATTTAGGACTGAATATCGTCCGACGAATCGTTAGTGCCACCCACACCTCTGCCAGCTCCTTCGGGAAACAGGCGTGACGATATGTTCTGATGTTATGTGATATGTTGTTCACGCAACCGATCACGCAACACATCGTAATTCTACGGTAAAGCAATATTTATAACCATAAATCAACTCGTTTCACACTAGCATCATAAATGCGAAAGTTACATGAAAACTGACAAACTTTGTTTAAACGAAACTATAGTTGAAGTGTCCGATGTAAATACAACGTGATTTACGTATAAATAAAACAAAACGTGGAAGTTTTCATTTCACGATGACATTACTGAACAGATGTACCTGATCTCTGACAATAAAATATGTATACCTACGTAATGTAAGATGAAATAAAAACACCTATCTATTTAATCCTGATAATGCAAAAATAAAAGAGACCGGGTAAAACCGGAAAACGCGGCATCAAATAAATGATTGAGATCATTACGTTCTCCCATTTCCATACATCACTAATCCAATCTGTTTTCTGTTGACCGAATTTCCTATTTATCCAAGGCCCCAAGAAAACACACGGCGCTAGTGATGTGATCCGTTTACCGTGACGTCACACCGTAAAACATTTACGGCCTATCGGAGACTTTGCAGACTTTAACGTTCGCCTAATTACGCTATGTGGTGTAATTAAATTATGTCACCATTTAATGAGGCATTCGTTTATGTGGAACGCGTAAACCATGGATTAACTTGTGATTTAATTAGTGTAATGAGTTTGGGGATATGGCAGGTTCGGATATTGCGCTTCATGTTGACATGGGAGTAATCGCCACCTAGGTGATTAGTATAGGAGGGGTATATGAGTAGGAATATCATATACATTATATGGATACAAGATTAACAAGTATCGTAATTGAATTTGGAATAGCTTTGAGTAGACAACTTTGTAAATGGACCGAGTTAGGAAGTGGACCGAACCACCGCGGAGGGGTTAAATTGAATACGGATTAACGGAAACCGCAAGATGAATGACGACTAGCTGCTATGCAAAGAGGTGCAAAGCAAACTGGAAGTTTGAAAATGAAAATGATTTGCGAATACATTTTAGTTTTGGCAGATTTTCTTGTAAGGGCCAAAATAGACAATATTTTTTTAAACTATGATATCTCATAAGAGTGTCTGACGAATGGTCTCTAAATAAAAACCTGTCTCGTATTAAGAAATCTAAATACTTCGAATTACAGTCCTTTTATAGCAAAAATAATATTCTTATGTCTGTTTTTGTTTAATTATCAAAAAAAAAATCATTAGAGAAAAGACAATGGGCAAAAATAAAATGGACGTTGGTCCAAACGCCCGCAGGGTTGACACTACAGCCAATTTGTAGATAAGGCTTTTAGGTTTTCGCATAATAAATCTCGCTGAATTCGAACCCACAGTTTTGGAGATATTTTGTATTGTAGTTGTGATATGTTAAACCTTGTAAAAAGAAAATTAAACGAAAAATTGAAGCCAATCCACCCACTGCACCCACCATGCAGGTCACGTCATCGTGATTCGCGACGTCACCATAGAGGTTTTGTTAAACATTTCTGATAATATATTCATATTTTACTATTCTTAAAAATAAAATATATCCATTTCTGTAGGTTTAATTTTACTGGGGTTATACTTTTCTTTTTCAATAATCTACCGAATGCGCTATCTGCCAACCCTGCGGGCAAACGTATACCTATATATTTATGGACCAATTTGCCCATTGTCTTTTAAAAATATTTTTAAAATTTCTACACCTTGTAGCCACTGACGTTACTCGTATCTAGGCTTGGGCCAAATTTAAAGTCGCTAACTTTTAAAGTTTATAAGAAAATCGGCGCTGTCATACAAATACTGATATAGCTAGACAGACATATGTACGAGTACGTCGGGGTCTTATCATAAAGGTTCCTTTTTACCATTTCTAATAAAAACTGTCTATTATCTATTATTTCGATACGGAACCCTAAAAATTCGAAAAAAAGATAGCTGTTCTTGATAATCATCATAATCAAAGCTCAATTTCCATTGCAAATTCAATGTAAAAGAATAAAAAGTCACGTCTCTGAAATTAGAGAGAATTGAACGAATTGGGGTGTGGATGATACACCGCGACGCTCTTAGACGAGGAGCTACTGTTCAACTTATTTACCCGTAAAGGCGGCGAGGTCAGGAAATGAAAGTTTTCAATGAGATGTTATCGGTTTCGTTCAGTTGAACAATGGTGGTTAGTTCATTCAGCTAAATCTCTCTTTAGATTCTCGCTCTTTGCGATTCTCTTAAGAATCTCTCCTTAGATTGGGCGCTCTAGTGGCTACGTGCATTGTACGACATTCGCCTGCGACAGCTCGACGACTAGACGCACCGACAGGCTGCAGCCGAGAATTCCCATACATTTTGTTCAACGCTCCGCACACTAAATATTCGGGACATTTTGCACACACGGCCACCTGGCCCCAAACAAAGCAAAGCTTGTACTGTTGTCGCCCAGAGACGAATGTACATAAATAATATATTTTTGAATAAATAATTAAATAGAAATTAACACCCAGACATAGAACAAACACAAATGTTTCTTACATAAATGTTTGCCATAGGTGGGAATCGAACCCACGCCCCCAAGCTCAGCAGGCAGGGTCGTTACCAGCTGAGCCACCGAGGCAGTCAAGCTCACACACTGACGTTTGGGTTTCTACAGCGAGCTGTCGCACCCTCACGAGGCACGATGTGCACGTATATGTAGGTTCCATAGGTAATACATGTTTCCTGTCATATTTATTTAGTGTTTTGTATTTTTCAATCGAGTTAATTTAAAATAATGAAAAAGACATAACACTGTCTAACTATTCCAAGGCTATACAACGTTCATTAGCAAGAGGGTTGTCATTTAACAGCTTAATTAAGCAATGACAGCCTCGTTGGAGAAGGTCCGCCTCTCAAGCCAGGGGGAGCGGGTTCGAATCCAGCAACATGTAACAATGTCAATCTTTGAAAACAATTAAATAAATTCAATACAATAGTATGTCACATGGAGGATAGATACTAATATTACACATTTGGGACTGAATATTGTCCGACAAAGTATGGGTATTGTATTACCCTGCCCCCTCGGGGGAAAAGTGTGACGGTATGTTAATTTAAAAGAAAGAAAAAGACAAAATACTGTCAAACTATCCCAAGGCTATACAACGTAAGGGGGTAGTCATCTATCAGCTTATTTGAGCGAGCTGTTCCGAGGATAAACATCGTCTGTTCGCAAACGTTCAGTTTTTCTTCTTCGTGCAGTGTTTTGTCTTTTGGGCTAAAGTAAGGCTAAAGTGTGTTTTAATGAAGACGGTTTTTAGGCTACTTCCATTTATCATTTTTTTTATTAAATCGAGACGTTGCAAAGTTGTGTCATAAAAACACAGAACAGATTCAAGATTCACGATTATTGAAATACTAGCTGCGCCCCGCGGCTTTACCCGCGGTTAAAAAGTATCCTATGTGCTATTCTAGACTATAATCTATCTCTTTGCCAAATTTCATCCAGATCTGTTCAGGCGTTCTGGCGTGAAAGAGTAACAAGCATCCATCCATCCATCCATCCATTCTTGCAAACTTTCGCGTTTATAATATTAGTAGGATGTGTTCTCCTAAAGCGCTTCACACACGGCAGCTATAATGTACATATATTAATGTACATTACATCTCGGGCTTCTACGAATAAGCCAAAATATACATTATAGCTGTCGTGTGTAAAGCCCTTAAAGTTTGTAAAGGATTTTTCTACAATTCAGGCTTTTGATGAGTTAACCTTATCTTTTGTTAAGGTAAATACTCCTAAAACAGTGTGACAGACACCTAACTATGTTTTTACTTTCACAGGTTTTTTAACGCCTCTTGCTCTCAGTCTACGACCCGTCTCTCAAAACTGCTGATCACAGAGCCCATGTTAATTCCGACGCAAATTAAATTACGGCGAATTACGCGCGAATTTCTCTATTTGGCGAATTTTTGCCGAATTCCCGGCGAGTTTTTCGCCGAAGTTCTGACGCAGGCATTGAATTCTTGAGCGGATCTCGGCTTGAGATAGGTCCATTAAATATTCAAGGCGTCTATTTACGACGTTTGCTTGTTTGAGACGTCTTCTAGCTCGCTGTTTGGATAGCAATCTTAAATACTCCTCCAATTAACTACTGACTCAGTAACTAGCAACAGTAGATTTCACAAGAATACTTTATAGGCAACACTTTATAAATAGTCCCCCATAAAAACATAGGTCCTCTGCGTTTGCCAGCCGCCCAGTAGCGTCGTAGAAGCCTCTGCGGTCGACAGCATTTACTAATTAAAATAAGCTGCAAAGATGTCTGAAGAGTAATTCCCGAGAAGCATAAGATTGAAATGATTTTATGAAACATTTTATTGAAACCGTACTACGCTTTTAATTTATTAATTTTCCTGCCACTTATTTTACTAAGTCTGATGGAGGCTTAAAGTGTGATGGAAAGTGCAGAAGCTCTACACAAGCCAGCCCGGCCGCGCTGCAGCCACAAAACTGGGTCACGCCCCGCGCTGCAGCAGACCTTTGAACCGTGGCTTTGAATCGAAAATTACTTTCCCAACAACTCGTGCATTCTTGACGAACGGCTTATGCAATCGCGGCGTCAGTAGTTTTGAAAGGGTATTAGGCTGTTGCAAACAATCTCAAAGGGCTCCTATGGAAAGTTGACTAAAATACATATGTAAATGTATACACACATCGTCACGCCTTTCCTCCGAGGGAGCTAGCAGAGGTATACCTCTGCTAACTCCCTCGAAACTCGAACTCGAACTCCTCTGCGAAGTGTAGGTGTTGTATTATAATACAACACCTACACTTCGCCGGACGATTTTCAGTCCCAAAATGTGACAGGGGGCGAGCTTGTCGTCATACAACGGGCTCCAGTCATTCGACTATAATTGTAAGACAATATGGTAATAGGTAACGTGGAGACACCCCATGGGAGACGTCACACACCCCATACGACACGCCAATTAAGGACTTTTAGCCATCATGTCGAATAATAACACATGTATGTAGCTCATATAAGTCTCGAAAAGCCGTAAAAATCGTACCAATTCTGCAGTAAAAACCTGCGAATGACTACAGCCCCTACCCTCGACCTCACACCTTCAATACAAAAGGAAAACAAAACTCGGCTCATATCTCAGCTTTTCACGTCCTAATCCTTGACTTTACTCCTAAATAATACATCGGGCGCTGTTATCGTCCCGCCGCGACTCGACCTGGGCCGGGCTCACGGAAAGGTCGCCGGTTTTATCCCAGAACAAGGGGCGAAGGGCTTAAATAAAGGGTTGCCTTCAGAAGGCGTCGTCGAATCAAATCCTATCAAACATTGAAAGTTACGGGACCGCTCTTGACTTTTGGCTGAAAGAGGGCTGGTGAGAGGCTGCTTCCTGGTAGCCTTTGCAAAATTTAACTCTTTTTATTTGTATCTACTTTACTTACTATGTCACATTATACAAAGCAAAAATAGTAAATTTAGCAAAATAGAATTAGACCAACTGCAAATTCGACCAACAGCAAATTAGACTAACCGCAATTGGACCAATCGCGCCTTAAGGACTATACTCGTATTACTATCTTTCGTTTTCAAGCACTCACAAATTTACTTTACTTATTACTAAGAAATAAAATATATTAACTTTACCTTCTTTGTATATCTTTGAAAATATTATGCACGTTCGCAAAAATCTACATAAATTTAAATTGAACGGTGACTATCACAATTATAACACTAGAAATAAGGATAGGATAGCTGTACAGAGATCTAGACTGACTAAGTCAAAAAAGTCATTTTTAGGCAACTGCGTTCGTTTTTACAATAAAATCCCGAAAAATATAACAGGGCTCACCGAGGGAAAATTCAAATCACATGTAAAAACTACATTAATGAAAAGAGGATATTATAAGGTTAAGAATTATTTAGAAGATAAAGATGTCTGGAGCCTTCCACTTCCGTCAAGTAGCCACTAGTATTTATAGATATTACCTAGTTGTAAGCCAAAATTTTTGAGACTGTAATTTATTTATTATTTGAAAAAATAATGCCCCTCAGTTTCTTGCCTGTTCTTCTGAGTACAGGCTTTTTGTCCGAACAAGGCGGTCGAGTCTATATAAATAACTTTGACGTTCATAAGTGTATCTTTGATTGAATTGAATTGAATAAAAACATTTTGACTTTTGACTTTTTTTGACTTTTATTCAATTTTATTTAAATTTTACTTTATTTATTTCATAATGAATGCTAGCTGTGCTCACAGCAAAGACAACACGCGGAAAAAGCCATTACTGTTATTATGTTCGTACAATTCAATTTAATTGTTGACTGCCTCGGTGGCTCAGTTGGTAGTGAACCTGCCTTCTGAACTTGGGGGCGTGGGTTCGATTCCCACCTAGAGCAAACATTTATGTGATGAACATTTGTGTTTGTTCTACGCCTGAGTGTTAATATCTATTTAAGTATGTATTTTAAAATATCTAAGTATGTATATCAGTCTCTGGCAGCCAGAGTACAAGCTTTGGGGTCAGGCGACCGTGTGTGGAAGTGTCCCGAATTTAGTATTATTATTATAATTAATGACTTATTAAATTAGATTAAAATAAAGTCAATGCTTTTCACATTATTGATAAATATTGTTAGTCACATTATTGTTATTGTTATAACAACAACACAAACACGCACAAACACGTTATTACACGCACGTAGAAAACAATAGAAGTAGGTACGAGTACAACAGGCATCTTTATAGATAAAAGCAATCTCTGCAACGATCAACAATGAGCGATAAAGCACCGTTCGGGCTTTTAACAGAAACATCTTATTCATTACAGAGAATTGCAGCACGATTTTCAACTCGAATACTCTCAACTATCGTTTATTGCATCGCTTTATTCGATTGGACGACTGCAGAGGGCAATGTTCAACGACGAATTGACTTTCTTAAAAATTAGATTTCAATTGTCTGGCGCTCAAAATAGAAATATGTAGTCACAGGAATAGATAGACTTTAAAAGCTTTTATTGGCGACAAAGATTTAAGAAAAGATAAAGATTTCTAATATTTTTGCCAAGATAAAGCTTTTAAAGTTAGCTGTTAGGTTGTGAATGTGTTGTGAATGCAACAGCAGTTGAAACGATGAATACAAACAAACTTTTCAACTGAAAATGGCTAGCATATCGTAATGGAAATGAAAATCTGAAATCTTATTTTAATCCTTACTAATATTATAAATATGAAAGTCAGTCTGTTCGTTTGTTTGTTTGCATGTTGCAACTGATCATTCTGAAATTTTGCATATACGTTGTCAGGAGTACATAAAAGAACATAGGATACCTTCCATTCCGAAAAAAAAACGGTTCCTGTGGGACCGCGGGTGAAACCGTAGGGTATATGGTTATATGGCTAATGGAAAATAAAACCTTAAATTATACCGTACATCCGAGTACATATTTCTTTTTTAACTGTTAGTAATTATAACTAAAAGTTCAAGGACCTATGTATTTAGTACTTGTTCCATAGATAAAATCTTGTTGACCGTAGGACAGACTTAAAAGTGACCTCTAGACTCTTTTAATAGTTACTTTAATCCTAAGCACCAACGCAAACGCTTTTACTTAGATTATCCAGAAGCGTACTAATATTAACTTAACAAATATCTCATACTAAGTCGGTGGTTTATGGCGGGCACGAGCTGGGCACGCGCCGAACTCCGATAGGTCAAATATATAGTCCGGTTAATCCTGCTCTAAAGGCGACAAGTGACAAGTTATGGTAAGCTGACAGTGACAGCCTTCATATATAGTTTGTAAGCACCTGGAAAGTATGAATGTGAATAGCGTAGATAAGGAGATGCCGTAGTATAAATGATAGTTAGGCACAGTTGCCGAGTGCGATGTGTCATTTTCTAACAAAGGTCGATGTAAACTGAAAAGGCGTAAACGAAACGGGAGGTATTGATTCGATTTATTATTTAGTACCTGGATGTCCGAGCTTTGCTCGGTTTTTTTTTTATTGTGTTTTTTGAAAAATAAACAATTGATTTTAGTCTAACCTCAAAGCAAACACTCATTGACTTCGTGTTACTTAACAACGCCATCTGCTGTTGTGTCGTTAAAGCAATTAGTTGCTCACAAAAAATAGTATTATTATTCGCCAATAGATGTCAGGAAGAGTCATATTTTTGTTATTTTTCTACCAAGTTTATGTTTAAGTTGATTATCGATAAAACACGAATAAAATGACATTTTCTAAAAATGATTCCTAGCTAGATCGATTTATCGCCCCCGAAACCCCCAATATACTAAATTGTATGAAAATCGTTGGAGCCGATTCCGAGATTCCAATTATATATATATATATATATACAAGAATTGCTCATTTAAAGATATAAGATTATCATAATAATTTAATAATAGAGGATACTACGACGTAGCTTACGGCTACGGTGGCGTAGCAAACAGCTACGGCGTAGTACAATGGCTAAGCAAGGCTAATCGTCCCACTCAGGTTTTTTACTGCTTAAGAACTGGTATATTACCGTTACAGTTTTTAGTTCAAAACGAAGGCTAACTGATATCTCACTGAATCGTTTTTAAGCAAAGTTTAACTCAGAACGACGATAAACTACTACCTGAAGAACCTTAACAAAAATGTAAAAAGAAAAATGTTCCTGAATCTTTATGAAATATTTTGTCTTACCATGACTTAGGTTAAACGAAAAATAATATAGCAGAAAAATCAGCAAATATACCTCATTACCGAGGCTCGCCTCAGGAAATTACGCCGTCAAGCAAAGGAATCGGCCGCCTGACAAGAAATGACTGACCTTAATTACGTGTACATATGTGTATATGTTATACTTTTTAATATGAAATACCGTTTTGCGCAAGGGTAGGGTGAAGGTACTTCGCCCCTAATTATTGGCTGTATAAAAAAAAACGAATTTTATTTTTCGCAGGAAAACACAGTCACTTGGTTAATTACATTTTACAAATTTTAAAATACTTATTATTCACATTCGATAAGACCATTTAATTAATTTCGATTTTATTAGACCATTTTCTGTATTATCCTTTTTTGATAACTTTAAAATTGATGTCTTTCCTTTCTCACACATTAAAATTAAATCAGGTGCAGACGTTTAGTCTTCTACGATTAGTTCAGTTTAGTAAGTAGTATGTTAAAATGGCACCATTAATTACAGTCTTTGCAAGGTGCAAAATTGATTAGGTTTTTTTGTTATTTTTAGCTGAGGACTTTTCTAATTCTACGGCTTCATTAGCAATCTTCGGCGATAATTCGGGCTATCGCGAAAACTATGGTCGGTTAGTTCGTCACTCGGCGATGTATCGGAAGAATTATCGCTCACGTCAACCCCACAGGAAAGCGACGAGTTGACCGCTAATAAAGACAAGAACATCGCCAATAACCGATAACGATGATTTCAGCGCGACAACGCGACACGAATTATCGCGCGCTAATAAAGCCCCAACATAAGTATGTTTACATATTTTTTTAGCGTGACTCAATGCTTTGTGTCCTTCAGCAAATGTTACATAGGTCCTCTATTGATCGTAGGATGACGCACCTAAGGATTAATAAGCCCTGAATAAAAATGACTGGTGAAATAGTAATTTATAAGAACGATTTCGAACGGTCATTAATTTGTTTCAAGCCTATCATTACGGCTTTGACGATGCCTTCCAGTAAATATACAATAACATGTTTAATTATAAGAGCAGAGGCTCGTCGGATGTCCCAAGTAAATATGGAATAACAAAGTGGAAGGAGTAAGTGTGTTATGATTACCAGCATAACATACCTAGTCTTTCCACTTCGTTCCTCGTACTCGGTCACTGTGAGAGAGTGTATAGTAAGATTGTACTGATTGTAAAAAAAAAGGAAATATATTCGTAAAAGCCAAGTAGCTACTTGACTTTTGCGAATATATTTCCTTTATTTGGAGCCCTGGGGAGGAATTCAGCTAACCTAAGCTGATAGCTAACTGAACTGTTGACGTTGCTTTTGTAAAAAAAACGGACGGGGAATTATTCAGTATCACAAATATCTCACAAACGTGCCAGCTGGACTACCGGTAGCACGCTTGTGAAACATTAGCCACCGTCAGTTTTTTCAAGGCTCTTTTTTTTAATAATTATTTGGGCCCACGTTTGACCACAACACACCTGATGAAAAGTGACGATGCGGTCTAAGATGGAGCACGCTTGCCCATGAGGTGCCGTCTCACTCTTGTCTTGAAGAGACCCAGGTTGTATCTATTGCTGGGGAACACCGAGGCAGGAAGTGCGTTCCACTCCTTGACAGTTGCTCGGCTTTGGTGAGTAGAATAGACAATTTTTATTTGTGAGCAAAAAACAAGTAAGTACCTATACAAAAAAAAAAAAAAACGAATTACCCCCTGGTGACAGAGTTGTCCGCTTGAAGGCCTCTAAAATGACTTGTCGGTTGTTGTTCCAGGACAAACAACCAACAACCGTTGTAAGTTTGCATGCCAGTAAAGTTGTATATAAATACGTTACATTACTTATTAAGCTGTCGACTATCGATTTTGTTCAGTCCTCTACAAATAATGGTGCTGTCCCTACATTCCAGTAAGTAATTGCTTTTCCATTATAAGAGCAAACAAATGAAGGCAAATTACCCGAAAGCAGGCGAATCGTGTCCAAGTCACGCTTCTCATATTACTTCCCAGTTACTTACCTAACTTCAACTGCGCGAGTGAAAAAAGTTTTTCAATTATATTCGTAGCTACCAAGCTTATCGCAACAATGGAAACATTAGCATCAACAAGTCCATAACAAAGACAAAGATGCCTTTTAAATGCAAAATATAGTTGTAAAGTATTTTTTGTTAAATAATTTTGCTTTGTTGCGTTGCGCGTGTCAAATTTTGTCTGCACTGATGCAAATAGCGAGTTTTTTCTTGGCCGTAAATTATAAAATCCAAACGACAGAAAATAAAATATAATAGCGATAATAGCCTAGTTGGTCTTAATTTTTTTTTATGTAGAATAGGTCGACGTTTGACCACCAACTCGCCTGATGTTAAGCGACGTTGTGGTCTAAGATGGAGCACGACGACCTATAAGGTACTTATTAATTACTGATACCTATTATAAATAGGTATTTGTAAGTTTATGTATTGGGGGATAACCGCTCCGGGACTACTGCTGTTTAACTAATATAAATTCTTAAACAAACAAAGCAAAGCATATTCATAACTGAAACGGTTACATTGGCTATGGTTAGCTGAATTGTCCCCGGTTCGTTTTTTTTATAATTTGTGTTAAAAAAGCGATGATAGCCTAGTTGGAGAAGGCCCGCCTGTCAAGCCAGAGGGAGCGGGTTCAAACCCAGCCGACGGCAGGTACCAATTTGTTCATTGTGTGAACATATGTGCATATGTATTGCATGTCATCTGCCACATGACTAGAGCCCGGTGTATGGCGACTGGCTCGCCCCCTGTCACATTTGGGACTGAATATCGTCCGGAGAAGTGTGGGTGTTGTATTACACCTCTGCCAGCCCTCCGGGGAAAGGCGTGAAGATTTGTTATGTTATGTTTATTTATGTAAGTAGGTATCTATTTTTTTATCGTATACTAGTTATACTATACATACTACATATATATACTAGATATACTAGTTGACCCGACAGACATTGTTCTGTCTTAACTTTAATTTTTAATAAAGTTCCGCTTACCTTTTTATTTTTTTCTTTCTTAAGATCCTTCTCCTGACAATAATAAACACAATAAAAAAAGAATGAGCGAAAATGTTCCATCTATTCACGCGTGATGCGATGATCAAGGGAAATAGAGATTCATTTTTGTATATAAAGGATGTCCTAAACTACAGTCTATAAAATATAAACAGGCCCTTAAAAACTTTGTTCTTTATTAAAAAGCTTAAAAACAATCACTGAGGTTATGAAACTTTAGCGAAATTGCGGCCAGATTTCTAATAGATATTGTTGGCGTTGCCGTTGTGGCATTATTAGAAAGTACCTGGATGGCCGAGCTTTGCTCGGTATTTTTTTTTTTACTTGTGTTTTTTGGAAAATAAACAATTGATTTTAGTCTAACCTCAAAGCAAACACTCATTGACTTCGTGTTACTTAACAACGCCATCTGCTGTTGTGTCGTTAAAGCAATTACTCGTAGTTGCTCACAAAAAATTGTATTATTGTTCGCCAATAGATGTCAGGAAGAGTCATATTTTTCAGTTGAGATTGATTATCGATAAAACACGAATAAAATGACATTTTCTAAAAATGATTCCTAGCTAGATCGATTTATCGCCCCCGAAACCCCCTACATACTAAATTGTATGAAAATCGTTGGAGCCGATTCCGAGATTCCAATTATATATATGACGGCGCGTGATATCATTGGATAAAGAAAATCAGTTTCCGAGTTGTTAATCGATAGTTTTAATCTGTGGTTTTTCACGATTAATCGATTTGTTTATGGTCATTTAGAGCGGTTAACACCGAATGGAGTTGCGTTTGGGATTTCGGGCGAACGTCATGTCTGTCAGTCAGTGTTTGACAGGACTGGGCTGAAAGCGGTCGCACGCAATGGTCATTCGTAAACCCATTACTCTAAATCGCCAATTATCTTTGTGATCATTCAATAACTAAGTAGTCTAAGTGACTGTATAATTAAAATAGTGAAAAGCCTACACTGATGTCCCCTTATTTCAACGTTCCTGAAGTTTGACGCCCACCATAGATACCCGTGATGACGAGTTCATGGCTCAGAAAGTAGACACGACACCGTGGCCTACTAGATTTTCCCCGTCACCAAAAGTGGAAGGTCACAACGCGGCGGCCTTTCCTATGTTTCTTCGACATCAGTGAGATCAGATGCGACGGCGTGGCTCCTCCTTTCCTACATTACCCCGACATATATATATATATATATATACAAGAATTGCTCATTTAAAGATATAAGATATTTATATATATTGTGACCAATTATAATTAAAACACTAAATGATCTCAAGGTGGAGTTTTATTCCTATTTTAGCTCAAACACGGTATTATAATACAAAACCGGAAGGAAAACCAGCGTTTTCATAATGTAATTTTGTTTGAGAAGAAAGGAGGGTAATTTGAAAATTGTGCTGATGTTTTTGCAACGTTTTTGTTACACATGCGACTTAAAGTTCAGAGTACACTACATCGACTCGACACGTCATATTTATGAGTTAAAGAACAATAGCAATGGTGCCAATGATTGTCACTGTCAAAAGGTCGTCATTTACTTTTGTTAGCGGTTATTGCCGTTAGTTACTGGTGGAAATAGTTGTCGCTGTTATTACCCGACTGCGCAAGAAAGAGGGTTATTTTTCGAGTGTATGTATGTAAGTATGTATGTTTGTATGTGGGTATGTTAGTATGTGTGTATGAGGTTTCTTTGGCACGGCCTAAAACCTGAACAACTTGATGGATTTCGACATGTGAGGTGTCATTTGAATCGTCTTGATAGTGGAAGTGACATAGGGTACAACATTTAGTTGCCGGGTTTTTTGATTTCCTTTAATAATGTTACTTGTTAGCTTTTTATTAGCAACTTGCTTTAATCATTATATTAATTATGGTTCAGTTTTAGCAATCGCGAGCGCAGTGAATTGCGATATTGCTAATAGTCGCTTATTTTGAGCTAGTAAGCCTCAAATCGACCAAAAATAAACTAGATTTTAAAATTAATTATAAATTCTCATACATACAACGGAATTTCAAATAACAAACATTCATTACAAATCGCTTTTCTAAATTGTTTCACGCGGGCACGATCATCAATTCCAACTTTTACTTTACGTGATACAGTACCGGGTATATTATTTCAATGTTTTGCTTTTAGTCCTAGCTCGATGTTTGTAGTCGATTCCGTGTCGTGTTGGCCCAGTGTACTATTACCGTTATTTTACTTCTGGATGAGCGCTGGCAACCATCAAATTATATCTTGTGAAATATTAATTCAGTAAAGGGGAAGATTACATTTTTTTCCTCCAATTTCATGTTATATTATCATACGCGTTGGGATACTTTCGTGCTTTGCTCGCTATACAAAGCCAAAGCTAAACTCTTGTTTGTTTTACTATCTCTACATAGTATACATAGTAACAGTAACTCTACATAGTAACAGCTGCTTTCTGCGTCTATCTGTCTCTTGTCTATACAGGGTGTTAGAAAAACCCTGTTGTATTCACGAGGTGCGCATCCAGCATCGACTACAAGATGCAATTATGCTACTTCAGAAGCCTCTTCAAATTGACTCTTACAAATTTTGAACACACATCGCGCTCCGCCCTCCTAAAGCGCGAACGCAGCCACTAATCGCGTCGGTTTTATTTGTAAACTATTCCCCTCGTACCGCTACTTTCTAAGAATAAAAGCCGCCAACATATGATACAGATTTGTTAACATTTTTGTAAAATTTCCATTTTTCCTTGTGTTCTAAAACCGGTAAAACCTCTTGCTTTTTTTAACGTACATGTTTTTGGTATTTTTGCATGAATACTTATAAGTGTGTGTAGATGCCCTAGAACCAACAGGGTTTTTGAAACATGCTGTATATTCGCTAACTCCTCCCAAACTACGCAACAGGTTTTGATGTGGTTTTCACCATTATGTAGATAATTTTTCACGAAATGTTTAACGTGACGTTCTAAGCCAGAACGGATCGCTAGTAAAATAAAAAGTAAGCGTTAATTATTATTAAGCCTTTATTGTCTGAGTCTAATCTGAGAGTCTGAGATTTTATTATATATCTATGATGATGTCTTTGCTCAGAGCGTCGGGAGACGCAAAGGCCTCCTCCAGTCTTCTCCATTCGTTTCTGTCTCTAGCGATTCTTGTCCATAATGGCCCTGCTAGTGCTCTTATTTCATCTGTCCATCTTCGAGCTTGTGCACCTCTTTTCCTCTTTGTGTTTAATCTGGGTGTCCATTCGGTCACTGCCCTAGTCCACTTTGCAGTTTTTTCCCTTAGCATGTGTTCAGTCCATTTCCATTTCAATAGCTTTGTCCTTACTATTACGTCCTTTATCTTAGTCCTTTTGTACTCCTACCTATACTCTGAGCGTAAATGTAGCATAGGTAGAAGAACTAAGAACTTATTAATCGGCATCCTATTTCGATCTAAGTAGCGCCATTTAAGCCAACGCAGTAGTTTCCAACAGCATCCCCTTTTCCTCCCGCGCACTGGACACGTGTAGTAAGAATAGAATATATCTAATGACTCCGTTATTCCGTAGCGGAAGACGAGACTAATTGCAACTTGCTGACATCCTGGAAGGGTCCGGCTGAAAACTGACGCTGGACGTTGCATGAAGAACTCCGTCTACTTATAAGCTCTGTGCCCGTATATGTCTCCACCGATATCAATATCGATATCGGGATCAGATTGAGTTCCGTCCGACCGTCTTACAATGGAATCATATAAATCATATAAATATCAAATGAAAAAAAAATTGGTTGCCTGTAAAGTCGGTATACGGGCGAAAGTTTTACGTGACAACGACTTTTTATGTCTGTCTCTCTCGCTCTTAGGCGGGCTAACCATGCCCGAGTGGAAGGGACGCGTGCCTCTCACTCGCTCTCATTGTGAGCGCATAACGTGAGCGGAGCGTAACGCAGTTTCTTGAAGTGTCACCCGGCAAACCAATTTATAAGACGTTGTCACGTCAAAACGAACTTATACTTTGTGGCGTAAATTCCTTTTTAGAATGTCAGTTTTTAGAGTGCGCCACACGCGGGTTCTTCACGGTCAGCTCTCCATCAGATCATTGAGTCGACCTAAAAAGGATTTTGTGCCACAAAGTATACCATGTTTCATTTGTATACCATCACTATTGCGAGGCGGCCGGGCGGTGAGCTTGTAAGTGGATGGAGTTCTTGTGTCTATTTTTGTAGAATTTCCTAGCGGGATGTCCACTACGACGTTATTTTCTAAGACATAATTTATTTTATCATACTTAAAATGGTTAAGAGAAATGTTTAAAATAGATACGGTAGAGTGTGTGCATAGTAAACTTTATGTTCCATATTATAGACAATCACATTACTTACTGAGAAGCGAGTGGCAAAGTTTAACTCTAGACCGCATCAAAGTCCTCGACTTTGTCAATACCGCGAATTCTGCAATTCCGAATATTCCGCGAATACCCACTAGACATTTAGATGACCTGACCTTTGGATGAGTGCTGTTAGTAAAATAGTTCGGTGGTTATTTGCGAATATGCGAAGATTCCACGTGTGTTTGACAGATATAACTTGTGATTTGATATTTTGCGATTGTAACTTATTTCAGAAATATTGTAAAACCTACCGTTAGTCTAGGGCAGGTTAGCTCATTTCAATTCCTTACTTTGACCTAAAATTAAACAAATCTTAGCAATCCTCAAGTTTTTTACGACCTGTTTTCTTTGTTAGTTAAAATTACGCGTAGTTTCTTTGAAAATTTGTAGAAATGGCCCTTTTCGTGCACAGCCTTTCTACGGATCAAAGAGAAAGTATTTGGGTTCGAAAGAGCTGCGAACCAGCTGTAGAGATAATTATAATAATTAGAAGAGAACACGACGCTATGTAGGGCTCTTGTTACAGTCAAGACTTAGGCTGGGGCCACACCGGGATCACCGATTACAAGTTAGAAAAAAGATTAACTGAATTCATTACATCATCTTAAATTACTATAGTACTGTTTAAAATACAACGGATGTGTTTATGTAACGGCCCGTTTTGTGAACCAATTAAAAAAAACAGTTTTCATTTAACATTCGATGCCGTGAGTAAAATTTTGGTATGGACAGGAACCACTGGGGCTATTCCTACGCGTGAGATGAGATGAGATTTTATCTTGGTCACTCTCACACCTATGACGTTTCAAACGAGAGCAACAAGGACGAAAGAAAGTGAGATGAAAATCTCAAACCTCCGAATAGGGCCCACGTAAGGTACGTTCATAGGGTGCCGGGAAAAAATTCTTAATGAGCACACTTAAAAATAAACTGAGCGTGCACAGATGTGCTTTTCTAGTTCGGCTTCCCGTCTAAGCGATCAGCTAGCTTTATGCAAGTAAGCTACGGTGCGATACAGTAGATAAATTCAAATTCAAATTATTTATTGCCACAAAAACGATTGCACAATTACATTTATGTCACGCGATAATAAAAAAAATAAATAATGAAAATAACAATGTCAAATTCCAAGATAATAATAATAAAGACTAAAATATAACTCATTATATTGACTGCCTCGGTGGCTCAGATGGTAGTGCACCTGCCTTTGAGCGTGGGGGCGTGGGTTCGAGTCCCACCTAGGGCAAACATTCATGTGATGAACATTTGTGTTTGTTCTAAGTCTGGGTGTTAATCCTACTTCCTACTAATATTATAAACGCGAAAGTTTGTAAGAATGGATGGATGTTTGTTACTCTTTCACGCCAGAACGGCTGAACAGATCTGGGTGAAATTTGGCACAGAGATTATAGTCTAAAATAGCACATAGGATATTTAACCGCAGGTGAAACCGCGGGGCGCTTCTAGTTATATAAATAAGATTGTATTTAAAATATATATGTATCTATATCAGTCTCTGACCGCCATAGTACAAGTTTTGCTTAGTTTGGGGTCAGGCGACCGTGTGTGGAAATGGCCCGAATTTATTTATTTATATAATATAAATAATAAATATTATTTATAAAGATTTATGGAAGTAGAAGAAGCAAAAGAAGTGTGCCACGATCGTAGCAAGTGCTGAGCTGGAGAGAAATCGTATCTGCCTTCCCCTACGGGTCCAAGTAACATTTTTAAAAGAAAAAGAAAACACCCGGCTACAAAATGTTGAATCGTGTGTCACCTCCACTATCAAGACGATTCAAATGACACCTCAGACTTCGAAATACATTAAGCTGATTAGACTACCCTCATACATACATACGTACTAACACACCCGGCTGCAAAATGTTGAACCGTATGTCACTTCCACTATCAAGACGATTCAAATGACACCTCAGACTTCGAAATACATTAAGCTGATTAGACTACCCTCATGCATACATACGTACTAACACACCCGGCTGCAAAATGTTGAACCGTATGTCACTTCCACTATCAAGACGATTCAAATGACACCTCAGACTTCGAAATACATTAAGCTGATTAGACTACCCTCATACATACTTACGTACTTAACCTACATACATACACTCGAAAAAAAATAACCCTCCTTCTTGCGCAGTCGGGTAAAAAGGCGCAACTATATGTATGTGTGTAAGCTACGGTGAGGCCTTAGCTTTTAAATGTAGAGATACTCTATGTAGAAGTGTAAGGTGTCGGGGTAAAGTAATGTAAAGAGAAAACATGAACGATGCTCTTTGAATAAACTTTCACGAATATTTAATGAGTTTCGAGAACGCCTTTTCTAATTTCTTGTTTTGTTTTCTTAGCTATGTTACGAGTTAACAAAGATTAAATTACAATCATTTATTCAGCCATTTCAACAAGCAAGTACCATTGTTTCAATGCTTTTCACGGTTCGTTTAACGGATCAAACGGAAACTTCCATAACCCAAAAGTTGGTACAGCCCACAAATATTCTAAAATTTACCAGACACAACAAGCAACTTCACAGTTTTCGAAATTAATGTTAGAAATCTAATACCACGGCCAAACCCTGGTCATATTTATTGGCCGATAACCTTGGTGGCTAAATTGGTTGTGATTCTGTCTTCTGCCTGAGCTGAGCTTAGGGGGTCGGTTCGATTTCCACTTACGGCAAACATTCATGTAATGAGGTGATGAGGATGTTTGATCTGATGATGTTTGGGTGTTAATATCTATTTGTTACTTATTAAAAATATAAATGTAGATAAATTATATCAGTTATAGTAACCATAGTACAAGCTTTGTTTAGTTTGGGGTCAATACAAAAATGTGTGTGCACACACGTTGGTCAACACACAAATGTCTCGAATGTTTTTTTTACACAAATCTAAGCCTTGGGTACAAGACAGCAATGTGCGTATCTTTCGTGTCTTTGGACACAAAGTTAATTTTGAAGCCAATGTGTCACGCAGTAATAAGGTTTAATATTGGCCATTTCAAATTGAAGCCGAGTTTGGTCCCAAAGATAAAAGAATGTGAGGCCGCGGAATGAACAATAGCCCAGTGGCCGAAATTCAGGCCTCATTCTCGTGAAAGTTTCACGAGAACCCGCCAGCAACCAAAAACTGAGCTCACTCTAGAATAAATTGAAAACTTCGAATATTCACCGCACAAGTCGAAGAACAAACGACACTTACAAGAAGACATTTACAACTTTGAGAATCATTTTAAACTTAAAGCTGAGACCTGATTGAATTGACAGGAAAAAGGCACGTAATTTTAGAACTTAAAACGTAATTCCTTAACAAAGGCTGCCTTATAATTTAAGATTTAGTTTATGCCTGCTAAAAGTCGTCAAAAGAAAGTTGTATTACGCCCACGTACTTAGTAAATAGGTATTTTCAAAGAGGAACGTTTAGTATTTTTAAGGTATCTAGGCTGCTAGGTCGAAAAAAAAAAGATTTATGCTATACTAGCTGCACCACGCAATTTCACCCGCGGTCCCACAATAACCATTATTTTTTTCGGGATAAAACGTCCCTGATGTTCTTTTCTGTACCCCAGACAACGAGTATGCAAAATTCCAAAACTATCGCTTGAGTAGTTGAGACGTAAAAGTGTTACATGCAAACAAACTCACTTTCGCATTTTTAATATTAGTGGATTATCATAAGCAAATAAGATAGCAATTGAATCAAACTTTTTACGTTTAAAAATTAGAAATTAGGTTACAGAAAGAAGCACTATGAACAAAATAACGAACATCAAGAAGTCAACACAACAAAGAATCAGCTTTTGTTAAAATATGAAAGCTGGTTTAGAACGTATGTATCATACGTGGGTAAATCAATCCCTTTGATACACAATAAACTAATATTTCTTGTAACGTTTCCTTGCTACAATCAAAAATTCAACGTTTAGAGTTAGGCTACTTTTCCACCAGCAGGGGAGCGGTGCGAGGATGTGTAGCTAGGAAAATAGCTGTACCAATTACATCATTTAATTGTTTTAATAAACAATAAATATATGTAATGGGGACACTTCCACACACTGTCCTCTGACCCCAAACTAAGTAAAGCTTGTACTACATGAATATAAATAATACTTAAATTGATATCAACACCCAGACATAGAACAAACACAAATGATCATCACATAAATGTTTGCCCTAGGTGGAATTCGAACCCACGCCCTCAAGCTCAGAAGTCAGGTCCACTACCAACTAAGTCATCGAGGCAGTCTTTTTGACTTCAGTGGTGGTGGTGGTTGACTACGTGGTGGTGACTACTTTTGGTGGTTTTTTTTTTGTACACGTTCTCGCACCACTCATGTAAAAGATAAAGATGATTTATTTGCATACAACATGGTTTTATAAAATATATATGTTGGAATATTCAAGCAAAATGTCCAAGTGCAGTGTGTTGCAGCCTTAATCTTACAAAAACACGCTCTGGAGCCCTCAATAAATCCAAACGAACGTTTGCGAACGCGTCTTTAATTATTCAGGGTGCTCTCTATACGCGGATCCGTCGGGCTTGAGCTCCGTGCCTTCGCTGTGTAGGGCTGCCATTAACTTTTTGCAAAAGTTTAAACATGACAGATATATGAGACACACCACACCTTAAAGTTGCAGTTGATAACTAATTTTTTCCCACATTAAATTTGTTGGAGTTGGAGTTGATAGCGTCTAGAATATTTTAATAAAGTGAAAACTATGTACGAGCATTTCATCAAAATCACTTCATTGTGATTTAACATCATCATTATCATCGGTGCCTGAAGATATCCACTGCTTGTCAAAAGGCCTCTCCTAATGATCTTAACGTACTGATGGCAATTTGTTCAATCTTGCTAGATTGAAAGCCCATACTAAAGTATCATACGATCTGATCACGGAAATAATGTACGCCGACGACCTCTGTTTTGTGGCGAAGACTTCGGATGGCCTGAAAAGTCTAATGGAACGGTTTGACGCAGTCTGCTGTAGATTCGGCTTAAAAATAAGCGTTACTAAAACGGAAGTTATGGCGTTGGGTGCATTGGATCTTGCTCCTGTAAATTTACGGCTAGGCGAAACGACTTTGGAGCAAATTGACAAGTTCAAGTACCTCGGAAGCACCGTAACTGCTAAGGGCGACCTGGATACAGAAATTAATAGCAGAATTAGTGCCGCTTATGCTGTTTTCGGGAAACTTAGAACTAAAATATTGTGCTCGCATGATATTAAGCTAGGTACCAAGATTTAGCAATTTATATGGCGATCGTCTTATCGAACCTTCTGTACGCCTCAGAGACTTGGTGCTTGTACCGTCGACATATACGAGTTCTTGACAGATACCACCTGAAGTGCCTTCGCGATATAATGGGTATTCACTGGTCAGACCGTGTGAGAAACACCTATGTACTAAGACGAGCTAATGTTTGCGGTATCGAGGCGTACCTAATGCGTCGTCAACTACGATGGTGTGGACACCTGTCAAGGATGTCCAACGAGAGAGTGGCGAAGCGCATTTTCTTCTCTGAACTTCAGGACGGCAAGCGGAAACCTGGCGGCCAGTTTTTAAGATTCAAAGATGTTCAGAAGAGACACATGAGAAATTGTAACATTGAGCCCTCTCGTTGGGAATATAAAGCTGAAAATCGGCCTGAGTGGAGACGACTTGTGCAGAGCCACGTCTACGCTTTTGAAGACAGGAGAAAGAGCGAGTTGGACCGGAAACGTGATGAGCTAAAGAGCAGGCCTCCCTCAAATATAACTTACAATTACGTAAATGGCATCTTGACTTGCAGTGATTGTTCTAGGACTTTCAGTGCAAAGATAGGCTACATAAGCCATGTGAGAGCACACCATCAAGGCTCACAATTTACCTAGCAGAAGCAATAGTCACCGTGGCCGGAATCGGCTAGGAAGACATCATCATCATCATCAATGATCTTAACAACAACCGGTCTTGTGGTACTCGCATCCAGCGTATTCTGTTTACTTTCACGGTTTTCAAGCACTTGGCAACCCTAATCTTGCAAGCACCTACGAGTACCTACAGCAGCTACAGTTTCGACATAGATAAGACATTATCAAGGCTCCTTCAGATATGCCTCCGTATCTCGCCAGTGGGACAATAGGCAACCCTACCCAACCCTAAGTAATATTACATTCCATTTTGATGGTTCGCTTCGGTTTCGTCCGTGATTCTGGAACTCTGTCGGAACGAGACTCGAGTTGCGGTACAGTGTTTTTTACCTATTCTGTAGCGAAGGTATCAGGAAGGTAGATAAAGTATGAATTTCTTTCGGCGAATTAAAACCTTTCGTGAACTCTTTCGGTCTCTCCGTGAACGACAATAGTTTTTTGATTGTCAGTGGACAACACCCCTAACAGCGTTTTAGTGACGTGTAATTTAGGATTGTTTAAACTTTTTATTGATAAAAAAACGCTTAGTTCTCTTCTGAATAAAAGTTCATCACACTAATATCTATAAACGCCGATGTAACTATCAGTTTCACATCTTTTCACTCGACCAAAGTGCACTGACAAGGTGATTAAATTTTTAACCGTCTGTTTAAGACAGTTCTTCAATAAGCCATTGTTAAATGAGCGGTTAAACAAATAATCAACATGGATCTCCGATCATATTTGGATGTATAAGGGAGATACGGTACGAAAACCTAAAAGTGGACCGCATAACTTAGGTGCTGCACACAATTCACCGTAGTCACAAACAAACGCAACCAGTAGCAAGAGTGATAATTATTGTTGTCTCGTTCTCGCTATAGTCTTTTGTACGTCTCTCTATCATTGTTTTTGATACACGTAATCTAATACTGTCGACGGAGGTGTGTAGTGTCCGTCTGCTTGTAGTTTTATTGGGTCCACGCGTTGCGTACTAGAAATTGAGACTCGTGCTGCTTCTTCCTTATATTATTTCGATGCCATTGATATTTTTCTTTGTATGGGTCCTCGGCTAGATGATGTGTAAAATAAAATGGAGCTATGATATTATTGACTCATAGATGATTAAATTAATCTTAATTTTGTTAACGAATTAAGATACAAGGACTCGTCACAAACTTTTTATGATGAGGTTGCTTTTTATGTTATATAAGACGTACTTTTAGAATAACTACTTTTAAATCTTAGAAAATCGAAATATCGATTTAATACATTTTAAATAACCATCGCATTTGATCGAATCTTTGACAGATCCCAAATCGATTATCTACTAAAACCAACTCGATACCGATCCCTGGCTGTGTCGACTTTCGGCTTTCGAGTTGCGTTGGAAGAAATCTTTTCACGACGTAATGTAGACGTGAATGGGGCTCATAAGGTGTCCCATCGTCATTTCATCCCTCACGCGAACACCTTTCGATATCCATTTTCCATTATCTGTGGAGATTGCGACGCAACCGTGATGTATTGGGAGAACATAACTTGGAAGGTCCATCGCGAAGAATGGGAAAGTTCGGAATTATGTTTGTTTATAGAAAACGGAGTCGATTTTCTTCTACGATTCTTTGAACAATAATCAGAAAGTACTAATCATAAAGATTATGTTAGAGGACATGTAAGAAAAAGACAGCATTTTCGTTTTAAATCATCATCACCATTTTAAAGCTGCCTCTAGTTTGGTTTAAAAACATTAACAAAATTGGTTAATATTCCGCGTTTCGGTTACTGTCATTTCTATTTTAACCCCTTTCATTTCAATGAAATTTCTTTTCAAAATTTCTGATCAAAGTTCGAAATTACAATTTGTCCGAAGCGACGTATTCACCAAAAATCAAAGACAAATATATTTTTAGGTGAACGAAAATATTGATACGGCGGCGTGAGGTTCCAAAGACGAGTTAAGGTTATCGCTCATTGAAGCGACTCTGGACCGCCTCGACTAGTGGTCAATGGGTGGACGCCGCGTGGTCAACGAATTTCCAAGTAGTCTGTCAGCGATTGTCACTTGTCATTTACCAGCCGCCACTAACCGTCCGCGCGTTGACAGCTTACGCTAATGCGATCCGCAGTTGATGTAGTGAGCGCATCTAGATGATCCATACAAGTTCATATAAAGAATACCTAACCGCACCAAAATGAGGCGGTGCGTGTCGGGTCCCGGGTAATGAGTGATAACCTTTAGGGCCAAAGTGCCGGAGGCGTACGCACTGCCTTCTACAAAAGCACTGCGTAATAATTGTAAGATAACTTGCCTTTGATACCTTTCAAAGAATACAGTTATACAGAAAAAATATAACCGAGCACTGAGATATTTGAAGAAGAAATCAACCGAAATTTAATGAAAACATGGCAATTTTCGTCATTCATCTTTGATATTGTAATGTGAAACTTATATTAACCTAATCTTAAAGAACAATTTATTCATTAGATAAAATTTCCCTACTCCTAAAAGAGCAAAAAGAAAATCGTCCGGAGTGCTCTATTGATCCGTGCGTGCATGTTACTATGTTTTGATGATTATAATTTTTAAAGAAATAGTTATTTGTCAGGCAAGGCTGCAATAGTTGATTATGCACCGAGGGAGTTGAGCACTGTCTTATCTCACGGGCGGCTTATTGAACCCTGAGCGTAACGAGGGACTTATAGTATAACGCCCGAACGAAGCGAGGGATTTATTTAGAGTCCTGAGCGAAGCGAGTGGTTCAAGCCGCCCAAGACGAAGACACTACTTTGAAGACCAGAAGTGAATACTCTACATTCACACCTTCTGCGAGGCTATAAAAAAAACATAGAAAACATGTTATACTACATCTAACCCCTTTTTTTAGAGTTTTGAGTGTTGAAAACCAAAAAAGAGGCGTCGTGACTTTGTAGGTTTGTATTTTCTAAAACTTGTGATTCTTCAAGTGTTAAAGTGCAATAATGATGGATTATTAACTTTGATCGGTTCGAATACGAGTACAAGAGTGTGGACAAATGGCACAAACATTTCGAAGCGCGACTTTTCGTATTCCCTACAAAATTTCATTTGATAAGGGAGTGATTTGTCGTCGCAATCACTTGATTATCATTACAACTAAGAAGTACGTAATTTACTAGACACTGGCAAATGCACACGACGTGCGGCGCCATAAGTTAGGAAAAAAATTGCGTTTTTGTGTTTTCAATTTAATGCAGCTGAGTTCTGTTTTTTGTGGTGGCCAGTTCGATTATCGAATAACTCTTTTTACAATGTCCCTTAGCTGAGTTTTTATTCAACTTAACCTCTTTGCTCGAAAACTCCCATGAGAGTTTCATAAATGCAACTTACAGACCAATATACTCAATCATTATATTATTTACAGCGTGTCTAATAATAAATTTAAAATTACAAACCAGATTAACAATATAAGTACATAGGTATTAAACAGAAATGGAAATAACATATCCTTACAAAAAACGTAAAATAAAAATAAAGAAAAAACAAACCAAAACAATCATACAATTTAAAATAAATAAATAAAAATAAATTGTTTTCAAATACGACGGTACCTCCTCCACTCAGTTCCAGAGACAAGCTGGTTCCAGAGTGTCATTAAGGACAACGATTTATTGAGACAGTTCATTTTAAACCGTATTGAACTCTAAATAAAGTTTTTATTTATGAGACGATTTATTTTAGCTTGACGTGGCGGATCAGTAAAGTTAATGGATGACGTACCTGTAGGTACAAAATGTGGGATAAGGTAAAGAACTTATTCTTATTTTGATTAATATGCTATATTAATCAAAATAATACGCATATTATTCAAAATAATACAGTAGCTCTGTGAGCGGAAGACCTCGTGACTCTGTCTATCTCAGACATTTTGAAAAATTTCCAAAAACTGTTTGGGAAAAATAAACATAATAATTATCGACCCTGCTCACAGAATTTCACGAGACTGGTTGAGAAATGCCACTTGTAGAGGAGAAAAGTCGGACATCCGCCGGACACATAAAGTTGTAAACGTAGCCCAAGCTGAAACGGAGACACTTCGCTCACCTAACGTTCGCTCAGTCAACAAATAGAAAAGTAACTTTCATTTCTTTGCCTGACCTTTTTACCACTAAGCGATAACTTATCTGCTTCACAAAGAATTCTCTTCGGAAAGGATTTTTTGAAGATACTTGAGCCCTCCTACTAAACTGAAATGAAATTGAATATGTTACGTAAGTCCAGTAAATTGCGCGCAGTAAAATCCAGTAAACGCGTACTTTTTAATCGACTTCAGGAAGAGGTCCTCAATTCGTCGGAACATTTTTTTTAATGTTTCCCGATTACTCGAAGACGCCTGAACATATTTGTTTTTTTTTTATAAAAACTGTTTCTTGAACCAATCTCTAATGTATTTCCGCTCTAACGTCGCATTACGTACGTCAAGGAATATGATTTTTTTATCCTATCTTGGAATTAATCTTATAAAATTTACTACAAAAACTTTATAAAATTTGATCTTTGAAGCTAATTTGAATTTTTATACAATTTGATATTTAAAGTTAATTTAAAAAAAGAATTTAATGAAATCTACTAGATCAACAAATATTTTATTTTATTTTAAAGGGTATACTACCCAAGTGGTCCCATTTTAATTTTATTGAGATCGGTCAAGCGATTATAAAAAATCGCTTGACTTCACTTTACTCTACTTCCAAATTGATCCCATTGTCAAAATCCAGTTCTGATCAGAAGTATTTTTTTACATTAAAGGATTATTGCAATAAAACAACCTAATACCATTTCCACAAACCAATCTTTCTGATCCTTTCTGATCCACAAAGATCTTTCTGCATCTTTTCAAATCCTTGAAATGTCTCATCATCTTTCTACTAAATTCCAACAGAGTCTACGCGTCTCAAACAAATCCACGTGAAATCTCTACTCGTCACCGTTTACAGTCCCAACAACCTTTATCACGTAGAGTTAGGGGTTAAATCGCAACATTTGGGGGCTGGTAATAGGTTGGTAATGATGGTCGTGACCCCGTTATGTCTAACGTCACAAGTTGATTGCTAATACGTGTCGCAGGTGTCGGCGTGTGATAGGCGGAAAATGGAGCTGGTTTGATATTTCGCGTAAATATTAGGAATTGTGATGGATTGGAAGCGATGTGGTGAAACTTATCGTTTTCTAAGTTTTATTTAGTGCGGAAGTTAGTTTGATGAACTAAGTCAAGTAATTTAAGTTAAGTTTGATGAACTAAGTGAATCGTACGTGAGTAATTATTATTCCCGTGTAAAACACGGGAATCATAATGTGTAAAAACCACGTCAGTTTCCATAATAAGTCAAGTAAGTTAAGTCAAAGTCAAGCAAGGCATATGCCAAGTGCTGAGTTTGATGTGGAAGTGGGAATGTACCTTCTAATGAAGTATTAGAAAGTAATTAACAACATTAAAACACCTATAGAACAAATAAAACTGAAAATCGGTTTATTCGTTCGGGAGCTACGATGCCACAGACATAAACACACACACACACACACACACACTCACACAGACACGTCAAACTTAATGCATGATTCAAAAGATTCAAACTCACAAGTGTTACTTCTTTATAATATTACTAGTTCAGGCAATTTTTAAATTTTTCGTTGCGTAAGAACCATGCTCGTACTTCAAGGGATATTCTTAAGAATTAGCGAAAACGGTTCAGCTGTTCTAGAGATTTGCACTTGCACATTCAGCTATTCATTTTGTATTATAGATATTATCAAAGTAGAAAGCAGGATTCTCCATCAATCAATAAAGAGAGGAAAGCATTTACGAGCACTTAAGGGAAGGAGTATTTACTTTGATCACAATGTACACTGTTTTCTTTGGTCTAAGGGGTTAAATTACTTTTTTTTTATTCTATGATAGGCTAGCGCATGGCCACCATCTTGCCTGATGTTAAGCAGCGATGCAGAGTACGATGAAGCACGCTTGCCTGGAAAAACCGATTCACTCGAGACTTAAAGATACCCAGACTATAACTATCAAGGAACACCCACTCAAGGCGAGTATTCAATTATTTTAAGTACAAGCTGCACCCCGCGGTTTCACCCGCGGTAAGAGTATCCTATGTGCTACTCTAGACTATACTCTATCTCTGTGCCAAATTTCATCCAGATCTGTTCAGCCGTTCTGGCGTGAAAGAGTAACAAACATCCATCCATCCATCCATCCACTCTTACAAACTTTCGCGTTTATAATATTAGTAGGATTATTTCTGTTGTATCTACCAATCATTAATTAGCAAGTAAATATTTTTCTACCCGCAAAAGATATACCTTCTTAGCAATAAACGTTGCGTAACTTCAGAATGGTTTTACAGTGTTTTGTCTTTTTCTTTTTTCTTACTAATTGTTGAACCCGACCGATAAATATCAAAGACTGTGTAGCTCTTCCGAGGCTATACAATTATTGCTAAGCAATAATTGTATAACAGACAAACTAAAAGGCCTTTGGGCTAGAGAAGATAAGGCGAATTACCTCTACAATTCTCAGGACAATACTCAGGCCTAAAACATAGAAAAGCTCTTTCAAATCTAGTAGATAGAAACTTATTGTTGGTCTGAATAGTTTCCACCCATCGATATAGTTATATACGAGTATGTACTTAAACTACGTTCTAGATTTCATCATTCGAACATTGTCTTTCTTTCACTCCACTGTACTGAAATCCGTGCACCCTACATTAGTGCAGCTTGAACACACACGCAGTGTGGTAGTGTACGGATCGAGTAAACTGCGATCTAGCGCTGCATGTTTATACCTATAAAGTTTAGTTAGACAACAAAAACAATGTTTTAGCGCTGCAGTAAACTTGCAATCAGTTCACGGCGGGCAGGCCCTGCTGTCATCAAGTTGCAAGTTCGGAACAACTTCTCTAGTACGTAGCATTTATATCTCAATGTTTCCACCTCGATGAGAGCAAAAAGCATTTCTTCCTAGGTCATTACCATTCATTCCCGGAGTTCGTCCAACTCAGTGCGAAATTGCAAATAATGTTCCAAAACGAAAAACAACGAAACAAGTTACTCACTAATGTAATTTGCATTCAATTTCGCGTTCAAATTAATGTGTCTGTCCAGAAGCGGTTTGAGTTGTCCTAGTTAATATTGAAATTAAAGTGCAAATAAACAAAGACATTTTGAACGCTGCGCTGTTCTGAATTTTACGTTCCATTAGCATAAAAGTGAAAATCAAAAACATCTCGACTTAATTGGAAAAGAGGTCATCATTTTGGGACACCAGAACTATTATAATTTTCGAACAGCTAGAACCTCCGCAATGAAACCTGCTTTAAATTGACAAAACACATTAAAGTTAATCCAGCTTTGGACAAAAATAGCAACCTACATTCTCCGTTCCATTGTAAATAAAAAGGAATCCTAAAAAATTATCACCACTTTTCTATCGCTGCTAAAGATATACCTACATGTGAAAATCTGTTGGGTTGTTTGTCCTTCATTCAGACAAAAAAAGGTCATCGATCGATGTGATTTTTGCTCAGAGCTTGTTCAATATACACATATACTACGGGTTCTCCTATCGGGTTCCCGAGAGAACCAAAAAATCATTCCCGAAAAAGCGTTTCCCAAATCAACGTCACTTTTTTCCTGCCGCCTCAGAGATATCACTTAACTCGTTAAATTTGAACGTAACGTTACGTATGTTAGCTTTTAAGTAGTAGGTAATGTTAACATACATACAAATTGAGATATGGTAAAGGTGTAATACAACACGCACACTTCGCCGGACGATATTCAGGCTCAAATGTGACAGAAAGTGAGCCTGTCGCCATACACCGGGCTCCAGTCATGTAGCAGAGGACATTAAATACGCACATGAGTTCACTTAATGAACAAATTGGTGCGTGCCGTCGGCTGGAATTGCGCCCGCTGTCTCTGGCTTGAGAAGGTTTAGTCGTACACTGTCCAAAGAACAACTAAGATCAAAAATGTCTATAGCGCAACGATACCTACATCTGACATTTAGACACTAAGGGCCTCATTATAAAACGACGATCAGTCGTGAGTCTCAATTTAAACTCTACTAAAAATTTGCTCTAAATCAGGATTCATGAACCAAGACTGATCGTCGTTTTAGAATGCGGCCCTAAGTAATAGCCACTCTCTATTTTTAAGTAAAGGGTTCAGTATTCACAATCATTCGGAAACGTTTTCGATCGGAACCCCACAAATTTCAAACTCAAATTATTCGAATCTCAGTTCGAATTCATAAGTTTTTAAACATGATTCATTCTTCCGATTTCTAAATTTTAGACTGAGATTCGAACAATTTGAGTTTGATATTTGTGGGTTCCGATCGGTAACGTTCGAGAATGATTGTGAATAGTACCGCAGGCGCCCTTTTTTTGGCGCGTGAGATATTTCTTGGTCACTCTCACTCCTATGGCTTTTAAAACAAGAGAAACAATGACAAAAAACACCTCGAAATGTTAGACAAGCCCTCTGATTACGTTCAACATTATTCTGTAACGCAGGTGCACGCGCCGAGTCCCGGCGGGCACACGGCCCAAGGTTCCACAATACTGTGGAATATTAAACACACTTCGTTACTTCCAATTGCTACAATAAACATCATAGTAGCGCTTTGGGACTTGTATTGGGATAGGTAATACGCTTTTGATGAAAGAGCTTTCTGTATTGGGATCAGGTTTCTCTACCTCTCTTTAGTATTTAGTGTAGATTGAATTAGAGAAACAAAGGCAAATAACTCGTATTTAATATTCAGTTATTTAATTAATGACTCAAAGTCTTAACTACTTGGTGCTGTGATGCTTAAAAACATAATTGTATCCGTGGTGTATACCACGGATACAATTATGTTTTTAGTAATTCAAGCTGACAACGTCTAGTGTCCTAGAACGTCTAGTTTGCAAAATGTTGTTTTTTTTAAAAAAAAAACAAGAACATAGGGGCGGAGGTATACTCGTAGGTAGTTAATTTAATTGTTCATGAATCAAAAAAAAAACCTTGTTATTGTAGGTAGATACTCGTACAATAGGTACAACGTATTATTGTATGCTCAGATCAACCTAGAGAATAAGATGGCGCACGGCGTATGATCTAAGTGAAGCCAAAACCCATCCAAAAACTACGCTACTGTCGTATAGGTACACAACACTCACACATTGACGCAAAAAACTACGCTACTCGCTTGGTCATTCTTATCTCGACATTATGTACATTGGGTTTATGGTATAATTTCGTGTACTTAAATATACATAGTGCATTATAAAAATGTGGCCAGGACTACATATTGAGGTTCTTTTTAAAAACTGTGCAGTTTTTTTCAAGTCAATTTTGAAAAAGCCGTAGCATTAAACTCTTACAAATATGTGCAGTTTTAAAATATTAAATCTCCTGAGGTTGTATATTGGAACGGAAATGGCTAACGTTTAGTTTGGAAATTAAAATTAGTTTTCGTGCAATTGTAAATGTTTTTCATGGCAACATTACCACGTACACACATTGAAAAAGTGTCAAATCTTTTCCTCTATATTGATCTGAGATTGTATGTAGAAAGTATATAATATAGGTACAAACATAATAGAATTATTAAGGTAAGCCACAAATCTTCTTCTCTTTTGCCACAAGCAAAGTGTTGTCTCTGTGGCTTTGTGGCAGCAAATGGACTGCCAGTAACAACTGAATGCACTTAACTATAAGATAGACACTTCATGTGTAAAACAAGTTCTAACAAAGAACTCTCTTAAAAGCTCTTGGAGTTGTTGGAAAATCTGTGCCAGCTTGTTCTAAGTTACGGTTTTATTTCGTTTTATTCAGTTTAGCGACCCGTGCTGGCTTCGCAAGGGTGTAACTTAGAGAAAAATAGATTTGATTGCTTATTTTTTATTGAACCATCCGTGAAATGTTATCTACTTAATTGTGGAATCTGTTTAAGAATTAGCGGATGTACAGACAGAGACTGTCAGACGCGGAAAGGGACTTTGTTTTATACCATGCACGGAACAAGTAACATTATTAAAAGAAAAACAATAAACCCAACTGCAAAATGTTCCTCTCGGCGCACAATGTCACGGTTCTGTATCCTATGTAACTTCCACTATCAAGACGATTCAAAGGACACCTCACATGTCAAATTCTATAAAGCTGTTTAGGCTCCAGAGCGTGCCAAAGAATAGGGTAAGTACGTACATGCATACATAGATACAAACATACACTCGAAAAACATAACCCGCCTTCTTGCGCAGTCGAGTAAAAAGAAAACGACGAGAAATCTTTTACAAAAATACCTTACAATCATAGCGGCAGCGGAAGCTGCGTACGCATGCGAAAATCTGAGTTACATCGCGAAGGAGAGTATACGCCAAATATAGGTAGCTTGTTTGGAGGTGGGTAAGAAATTTACGTATATCTCCCTTATAAATTGGATAACTAATAGACAGCAAGCGAGCAATGATTGCTAAAACAAAAACAAAAACAAACATTATTCTCACTCCGCGCTATCCAAAATCTAAACGTAATCAATATCAGCTCACAGCTATAAATAACTCCATTGTTTCAACGTAAACATTACTGTTATTAGAACTGCGAAACTCGTTAACAGTGTTAACAGTTTACTGTTATAACTGTGATAATCATAAAACGAGTCAATAACTGCATTGATGCGATACCCACAACGATTGAGGCCGCTCGTAAAACATTTATTAGAATAGTTTGAAAGATTTAAAGTATTTTATGAGCGAGGTTAGTTTTTCACGGCGCCGTCCGTCAGCCTTTCAGCTGATGGATGTAAACAATGAAAGCGTTATCCGGCATATTTATATTAACATCATATTGATAATGTAAATTTTAACGTAGGTAAAGTGAGTTAACATTTTGCCGCCCATTAGCTACTAACATAAAAAAAATCATTATTAGATAATGGAAGATACACTGTTTCGGAGACTGGAGTATATTATTATACCCTGCATTGTACGAATTTACAGTGATAACTTATGAGTTCAAAGTTATAACAATAACACTACCACCTTGTTCGAAAAAGAGCCACTACCCAGAAGAACAAGCAAGAAACTGAGGGCACATTTTCACAAAAACTGATAATTTAGAGTCTAATAATAATACAATTTAGAGACACTATAATGAGAAAAAAAAAATTTAGAGATACTAATAATTTAGAGTCAGGCATTTATTGTAAGGCGTGTCCGTGTTACGTGTAAAGTGTTGTGTGTGTGTGGCGTGTAAAATGTTATCTCACTCATCACTCACTCTGACTCATCGGTCCAATGGTGGGCCTCTCCGTCATTCGTCACTAAGTCCAGTCGGGGTAGACATTTAAATAGAAAAAATTCCGGGGTGCGATTTTTTTTTCTTAAACGTCGTGGGGGGTGGTTGGAAGTATAAATCTCGATTTTCTAACTAATCCCGGTAGAGCATTCGCCGCCATCTTGTTTTAAAGTTCAATTTTTTCGTTTTTCTGAAATAACTCGTTAATTTTCAACTTTAGAGCAAAAATGGCGTTATCCAAAGTTGTTGGAAATTTAATTTCTCACAAGTTTGGTTATGATCATTTTTACGCTAGGATCAATATTTGCAGAGTTATACTATTTTACGATACGATGCGGTAATTTGACAAAATTGCGTGCTAAAGACCAGCGCAAATCTAACGTAACAAAACGCGCCGCGAAATTCACTGACAAACGCCATCTATACCTACTAATGGTCGTCAGTGCAAAAATAATAATTCGACCCTCATTTATGTAATAATAAAAAAATAAAAATTCAGGACACTTCCACACACGGTCGCCTGACCCCAAACTAAGCAAAGCTTGTACTATGGCTGCCAGAGACTGATTTACACACTGAGATATTTTTAAATACATACTTAAATACATATTAACACCCAGACATAGAACAAACACAAAATTGTTCATCGCATAAATGTTTGCCCTGTGGTGGGAATCGAGCTCAGAAGGCAGGTTCACTACCAACTGAGCCACCGAGGCGGTCAAAAATAAAGTTCAGCAATAAAATAGTCTGCGAGTGAAGCTCCTTTCATTTCAACAAACTCAGGAAAACAAAACACGTTAGGCTATAACGCGGGGCGCAACAAGCAATACAGAATACACCTACATTTTAGAGGTGGACAAGAACATGACGTGTCAACATCTAAACCGCGCTGCGCAGCGTTCTTCACATTTGCCCAGGTCCTTACCCTATTACCGCATCAGAATCGCCAAGATTTGTTCTGTATGCATTCCTTGACCTAGTTCACGTTATTTTGTGACGCAGCATGCTGCAATTTGGATGCAATCGTGTTTACTAGGTTAAAAGAGGGCGTGTTTGTTTCCCGACGTCCATCATTCTGATATCGGTAGGTACATTTCTGGCAGTTCAAGATGAGTGTTTGTTTGTACGGTACGTCAATCACTTACAACGGCTGGAAGGATTTTGTTGTGTTATGATATAGTGCTAGAGTTTACATTTGTTTTAGTTAACAGATATATTGGAGGCTAAAGCTTAGCTACCTGAAAAAAACAGTGGAAACTCGGTGGCTCAGTCGTAGTGACCCTGCCTTCTGAGCGTAGGGTGTGGGTTCGATTCCCACCTAGGGCAAACATTTATGTGATGAACATTTGTGTTTGCTCTATGTCTGGGTGTTAAAATCGATTTAAGTATGTATTTAAATAGGTAATGTATATCAGGGCACCGTGTGTAAAAAATGTCACGAATTTATTTATTTATTTTAAGTAAAGTAAACGTAATTCACTTAAAAAATGCGAGCACTTATGACCGGAAGAGGTAGCAGGAAAAATTAAAAAAAATTAAGTGCCTCCTATCCTACTTCCTACTTAATATTATAAACGCGAAAGTTTGTAAGAATGGATGGATGGATGTTTGTTACTCTTTCACGCCAGAACGACTGAACAGATACGGATGAAATTTGGCACAGAGATAGATAGATAGAATAGCACATATGACACTTTTTAACCGCGGGTGAAACCGCGGAGCGCAGCATGTACTTCATAAACCAATCGGACTAATGTACAGAATAGCTAGATTCATAAAGCTATTTTTAGCACAACGATTTTACCGTTAAAGGTTAAAATAATTATCATGATTCATTAAACGAAAAACCTTATCATGCGTTGTGAAAATGTAAATTATTTTGTACCAGACTTTTTACATTCATTATTTCAGTAGCAGCATAAAAGCCCAGGGCGCTGTTGAATAAAAGGGATGTTCAAAATTGAAATAAATTTTTCGTGCAAACAGTTCATTTTCTTACAAAAATAGCTCTGTACTAGGTACTTTAATTAAATATTGTACCTTTACATTAATTTTTGTTCGAAACTTCGTTATCTTTGGTAATGTAAAATGAATAATGAGTTTCTAGATTGCTTTGGTTATCCTCATCGTAATTATTAATCATATTTTTAATGAACGGCCCAATTACGAAAGAATACCTAAGTACGGGGAGGAATAAAGCTAAGGCCGTAATTCTTCTATAATGAGTTAATAACACCAAAATGGGAAAGTTTTGATGTTAGTTTGTTAATTAATGCTCTTCATAAAGCGACCGTTTTTGCTGGTCTCATCACTAGTACTCACTAGCATTTAATCTTGCTCACATTTTTATCTCGTCCCTTTTTAGGGTTCTGTAGTAATTAACTTCTGTCTCGAGATTGCACATCTGATCTTACAAAAAGTCAGATCCCTTTAGCAATAAACGTTGCATAGCCTCGGAATAATTACCTCTACAGAGTTTTTCTTTTTTTTTTAATTTTAGAACTCGATAATAACATATCGTCACGCCTTTCCCCTGAGGGAGCTGGCAGAGGTGTAATACAACACCCACACTTCGCCGGACGATATTCAGTCCCAAATTTGACAGGGGGCGAGCCTGTCACCATACACCGTGCTCCAGTCAGGTAGCAGATGACATAGATCTCGATCAAAAAAGACAAAACACTGTCTAACTATTGTGAGCCTATATAACGTTTATAGCTAAGGAGAAATTTACATTAAATCCATAGATGCTTCATCATCCTGAATTTTATTCATAGCGAACTAAAAAAGACTACTTATTAGCCTAAGAACGACCGAATTTAGCAAAACAAAATTTTGTAGGTACTCAGCTACTTAAGTACCTTTCCATACCGCAATCTATTTCCTTCAAGCCCATCATAAATCGATTCCGCCTAGTTCGCGGCATCATTATTCTATAGGGCCTTTTAGGGAGATAGCCCACGACGACTTTTAGCAATGAAAAAGCTATATAGTCGCGAAATTTAGATACGAAAAACTGCTGCTAAACAAACGCGCTGCAGCCCTAGGTACCAATACCATCGCCCATGAGCATCGTGTTAGTAGCGCTGCAAACGCGCGTCTGTGGAGTTGTACAAACGCGGGTCGCAAACGATAAAGTCAAAGTCAAAATGTTTTTATTCAATTTGGGTATCAAAGATACACTTATGAACGTCAAAGTTTTTTTTTAATAGACTCTACCCGCTTTTTCAGATAAAGAGCCTCTACTCAGAAGAACAGGCAAGAAACTGAAACATTATTTTTTCAAAGAATAAATAAATTACAGTCTCACAAATTTTGGCTTGCAACTAGTTAAAATCTATATCTACATACTAGTGGCTACTTGGCGGAAGTGGAAGGCTCCAGACATCTTTGTCTTCTAAATAATTCTTAACCTTATAATACCCTCTTTTCCTTAATGTAGTTTTTACATGTGATTTGAATTTTCCCTCAGTGTGCCCTGTTATACTTTTCGGGATTTTATTGTAAAAACGAACGCAGTTCTTTGCCTAAAAATGACTTATTTGACTTAGTCAGTCTAAATCTCGGTACAGCTATCCTATACTTTTTTCTAGTGTTATAAATATGGTAGTCACAGTTCAGTTCGTCCGTGGCGTTGCTAACGCGGGTTAAAAACGATGGCAGCTGTTTTTTGTTTGTTTCGCCACACATCGTTATGCGTTTGCAGCGCGACTGACGCGCGTTGGCATCGCTGCAGACGTGTGTTTCAAACGCGACTAACGTCCCAATGTATCGATGCAAACGCGATGCAGATTCGAGACAATCGCGCGTTCGAACGCGCTTCAAAAAGTCGTCGTGGCTATTTCCCTTAGAGGTGAAGTTCGGAAGCCAGGTGGAGACCACTAATCGGCTTGAGGCCGCATCGTAGATTATAATCAGACTGTCTCAACTAAGTTACCCTTTAAATTACTCGGTAAATACCACCACAACAGGGAGTGGGTCGGACCTACCCGAAGGCGCACGCACCAATTTGTTCATTATGTGAACGTATGTGCGTATTTAAAGACAACTACGACATAATTGGAGCCCGGTGTATGGCGACAGGCTAGCCCTCTGTCACATTTGGGGCTAAATATCGTCCGTCGAAGTGTGGGTGTTGTACACCTCTGCCAGCCCCTTCGAGGGTAAGGCGTGACGATATGGTAAATGGACAGTGTAGGTGTGGGCTCGCATTAACACCGCAGGCAACGGGCTCTATTAGGACAACTATGGTTGAGCTAGCCTAAATTGATGTTTACTTGCTGTTCTAATATTGAGCCGTGTTTTAAGAACTTTAAAACATGGCTACTACTGCTTCTGCTTTTATATATCCTTATTCCGAATCAGGGATACTCCAAGTACCAAAATTAGATAGTTTATTTACTTACATAATAATAAAATTATAAACTTGATTAAGCTGAATGACCTCGGAATAGTTTTGTCTCTTCAATCGATTGAAAAAAAGGTAAGATCATCTTTTAAGATAATAAGAACCGTCTATCCGTCATCCGAATTGGATTAAGTGAAAAATGGGACCAATAACTATAATTCTATTCTTTAAAAAAAAAAATTCAAAAATGCGTTAACAATCACAAAAAACGGCCAGGTGCGAGTCAGACTCGCGCATCGAGGGTTCGGTCAAACATGTAGGTATTTCAATTTAATACTTCTACGCGTACACGAGGAAAGGGGTAGGTAGTAAGTTTAAAATTATTAAAAAAAATGTGTACTTTTGGCAATATGTCCTATATATGTATAATGTGCTATATATGTGCTATAAGACGTTGCTTTGTACCAAATTTCAAGATTTTGAGTTCACGGGAAGTACCCTGTAGGTTTTGATCCTTTGCGAGTGTCGAAAATTTGCAGCATAAACGGCTGTATCTTTTGATTGCGTTGGCTTGGAAGTTTGACTTTTCACAGTTCTATAGGACAGTAGACCTGAGTGTTTGATATAAACTTCAACTTGATACCTCCACGCTTTCCTGAGAAAAAGGGTCTTGACAGATAGACGGAAAACAGATTGATCATATAAGGGCTTAGTTTTTTTTTTCTTTTGAGGTACGGAACCCTACGAAAAACGGAAGAACATACGATTTGAGAACCTCCTCCTATTTGAAGTCGATTAAAAAAAGGCAAAGCACGAAAAACTATTCCGAGAATACCTACAACGTTTATTATTAAGGGGGGGGGGGGGGTACCAGTACCAGTCTGATTTTAAAATTTATTTCACTCATAAAAAGCTACACAATGACTGAATGCCACAGCCTATAAAAGGTAAGCAAAGCCGCGGGTATGTATACATTACATAGATAAGCTAGTCCTACTTAAGAGTCCGGCGACCACTTTAGACTAACTTCGCATTGGCTTAAGGTATTCTATAGCCATTTCGTCTAGAAGAAGAAGACGAGCGAAGAGAGCGAGTAATGATACTGACGAGCCTCTAAAGTGACCTACAGAGTGACAAAGTGCAATTTCATTTTTTTTTTATAACTTTTGCACTTCTGTAATAATTCGTAAATAACTAAGAATTTCCCTTGTAAGTATTATGGATTTTTGTATTCTATTTTATTTACTTTTCTTCTTAATTTCAAAACTTTGAAAAGTAAATAAAATATGTTTTTCGTAGCTGGTTTTAAAAATAATAATCGATAAGCAATGATAGCCTGCCTAGAAGGCCTGCCTCTCAAGCTAGAGGGAGCGGGTTCAAGCCCAGCCGACGGACACGCACTAATTTGTTCATTGTGTAAAAATATGTGCGTATGGTATGTCATCTGCTATAACTGGAGCCCGGTGTATGGCGACATGCTCGCCCCCTGTCACATTTGGGACTGAATATCGTCCGGCGACGCGTGGGTGTTGTATTACACCTCTGCCAGCCCCCTCGGGGAATGGCGTGACGATTGTTATGTTATATGTTATGGTAATAAAAAACAAAGAATAAAAACATCATTCAAACTTCAAACTAAATAAAAATATCATTCGTGAAAATGGCCTACAATTATTAAAAATGTTATTTGTTTCGATCACAGGTATTTCACGGGAAGTATTCTGATGAATTGTTCGAATTGATGTCTGCATCGCGGTTTTATCAACGCACCAGCCGCCACTGCCTGAAAGCTCCATCCACATATTATCGATCGGTGAAAATCGCACTGTGTGCGTTTTAAACAATCCTTTTTGCCGCACACCTGCAATCTGTGCAATGAGTATTTCATTAATTTCATTTTCTGCAGTATTTTCGAGTAACTAAAACATGGGGTTCTTTAAAAGGACTGTCAATTGAGCCAACGCAAGTGCAACGTATCTGTGATACCTCTGGATTACAGGTATCCAACGGTGATCGCTCACCATCAGGCGGCCAGTTAGCTTGTTTCCCACTTTTGGCATAAAAAAAAAGATCAGACGGACCGTTGAAACTGTTCGAAATTTAAGATATATTCGACTGTACACGAAAATAAAAGAAATCCAATTTATCTTCTTATGTAAGTAATTATATTTCACTGTATGTTTGAAGGCTGAATAAACGTTAAGCATTATACTCTATTTAAGAGTAATTTTCCTTGTAATCTATTCAAAGCCAAAAGCTTGCCTTTGAGAGACATGCTGGCATTCTCATTATCGTTGTGATTATATTTGACTATTCTCGAAATTATTAACGTTATTCGTGTATTATCAAATATAGGAAATTATAATATAACAAAATGCTTTGTGAAATAAGCCTCCGGCACTCGCTTTGCTGGGTGGCTGACGTGCCTTTCCGTGGCAACCTATCAGAGGTGAATAGTTCCTTTATAATTTCGCATAGCTTACTAATGAGTTACTTAGTAGGTATGGGTAACATTAAGTTGGTAGGTACTCGTACCATGGTAAAGTAATATTATACCTATACGTATTCCGTCAGGTATAAGTTCCGAGTCTAAAATGGTCTCGTGGGCAACACGTAGTGACGTCAACCGATGCTTAAGCATGACCAAATTAATTCGTTTACAAATAGTTCGAAAGAGATGGATGAAGATGACGAGTGACGTCATTATGTGTTTGCTTTCTTGTTTTTTAGATCAGCCTTTTTCTTTTTTCTAAATTTTTACCACGATTGAAAAAGATAAAACACTGATTAACTATTTGGAGGCTATATGTAGGTTCAACGTTTGTTCTGCTGACATGACAATAAAAGAACGTGACATTGAGCGCCGAGAGGGTTTGATAGTAAGGGGCAGATAGTTAAAATCACTGACCGAGGTTAGATCCTATCCTACTAATATTATAAACGCGAAAGTTTGTAAGAATGGATGGATGGATGGATGGATGTTTGTTACTCTTTCACGCCAGAACGACAGACAGATCTCGATGAAATTTAGCACAGAGATAGATTATAGTCTAGAATAGCACAAAGGATACTTTTTAACAGCGGGTGAAACCGCGGGGCGCAGCTAGTATATAAATAAACGGTTTCTTCAACCCGTCTTTAAATTTCCAGATCATTAATCGTTAAACACGGTTAATCTCAAACTTTCTGGACCTTGGTAACCTGAGTTGCAGTTGTCGTGTAATAATGTGGAAACTTTGATAATGAATACACGAAATTAGTCTTCGGTGAACTTTCTAAAACATTTTTATTATGGAAACTGACGTGGTTTTCACACATTATCAGTGCTATGCGAGACGCAGCCGCACGCGCGCACTCGCCTTGATGAAGACCGCCGAATGCGGTTGAAAGTTGAAACTATAGTCGGAATAATGGACTTAACCGTACATGGGCGTACCCAGCTTCTGGCGTAGGAGGGGGCAAGTCAGATTTTTTAGGTCGGATCGTCCGCGGCTGTTTTGTCATACACACTACACAACACACCTACATGAGTCATTAGATGTATGTAGTGTAGTGTGTAGGGCAAACACCCGCAAATGATCCTGTTTTATAGGTAGTTAAATAAATAAAATTTTACAATCCTGTCACAGTAGTACATTTTACTATATTCTTAAGTGAATCATTAACCTAATTTGTCATTAAAATTTTGATGCAAGTTCCCTATTGCATCGTGCTTTTTGTCAGTGTCTACTGCGCGGTTTATTTAAAAGTTAGAGCATAACTCGTTTATAATTTAATTAGTAATTAGGGGAGTTCATACATGTTCTGCGAGATTTTCAAGGGGGGGCAGCTGCCCTCCCCTGCCCCCCCCCCCTGGGTACGCCCATGTAACCGTACGTGAGTAATTCCCGTTTTATCATAATTTATTAAACACTAGCTGTCACCCCGCGACTTCGTTCGCGTTTATTATTTATATATATATATATATATATGTGAGCTATCCTATCTGTTAAGTTAGATCGAACTGCACACGGTGTACAAATTTGATTGAAATCGGTTAAGTAGTTTAGGTGTCTATAGCGGACAAACAACGTGACACGTAATTTATATATTTTAAGAAGAAAGATTATCAGGGTTGCGCAGTTTTATTAGCCATCTTCAGTAGGTATTTATCTGTTATTAATTTTTATAGATGTTTTGAAGGAGGAATGTTGTTTTACACTAATATTATAAATAGGAAGGATTTCTGTTTTTGGATTTTTGTATGTTTTTAACGAATTAACTCAAAACTACTGGTCCGATTTCAAAAATTATTTCACCATTAGAACGCTACATTAGAAAACATTAGCTACGTTAGAAGGGTAGTACTTGAGAAATCGAAAGTATAACCTACTAGTTGCGCCCCGCGGTTTCACGTGCGGTTAAAAAGTATCCCATGTGCTATTCTAGACTATAATCTATCTCTGTGCCAAATTTCATCCAGATCTGTTCAGCCGTTCTGGCGTGAAAGAGTAACAAACATCCATCCATCCATCCATCCATCCATCCATTCTTACAAATTTTTCGCGTTTATAATATTAGTAGGATTGTTTTGTACTGCTAGGACTTTAAACACACTGATATTATTACAAAACTTTAATTTTTAGGTTATCAAAGCTCTTTTGAAATTGAAATTATTAACCGACTTCAAAAAAGGAGGAGGTTTTCAATTCGACTGGTTTTTTTATATAGGTATAACTCATAACTTTTGACTGGGTGAATCGATTTTGATAATTCTTTTTTTGCTTGATAGATCATACTTTAGAGGTGAAGTAGTGGTAAAGAGGTAATGTTTTTAAGATATCAACAAAAGTCTAAAAATTGTTCACATGGATTATGGGAAGTCGGTTTTTGAAGCTTTGCTTATTTATGTTATTCTGTGTTAATGTTTTCGTGAGAAGTAGAATGCTATGTACATGTCATATCTAATTTCGACAAAATTCCGCTATTACCACTTTAAATGAAAGCAAACTCAAGTAACATATGTTACTTACAAACTATAACCGTACTTCGGGTCACTTTCGTGAACATTTTAGTAAGTAATTAAGGAAATACTTTTACCTACTGACAAGTTAAATTTTGACAGACTTGGGAAGTTGGAATTTGCCGGTCCCTTGAGGCACTTAACTCTAATTTGTATCTGACCAGGAATCGAAAAGTTTTGAAACTAAATGAAGCTTTGCAGTGCGTGATAGGCTCAGTAGTAGGCTGACTATAAAGCTCTCCGACAACTCTCAAGTACTTAGCGCGTTCATTAAACATTTATTTCGACGTATAAGTTATAAGAATTTATTTAAAAAAGAAAGCGATGGCAGCCTACTCGGGAGAAGGCCCGCCTCTAAAGCCAGAGGGAGCGGGTTCGAACCCAGCCGACGGCACGCACCAATTTGTTCATTGTGTGAACATATGTGCGTATTGTATGTCATCTGCTACATGATTGGAGCCCGGTATATGGCGACAGGCTTGCCACCTGTTACATTTGGGACTGAATGTCGTCCGGCGAAGTGTGAGTGTTGTATTACACCTCTGCCAGCCCCTTCGGTGGAAAGGCGTGACAATGTGTTAAATAAGAATATATTTATTGTATAATTGTGTACAAAAAGATGTTACAAGTTGCAAATGAGTTTCAACAGTCTCCCCGTTACGAGCGTATAATTTTCGTCGTTTTTCGAAATATATTTTTTACTTAGTAATACAAGGTAGTTGCTTAAACAGTCGCAATGTATCAACTATTCCTAACAAACTACGCGTACGACGCGACGGCTCAACTGATTGGATACCTAACTGTTACTCGTGGCTCTGCGAGCTATACCTCGCGGCTGATGTTTGTCTTCCTTTACAGATCGCGTTCCTGAACCGATTCTCGTGAAGCTTTGTGAGCAGGTTCGATAATTATACCTACAGTTGTCTTTGTGTCGAAGCAGTTTTTGGATTTTTTTCAAAATTGCGGAGATTTAACATTAAAAAAAGGGAAAAAAAAACGCAATTTTGAAAGAAATGCGACCTGGGGGGCTATTCCTGCACGTGAGATGAGATGAGATTTTATCTTGGTCACTCTCACACCTATGACGTTTCAAACGAGAGCAACAAGGACGAAAAAAGGTGAGATGATAATCTCAAATCTCCGAATAGGGCCACTGTAAAGAAGGCAAAGATCCGGACAGAGGTCCGGGCAGAAATCGGACATACGAAAGCATTTTTGTCAAGGCTGAAGCAGAGACTCTTCGCTCAATATCGCTCGGTCGGTCGAGCAGTGGTTCAATACTGTAGCATGTCTAGTTTGGGTCGAAAACCGACTCTCAACTTTGTCCGTCGGATAACACAGTTGCTTTGGTAATAGAAGTTTATGTGAATATTTATGTGAATGTTTATGTAATTATTTATTTTGGTAATAGAAGTTTATGTGTTTATGTGAAGTTTATAGAAGTTTATGTGAATGTTAATGTTTAAGTGATTTAACAAACGGGAATTACTCACGTACGATATAGTCGATTATTCCGACTATAGTTTCAACCACACTCTTACACTAAAGACTCCACACTAAAGACCGCCGTCTTTATCAGGGCACTCGCCTTGTGTAAAAACCACCAGTTTCCATAATAAAAGAAGTTTATGTGTTACTTATGATTTAAAACACGGGAATTACTCACGTACGATTCAGTCGATTATTCCGACTATAGTTTCAATCGCATTCGGCGGTCTTCATCAGGGCGAGTGCGCGCGCGCGGCTGCGTCTCGCATAGCACTGCCTAATCGTGAGTAATTCCCGTGTTTTAAATCATAATGTGTGAAAACCACGTCAGTTTCCATAATAAAATTATGTGTTACTTATCTACTTTTCGACTCTTGCAAAAGGTAACATTTCGAGCTTTATCACTGATCGTAAAGCTGAAAGTTAAACTGATTGACATCCTGCTGATGTAATATAAATCTACTCCTGTATATTACCTTTTAATCTTAACTTTTGACCAACAAACGTTGAATAGCCCCGGAATAATTATCCAGTGTTTGTTTTTTTCGATCGACTTAAAATGTTAAAGAAATAAAAAGACAAAACACTGTAAAACTATTGATAGGCTATACAACGTGTATTAGTAAATGGGTAACACTTTATTGTTCCAGTTTAATGTTTTAAATGCATAAGTATATGTGGTTTTAGGGTTAAACTGAAAAAATAATTATGTATATCAAACTGAGCATCTACAAATTGTACACATCTATTGAAAATTTGCTTACGTGAGACGCTAAAAATGATAGCTTTATTTTTGTTCTGTCAGTAAAAAGCTCTCTGAGATAAGTTTGTTACCGTTTTTAGATTTTAAGTAGGTAAATGAATAATATATCATACGCAGAATTATGTAGGGAACGGAACCCAATACAGTTATAGACTTAGAGCTTACACTTTGAGGAGTTAGAAAAGTTTTCAAAGTAGGATGAACATCAAATACAATTATAGACTTTGGCTTAGAAAAGTTATTAAAATCCAACAAAAACTTTAACTGATTAAAACTAGATAATTTTCCTATGCTTAACTTTTCAAATACAAAGTTAAGTTCAAGTCATTGTAGTCACATATTAACACGTTAACTTCTCACCACTCCGCCGGAACACAACCTGTAGAGTGTTCAGTATTAACCTTCGTTAGCCGCAATAGAACCTAATTATGGTTCAAAAGATCCAGACTATTAATAACAACAACATCCTTCACAGGATAACAGACTTCAAAGGCAAGCTCTCATACGACAGTGCCTTTTAAATCCTGGATTTTTACTAAAGGTATACATAATTAAACTGTAGTTAACTTAGTAATTTAGTACTCACATCGAAAGCTCGGCAGCCCAGCACGCACTGCACAACGAAAAATTGTGCAACAGTTTTAAAATAAAAATAAGAACCAGGTCAGAACAGTTTAAGGTAACACAACATATAAAGTTCACGCATACGTACAGTCAAGGCATTAACTACACACAGTTAAATTACTAAGGCATAGATTATTGCATTGAAGAAGTTTTAAACGTAATTTCATTAATGATTTTAATTCGAGTGATCGCACGGCTGTTGATTTCAGCGAGCGTAGATCAGGCGTCTATTCCAAACGGCGCCCGCCGCGCGACTAGCGCGGGCTTCTGAAATTCAGCATAGGCGGGCAACCGGCGCCCAGCGGTCTCGCAAGGCAGGTACACGGCCGATATTACATAAACAGAGGAGCACCTCAGATAATGCCGAACAAATATTTCCATCTCACTCTCTCGTAACGCTTATCGCGCGGATGCCTCCATCGAGCGAACGAGACGGAGCGGCCGTCTTGGCAGCTGATACCAGTCTGTCCTTATCTTATTTTACTATCAACAGCTTGTTCTGGCTAACGTGGAGGGTTCCCGCCACCGGTGAAGGTTCCGTTGGCTTTAAATATTCAGTACGAGGGACATTAAGGCTCGAACTCTACGTACGGAGATGGGGACAGTGGTTGCCAGGTCATTATTTATAGACCGTATTGACTTCAAAAGTTGATCCATCTGTCGCTTACGGAGTAAAGACTATGCTACAGATAAGTGTCGTAAAGATTTACGTCTGAATTTGCAAACAACACTCAAGAGTCCCTTGTTGCGTTTAAGATTAAGGAGTTTACTGTCATGACCATGATGGGGGGCGCTTCAGATGTTCAGTGACGTGAACAGGTCAAAACAACCCTATTTGGAAGAACTTCAGAAGGGCTGTTTCCGCTTTGGTTAAATTATGTACGTAAGTACTTTGTTTGTGGTAGGATTCTTTGTTACTTTTATTTTCGGCCGAGCAAGCGGTAGCGAGCGAAGCGTCTCTGCTTCAGCTTCGACAAAAATGCTTATGTATGTCCGAATTCTGTCCGGATCTCTGTTTTCCTCTACAGGTCGAATTTCTTAACCGCTTCTCTGATGATTTTTTAAATCATATTCTGACTGCCTCCGTGGCTCGACTGCCTCGGTGACTCAGTTGGTAGTGAACCTGCCTTCTGAGCTTGGGGGCGTAGGTTCGATTCCCACCTAGGGCAAACATTTATGTGATGAACATTTGTGTTTGTTCTATGTCTGGGTGTTAATATGTATTTAAGTATGTATTTAAAAATATTTAAGTATGAATATCAGTCCTTGGCAGACATAGTACAAGCTTTGCTTAGTTTGGGGTCAGGCGACCGTGTGTGGAAGTGTCCCCAATGTTACGTTGAAAATTTTTCAAAAACTAACTCGGACAAAAATTGTTTATAATTTACGAACCTGCTTACAAAACCTCAACGAGAATCAGTTGAGGAATGTGACCTGTAGGGAAAAAAGACGCCGGTCGCGAGGTCTCCAGCTAACAGAGCCATTAATATTGGTTTTGTTAGTTTAGGTTATAAGTATAAACAATAGGGTTAATTAGCAATGTACGAGTACCTACATTGGGGCAGTATTTGGGGCTGAGCTACCCACGTCCGTAGGAGCGTACTCTATTCTGATTCCCTACACGTGGTCCCCGGGTAGTGCTAACCGGGTAGCAAACTCTGGTGGGAGGCTTCGGCCGTGGCTAGTTACCACCCACCGGACCAAGCCATGCCGTGAAATGACCTAGTCGTGTTTCGGGATGTAGTCCGGTATAACCGTTCCAAAGACGGGTCTGAGCAGTAGCGCACTTATAGCGCCTCACTCAACTGCCGTCTTTGTACTTGTTCATGCTACAAAGCTTCAAGGCTAGAGTGAATAAGTACCTTATAGGTCGTCGTGCTCCATCTTAGACCACAACGTCGCTTAACATCAGGCGAGTTGGTGGTCAAACGCCGACCTACATGAAAAAAAAAACATAGACATATTCAATAAACACAATCCGATAAACAAATTGAATATATACTCGTATTTGATACGCATTCACCTAAATAAATCTCATTAATTTCCGTATGAATGTATTATAATGAATAAAACGATACAAAAGCTTTTCATTTAAATTCGTAATTAATTAAACGAGTTTAATGGAATGTATTTGTTTTACTTTGCATTTTGTTCCGATTGGTTTCACGGTACTCGCATAACCCATTTATTCGGTATGAAAATTAAAAGTATGTACTAGTGATGACCAGAACGGAAAGGTAAACGGTAAACATAAGGAAAGGTAGACGTAGGATGTAATGTAAGGAAAGGTAAACGTAGCACATCAACGGCCTTAAGCGCCGGAGGTCAAGAATTCAATTCCCGGTTGGGTTAGGTATTCAGTTAAGGTTTATCGCGAAATCAAACATTTTTTGTTTTTAGAGCTAGCTGTATGTGTTGTAGTTTGTAATTGTACGCGATGCTGTTTTAGATTATTTTGGACTAGCTGCGCCCGCGGTCAAAAAGTATCCTATGTCCTATTCTAGACTATAATCTATCTCTGTGCCAAATTTCATCCACATCTGTTCAGCCGTACTGGCGTGAAAGAGTAACAACCATCCATCCATTCTTACAAACTTTCGCGTTTATAAGATTAGTAGAATAGGATTAGACTATTTTTTTCGTTATTTTACAGATAGACATATACATATTTAAGAAATATGCGCCTGATTACTCAAATAAGACAATAAAAGCTTCAATCGTCAGTTTATCGGTTAACTTGCTTAATAAAGCATTCTGATGAATTAGTGTTGAATAAATACCTCTATAAAATATCGTAAAGAATGATCTACAAGAGTCGCAAATTCCACGATCACTTAATTTAGATACCCAGTCTAGCACCAAAACGAAAATAACAGCTTCCAATTTCAATTTCACGCAAAAGCAAAACGAATTACCTTAAAATATCTGTTCTAGGTACGAGTATGTTTAACACAATAAACACTTCCATTGATACGCCTATAAACAACTGTTCTCTAAATGAGACATCAACATACCACATTCGAAACGAAACTCAAACCTCAGAGCAGCATAAAATCATGTTCCCGCCACAACATATCTCATACATTTCTTGCATTCCCAGATCATAATGAAATCCGTCCTCCCTCGACAATATAGTACCACAGAATAATATAGTAAGCTTCTGACTCACCAGCTGGGGAACTACTATACTTTACGGGGGCCCTATATAGTTTATTTTGTTAAAGTAGGTGTTTCTTTAAACAACGCACATTTTCTAAGATATTATTGTACTAATCATTATGTCCAACTTTTAATACCTATAAAGCCAACAATGTAATCGTGAAAACAAAATCAGCTGTTCCATACATATCATCGAGATTAAATTACAGTACCTGGATGACCGAGCTTTGCTCGGTATTTTTTTTTTTTTAATTGTGTTTTTTGGAAAATAAACAATTGATTTTAGTCTAACCTCAAAGCAAACACTCATTGACTTCGTGTTACTTAACAACGCCATCTGCTGTTGTGTCGTTAAAGCAATTAGTTGCTCACAAAAAATAGTATTATTATTCCGCCAATAGATGTCAGGAAGAGTCATATTTTTCAGTTGAGACTACTCAAACGTCTCCTTTTTGTTATTTTTCTTCCAAGTTTATGTTTAAGTTGATTATCGATAAAACACGAATAAATTGACATTTTCTAAAAATGATTTCTAGCTAGATCGATTTATCGCCCCCGAAACCCCCTTTAAACTAAATTGTATGAAAATCGTTGGAGCCGATTCCGAGATTCCAATTATATACTCGTATATATATACAAGAATTGCTCATATAAAGATATAACAATTTTCTATGGAACTGTGTATGGAAGGTTTTTGTCGCTATGTCATTGTTGTTCCCGTAATAAAAGTTGGATAACATTATGAGTATAATGATATCCTAGAATATATCCGTTGTTCAAAAAACACGCCACGTAAAAAACTTACTTACTTACCTACTACTTACTTACCTTTCTTGTTTTCGTAGAGTACAAAGTTAATAAAACTTTAACATAAAATTACTGTAATTTTTCCAAACAGTAGACATATTATAGGGCCCCAAATTCTGTCTGTCAGACAGACAGACAGCTCGATTCTGGGGCCCTACATCTGCCGCCGAGTCTGGTTATTTCACGACACTCGCGCCCCGGATCCCGGGTGACAGTTTAATTTTCCCGATTGACACAAGTGGGGCGCGGGTGCGACGCGACTTTCATGTTTTAAGGCACAATCGCATTAGAGTGAGTTACTGAATCCGTCGATGCGACAAAATATTCTTCGTTAGTATAAACTTACTCTTCTAAGGACCACTGCAAAAGCTCGGATTATCTTTTGAACGCCGAATTTTTTGCACATCAGCGATGTTAAATTAAATTGTCTTGCTCTACCAAAAGTTAGTAGCTAACTTTGAGGTAACACAATATTAGAGTGATTTTCATAGCACTGAGTGAAATTAACGCTGCGTTAATTAACCCTACATTTAGGTATTTAACTTCGTGTCTTCTAAATGGGACTCATACTGATAAAGTGGAAACAGTAAGTAATTACTATGAATTGGTTTTGGAATTCATTGTATTCTTCAAAGTTGTTAGACGGTTGATATGCTTTTTTTAATTTAATTTTAATTCTTATGTGGATGGAATTAAGTTATCAAAGATTTTTACCTTTAGCCCGGTCCTAGGGGGTAGGTACTTGACATAGTTTTTTTACTACTCTTTAAAACAAGCTTGTCACAGCTTATGGCAGCCATGTTCAGAAGTTAGAAATTCAGTTGAGTTTAACTGCAAATGTTATGGGGAAAAGAGAAATATTTTACAAATCATACGTCGTGACGCTTAACTAGTAGTCATCGATAAATTCTGATTTCTGATTACGGATATAATACAAATTGTATAGACAGCCCTTGTCGCAAAAAAAAGTGACAGTCGCAATAAGTCTTATACCTATTTAGACAAAAATTTCTTGTCGCGTGTCGCATCGCGCAGTTCAGTGTCAAACGACTCGCCGACATGATAACTTCTGAATACTTTTTCGAACAGCTCGTAACTTTGTATCGTTTTAAAACTGTTACGTTTCCAAGTATGCTCGAAACTTTTTGGTGTTGCGGATGAGTCATGGTAAGGTCGCAAGTTTATGGACCAAGTTTAGGGATGAAGCGGTCGATTTAATTTTAATACGTACTTACATCTGAAATCCGACTCTATGCCAACTTTCTTAGTTGGTCTACCTTTCGAACAAACAGTAAAAACGTTCCAACTTTTGACTTCTTATTTTAAGTTCTTTATATTAGTTATCGTCATCACACTTCCTTCTTTATTTTTGCGTCAATGGACTGTTTTTATTTTTCAAAGTTTATCATTAATCATTGAACATGTTATCAAGGACTGAACATGGGGTTGGATACTGAACGCTGTTTGGTCTATTCGTGGTCACGATACCCATATACACCAACTTATGACCAGATTATTAGTAAGCAAAACATTTATAAGAGGACGATTTCTGCCAATGTGTCCACTTAAACTACATGCCCTATTGGATTAAAAGCTATACACTCACGTCCTTCTCCTTGGCGTAGTAAAGGGTGCGCCCGCGCAGCCTGAAGTAGCGCCGCTGCCATCGCTGGAAGCTGCGCGTCTGCTTCATCAGGTAACCCTCCTTGACCACGGGCTGTCGAAAAAAAAAGAATTTAGAACCGATTTTCACCAAAGATTATTGGAACACAGTCACTGAGATCCGCTATTGGATAAAATTAAATTAATTAGAGCTTAAGGTTTTAGTTTATTAACGTTGACATTAGACGTTGTCAACGTCTAATAAATCGATGAACGCCGGCTGCACGCACGAAAAAGGATGACTCATTGTCCCGTTACGCTCATTGTGACATTTGTGACGTTAAGGCCCTTTTCTGCCCGCATTCTATCATTTCATACATATTTTTCTTATCATGCGGGCAGAACGCGCGTGGTACGCGGATTGGTTGCGGGCGCGCAGCCCGCGTGTGTGCTAACCGGATGCGGGCGGCGTTCTTCTACCTTCAGTGTTGTTTTTACCGTGACTCGGATCGCACGCATGGTCATAGTACGCCGACACACTAGTCACTGGCGACACACACGACACTGCAGCGGCAAACGAAATCTTTGTCCTGCGTGTGGCCAGGCGCGTGTTATCACCCGCATGCGGGCCACATCCATTCGCGGGTGGAAATCCGCATGACAGGAAAAGGGCCTTTACGATCGGACCGAGAGCGCTACGCAATTTGTTCATAAAAGTATGCAATCATGTCATCAAAGTTTTGTTATGACGTTGTCACGTTAAACTATCGTCCGTAAATCGACTTTACAGACAACCAATGTTTTTTTCATAAATATTGTAAGTGGGTGAAGACCTCGCGGCCGGCGTCTGTCTATCCTCCTCTACATGTCACATTACTTTACCGATTCTCCTAAAATGTTGTAAGCAGGTTCGATAATTAAACAGATTTTTGTCGAGGCAGTTTTTGGAAACGTTTAAAAAAGACGTAGGTTTTTTTAATTTTAAAATCCTATCACCGAAATTTTCAAAAAAGTCCAGAGGAAGACAGCCATAGAGACGGAGGACAAACACAAGACATAATAGAGTAAGAAAGTAAGCCGGAATAAGAAAAAGCATTTTTGTCCAAGCTGAAAAATAGACGCTTCGCTCAGTCGTTAATGTAACCATCTTATTCAGCTCAGCTCAACGGATATCGGCGCTTATTCAGGTATTTGTCAGATAAGTATATACTTTTTTTTCAGATTTGTCATTCCTGGATACCTAATCCATATTTGCGGAATCGGGAATCAAGATCAACGAAGCACGAAAATCTTTATGCCATAAAATCGAAACTTATTTGGGAAGGAACCAGAATTCTCGTTCTGAAATATTTTTGGCAGGTTTATTGGAAGAAATGTATCTTGAAGATTTTCTAGATTCAAAGATGACGGCACTACTTAATTTGAAATAAGTACGGATCTTAATCTAGTAGATATTTATATTGAGCGGCAGGGGATGAGATTTTGGATCCCCTGCAATTTTTGATCAAAAATTGCCAAGTAAGAGTTTCAAATTCCACCTTTGTTTTTCAAACACACTAAAATCATAAATGCGAAAGTTTGGATGGATGCATGGATATGACTTAATCAGGTCAAAACGTATGAACGGATCTGGATGAAATTTTGCACAGAGATAGATTATGTTTCACAGCTTCATTCTTAGCGATTTTTAATGTTTACATTGTGTAGTAGTAGCATCCCGACGTGTTAGCCCTGCACGGTTTGTTTATAGTTTTTTTTTTTTTTTTTTTTTTATATGGTAACTCATCAGTCTTGAGTCTACTTTTGTCTATGGTTACCCCACTACGCCCTACTTAGCAGCGGAATATCTTCCATTCTGCGTTCCGTGCTCCAAGCCTTCGCACGTCTCCAAAACTCAGAGTGAGCCGCCATGGGAAACAAAAGGAAAATAGAAGATCAAGATCAGAAAATAAGAAGAAAGAAAAATAAAGTTGGAAGAAGGATTAAATAAAAGAACTAGTCGTTGTCGGGTATTATCATCATCCGAGGATGACTCATCAAATGTAAGTACTTTGGTATTTTAAAAATAACGGAAAAATGTGATGCGCACTGCTAAAAATAGAGTTGTTGCTGTCACATGTTTATTTTTTCGTTACGAATGTGTTCATGCGATGCGAGCTTCCATACTGGGTCGTCTCTGTCGTTAAAAAACTGAACACTAAGTCGATTAGGTGATGCGAGCAACTAATACACCCGAAGTTGTCTCTGTCACGCATATCTTTTTTGTCAACAAAAAAGAACTAATCGATGCGGTTGATCCGCAGGCTTCTTCGCACGTATCGTGCACTACCAAACGTGAAGATCGACCCTGTATATCACGGCCAAACTCACCTGCCGCGCTTCCGGCAATGCAGCCAGCACTAGACGAGACGATCTCAGAGCCAGCCGTGACATCAGCGCCAACCGAGGCATGTGCCGACTTGCAATTAGACGATGAAATCTTAAGCCTGCTTGGCGATGCAAAACCAGAGCCTTCACTAATATATTAATAAATACAAAGAATATACAATATACAATGCAACAATGCCAAGAATATATACAAAGAAGAAATTGCCTCAAGATGGCAAAGAACTTTTGTGCAATGAATTACCGCAAAAAAAAAAACAAAAAAAAGAGGTATATATATATAACTATGACCAATGCCAACTATGACCTTCTCGTTGCCCCTATTCTCAATCCAGAGACGAAAGCCGCTCTGACGGATTTTATCGTAAAGCGTGACGTCAGCTTACAACAAAAGCAGCAGCAAATTGGCACTGCACTAGCGGCATTAGCACAGGCAACTGAACTGCTGATTTCGAAGGAACCAGCAGAAAAGGTGTTAAAGCTTCTTAGCGACGCATGTCGTCTGCTATGTGATTCTCATTATAGATTTATAAAAACTAAGGCACACTGGTCAACACGATCAGAAATAATCTATTATTTGACGAAAACCTAAACGAACAAATAAAGTCTGCCAAAAACATTCAGAAAACTGGGGAGGATTTAAAAGTGTCAATCAAACAATCAATCCTTGACAATATTAAGTTTATTAAAACAACGAAAATAAAAAGAAAAATAATTTAAACTACAAGCATTAGTATTGCAAAGCAGGGCCGCCAGGTCGTGTCGATTTAGACCAGCGGCGGCCGTAACAAACTCGACATTCGATGCATCCACAGCAGAACCAGTATCGCGTCCGGGAACGTTCACCGCCACGCCGCCGGAGCTGCTGGAAATAGTCTCTGAACATGAGGTAGGTACAGTACGCCTGTCGTCTCAGGCTTTTCCATCGCAAGTCGACCGATATCACTGACCCTATCGTTCTTTCCTGAACCGAAGGTTATGTAATACCCTTTACTTCAACTCCATTTAGCAATGACGATCCTGTTATTAAATACAAATTTTATCAACGATCATGTCCATCTTTTAAATTATATCAAGGTACTCCAAAAAATTGGTGCAATATCTAGATGCGATCACGTCAAAAGATATTTTTTGCCAATTATTTTCTTGATTCCTAAACCTAATGGAGATAAACAATTTATACTAAATCTAAAACGTCTGTAAAATAATAATAATAAGTAATTAAAAAAAATTAGGTTTCCGCACCATTCAAATCAATAACAAAAGATTGTTTCATGACCTCAATACACTTTAAGGACGCATATTTTTTAATTCTGGTTCACCCAGTACAACGCAAGTATTTACGTTTCGAATATAGCAAACTTATGAATTGAATTGCCTTCCTGTTGGACTATGCACCGAAGCATAGGTTTTACGAAAATTCTAAAAACCTGTAGTTAAACATTTCTGATATTCGATTCGCTAGCAATATGGTATCGACACTGCCCGATTCAAAAATAATTAAAATCAAAACATTGGATTAAAAAATAATAATAATAATAACTATATAAATATGAAGAATCAAATCTAATCGGGCTCCTTGTGTCTGTTTGTTCAGCTATACAATACTCTTAGATGTACACTAAATAACTAGAACGATAAAATACTTATCATTATCCATAAATCCGTCTAATGATCAAACGTTTTAAATATATTACATATTATGAAGTAAAAAGGATATTAGGAGGGGGGCTGAACGCATAAACTTACGTTCTTATCCGTTTACATTAAATCGGTTTAAAATTGAAATATTTTTTGAAGCCTCTAATTCCAGTCGGGGCGATTATTGTAACAGTTAAAAGTCGTTTGGTCATTGGAAGGATTACGAGCAGTGTGTACACATTAATGAATCGGAGCTAAAAACTTAAAATAAAGAAAATTATTTGCCCGTAATTAGATTAATTATGAGATTCTCTTAAGAATTATTTGACAATGTTACCGGCATTGCGAGCATCAATAGAAGGGATAGTGTACAGTATAAATACTTAAACAAAACTACTCGTAATATTTAGAAATGTTGAAAACACATTATTTGCCTCTTAAATAAGCCAATAAAGCTAGTTATAGGGCTGCTAGAAACTGATGTGTATCACATGTGTATTTTTAAATACACACTTAAATATATATTAACACCCAAACATAGAACAAACACAAATGTTCATCACATGAATGTTTACCCTAGGTGGGAATCGAAGCCCCCCCAAGCTCAGAAGGCAGGTTCACTGTTAACTGAGCCACCGAGGCAGTCTTACATCAATACGAAAAATAATTTTGAACATGAAGTTTTTCTGTTCAGTTGTTTTGTTATTTCTGGTGTGAACAATAAAGTGTTTGTCTATCTATCTAAAAAAGAGAAAAAGATACAAAATTTTAAGATACATAATGGGAATTGGGTGATTATTCGTTTGATAAAATAAAACATACTTTTGGCATACCAAACATTGATTTATTAGAGTGATCCATAGACATGAGCTGTCAATGCATTCACAATCTCCTGGGCTAACAATAATAATAATTACGCGTTTTCACCATTTTCCTTAGTATTGAAAATGTTACTAAAGATTGTAATTGGTAACCAAGCAACAGGTATTGTAATTGTACCAAATTGGCCATCACAGCCAAGGTTCCCCATGTTTAGGAAATTAGTTCTAAGCCTATATATTTTGATCCGAATGTACATTTATTCAAAACACATTTCAGAACTACCCACAAACTTCATAAATCACTGACGTTGTTGCCTCGTAAGTCTCTGGCTAGTTTTTCAACACCTGTTACTACGTACGGTAGAGATAATGTTACCATCCTTATCAGAAAATACTTACAAGTAGTATTATGTATGTATAAAAGCTTAGGCACTAAACTGAAAACGACTTGGTTATAACTATTTATTATGCTCAACTGTACCGATAGTACTCGATTTTTTACTGCTATGTTTGATAATGAGATACGTACGGTATGGTACGGTTAAATCAGTGTTATAAATTTTGATTGGTATTGTGAATAGTGACAAAATTAGGCAATTTATAGAGGGTATTTTTAGATAAAGTCTTTCCATGTCCATGTTAAGCTATAATGTAACATGGGGCCTATAAGAAGTTGTAGAATGATAAGCAAAGAAATGGCCTAATAATCCTAATCTTAATGTATCTAAATAATCGTATGGTCTTACTTTAGAAGCCTTGTCAAAAAAGACACTTAGCCTATTGACATTAGTCACAGCTCAATGTTCAAACCATTTCACAAATAAAACTAAGTAACATAGCGGTGTTCTATAATACAGAAATCACAAATTGGCATTACTGAATTAGTAAAAACTCAAAGTCCTAAATCTGTTCAACTCATCTTCAAACTTCCGTTTTTTAAAGAACGTCCTGAGAATTGTCCAGCAAGCCGCTTATTATCTTAAAGGTATATAGGGATAAAACTAATTATCTGCACATAGCTAGTAATGATCACTCATTTATTAGTTACAGTAAACCTGATTTCGAAGAACTTAAGAAAGAAAAAAAAAAAAACCCCTTTTTGTTTCTTAAAATAGCAAATGTAAAACATGAAATTAATATCACATTTTATGTAGATGCTCTGAACATCCTACACAATGTAAACATTAAAAATCGCTAAGAATGAAGCTGTGAAACATAATTAATGATCAAACGAACTTACCCTTACGTGAAGTTCGATCACAATTATGTGAACAGCTTCATTCGACGCGATTTACTCAAACCCTCCCTTTCATCAATACTGAAAACCCAACCCAGTAAATAAAATGTGATAAAATACTCTAAACAAAATGAAAGATATTCCGCTGCTAAGTAGGGCGTAGTGGGGTAACCATAGACAAAAGTAGACTCAAGACTGATGAGTTACCATATAAAAAAAAAAAAAAAAAAAAAACTATAAACAAACCGTGCAGGGCTAACACGTCGGGATGCTACTACTACACAATGTAAACATTAAAAATCGCGTCGAATGAAGCTGTTCACATAATTGTGATCGAACTTCACGTAAGGGTAAGTTCGTTTGATCATTAATTATGGTCTGGAATAGCACATAGAATAATTATTGAAACGCGGATTAAACCGAGGAGCACAGATAGTATGTACATAATGTCACTAAACTAAATAATTTTTGAGCAATAATTCTTACTTAAAACAAACCGAAAACAGCAACGCCCTGTCGTCGGCAGCCGAGAATAATTAAGGTACGCTTCACAACTCGACAAGGTCGCTTTTCTTTGCTGCGCTTTTATCTGAGTACAGTACAAAGGAAGATAATAACACGGAACGTTGACAAATGTACAATTTAAGAGGCTCCGAGTTCAATGGGTTTACGAGATCAAGGTGAGTAGAATATTTATCATTTTAACATTGTTTATGCATGCGAAGCGTCCCGTAAATCCTTTTCGTGAAAAGTAAATAGGTAGGTACTTATTGTGAAGGTGAGTCAGTTTGAGAGGACACTTGGTTGGCCGTAGTAGCTAATATTTAGGCCACCCACAGATCTCTAAGCTGTAGACCAAAAATACCCATAATTTTATTAATAACTAGCCGCGCCCCGCGGTTTCACCCGCGGTTAAAAAGTATCCTATGTGCTATTCTAGACTACAATGTTTCTCTGTGCAAAATTTCATCCAGATCTGTTCAGCCGTACTGGCGTAAAAGAGTAACAAACATCCATCCATACATACAAACTTTCGCGTTTGGCAAAGGCCATGCTAGAGAAGTTATTTAGAAACCAGTCGTCACAAAATTAAGCACTAGGTAATTGACAAGAAACTTTAATAAAATAAAAACAAAAAATCAACTCTACAAAATACATAATAGTCTGACACTCCAGATAAAATTAAAATGTTGCACGCTATGTCACTTCCACTATCAAGACGATGACACCTCACATGTCGAAATCCATCAAGCTGTTTAGGCTATAGCGCGTGCCAAAGAAACCTCACACATATACATCGTACATATTATATACGTAGATACATACATACACTCAAAAAACGTAACCCTCCTTCATGCGCAGTCGGGTATAAAGAAGTAATCGTAGTACCACCGCACAACGACACTTTGCTTGGAATTGACTACAACAGTTTAGAATTACAATAGTAAAGATAACAAGATAATATGATAGTGGAAGTGACATAGGGTAAACATTTTGCAGCCAAGCGTTTTGTTACTTGTTTTTATGTTTGTTACCACATAACTCCGTTATTTATAAACCGATTTTGAAAATTGTTTTGTTATTATGAAGGATACCTAGAGATACACAGATACAGATTGGTCTCAACCAATACAAAATCCAATTCGAATGACGGGAAGCCGGTTTGTTTTTATTACAAAAGGTCTCAACAATGAAGAGTAACTCACCTTCTTCGCTGTTATTTACAAATAACCAAATTGATCGAAATAACCAGCAATCAGCTTGCTATTCACAGCAGCCGCATAAGCAATCGTGTAAAGCATGCATTAGCAATAATAGCAATAACACAACCACTTTAATGAAAGCCTATTATCTGCCAGTCGAGTGCAACCCTCCGTAATGGACGTGAAGCGGGAGTCGTATTACAAGGAGACCGGTCTTGCAAAACATACAAGCATCGCTTTCACAAGTTCACAAGTGATCTCCGACACTAAATCTAGCCTCTCAGTTTCACTCATAATTTCCACCACTATTATGTACACAGTATTATGCAATACATTTTAACTTTACTTCAACGAGGTTCTTTAATTTACTTTACAGGCGATATAGTAAGTCCAAGTTTGGACTCATATTTATTCACCAAAGCGGTAAATCGCGAAAGAACGAGATGATTTTTCAACAAATCTACTTGTTTCTCTGGGAACTACCTCTCTAAACTAACTCTAACACCGTGGATATCTGAACCTTTTCGACTGCCTCGGTGGCTCAGTGACTGCCTCGGTGGCTCAGTTGGTAGTGAACCTGCCTTCTGAGCTTAGGGGCGTGGGTTCGATTCCCAGCTAGGGCTAACATTTATGCGATGAACATTTGTGTTTGTTTTAAGTCTGGGTATCAATATCTATTTTTAAGTAAGTATGTATTTAAAAATATATATGTACATATTTATATCAGTCTCTGGCAGCCATAGTACAAGCTTTGCTTAGTTTGGTGTGAGACGACCATGTGTGTGCAAGTGTCTTGATATATATGACAACAGACATGCAATACGCAATAATTTGGATCATGGATGCTAACCATTCTCCATGCTCGACGCCAAAACGACTATAGAGCAATTTCACACAGCTGAATTGCACTCGTACTGGCCTCGATGCATGCTGTGGTTGAACACGTGACGCGACCCTATTTGTAAATTTATACGAACCGCCACACTTGTAAAATGAGTGAAACAGAACCTCTAACCACGACGGTATGACAACATTTAATTACAGTGACATCGATACCGCATCGGTAATAGAGCAAGAGTGGCTTTTAGTGGCTAGGCTGCACGTCGCAATAAGGCTGGCAAACCCACGGAACTCAGGTTGAGTGCTTTAGCTTATTTCGTTTAGTGACTTACAGGAACTTACAATTCTTTTAGTGTAAAAGAATTAGAAGTAATTGAATCAGAGAGGCTGTAGTAGGCCTTGAAACAACCGATGTCTCGATATTATGCATGAGCACGTGCAGTGCCATGTATTCTCTATATTCTGTCTGTATTCGCATGTCTAGCTGTAGTCTGTTTCAGTGCCAGATTTAAGCCATCGATATCTATGTACTACGTACAAGATTTCATTATCCGAACACAAACTTTGGTCCGCTTTAGTGCACTGAAATCCTTGCACATTGCATTAGTGTGGTCCCGACATGCGTGCTGTATGGCTGTGTACGGAGCGGCGCTAATTTACTGGAATCGAAATGTGAACCTGGACGGACGTAATTTAGCCATTAAGTAGTCAACGCTGCAGCAAACCTGCAGTCAGTCTACGGTGGTAGAGCCACTTCATTAAGTTACGTACCTAACGTTTTTTGTATGGATCAGCTCCTCTAGTACGTAGCACATTAATCTAGTTGCGATTTGAGCACATTCCGCATACAAGGAACGTAGGTCAGTCCGCAGTTTGACAGCAGATATCCACCCATTGAACAGAAGCCAAAGACTTCACACGTCAGATTGTAAAGACGTAATCAAAATTAACTCATCAAACGTAAACAAATTGAATCTGAATTCACTTGACGTTGAACAAGACTTCGCCGTCATTGAGACTGCAGTGTGATGACTGCAGGTAAATCAATTACTGTCCCGCAGTTTAACGAGGAAAGAACAGATGGATAACTTACAGGTAAAATATTCTAGCTAGAGACAAAGATGTACTGATATGCTGATTACTAGCAACTTGAAGAGGCTATGGGCTGGTCTTAAATCTATAATAATAATAATATAATAATAAATTTATTTATTTGAATCAAAAATATTACAACAAATGTTATTTAATTTTGCATGCAAAATACAATTTAAAAAATTATATAAATAATAATAAGTTCCTAGGTACTAATTTCTTACGCTAGATTATATTAATTATAACAGTTCACTATCCATCCATACTTCTAGGTATCCTAATATTAAAAAATCGAAAGTAACCCGTCTGTCTGTTTGTAGGCTTTTTACGGCCAAACGTCTGAAGTTGAACGGATCTTGAAGAAATTTGATAGTTAGATACAGTACTTATTTCACGAGAAAAGTTTTTAGATACTATTTTCCAAATAAACGCAAATGAAGTCGCGGGTAACAGCTAGTATATTAGATGTCTCTGAACCGAAAACGTACTGGCTTTGAGAAGATCCCGTTTCTTGAATACCTTAATACCATAGTTTAGATTAGTAGCTTAATAGGTACTCTTGAAGTAAGTGTAACCCAAACTGACCGAGAGAAGCGCTCTGTTTTAGCTTGGGCAAAAATGTTTTCATGTGTCCGGCAGATTTTCAGCGTTTCTCAACGTATTCTCGTGAAAATTTCTGAGCAGATTGAATAAAAACATATAAATAAAGTTTTTTTGGCCATTAACTTTTTGGAGTTAATTCAAAATGGTGGAGGAGATGTTTTTATTTTATTTTTTTGACATTTTCTGGTCACAGTGTCATTAGTACATTATAAACTTTTAAACATCCTTATTTTGACGAAATATTATTAGGTCATAGAGATCAATCTGCCAGCATCTATTCCGCCTATCCTGGCAACGAGCCAGCAAAGAACTCGACCATCCACTCGGATTGCAAGTACATTGAACTGGAATCGTTTATCAAAGAAATCTTATTTTTACAGATTCGAAATAGAAGAAGGTTTTAAACCAAAAAATAGTTCTAAATATGGTTTCTAGATATGGAAAATATTTCTAGTTAGCCTATGAAAAGGTTGGCGAACTGGATGCAAACAGTCTATCCGCTCATAGTTTGTTTAGTAAGGACAAAGCCTCAATCGGTCATTGCATTATCCATTTTGCAGTACGCTAGGTGAGGTGAGCGTGCTAATTTTGGATAGCGTAATGGCAGTTAGATTTAGCAATCCAATTTGATGTGATCGCACGGGCACTGCCACGCTAAGTTAGCGTACTGAATGAACGCTTTAGGATACAAGCAAAAGCAATAGCTAGCTAGCCTTTGACGACGTCAGTTTGTGAATTGCAACTAAGGCAAGTGTGAATTTGGAAAATTTGGAAACTACATCCGTGATCATAAAACCGAAAGGTCAGTATTTGACGGATACGTCAATGAAAACGATATGAAAATAAATAAATGTAATTTAACACCCCCGCACTGTAATATAAAATATGCTTACAGACATTTAGAGCTTTTCCAATATAATATTTTTACATAGACTAGGTATAAGATACCTGCAGGCCTAGCATATGCAACGGGGCGAAGGTATATCGACTCTTTTTATCGAGACAGACGTATGTTTACACATATTCTTGTCTCGTTCTCGCATGAAAAAAGTGACGAGAAGAATTTTGTCGCGCGCGCACGCTAGTGGTCCTACGAGTGTTTATGGACATATACGAACTATATCTTCTCAGATACTATAGTTGTATACCTACATGAGAAATTTTACTAAAGATGCAGCTCCGGATACTCTTCGCTATACGAGATTCTGTGATAGAGCACGCTTTCAAGGCCTAAGTACGGAATTGGTTATCGAGGTTCGAGGTGAAGACTCTCACTGTCTTAGTAATGGTCAATCTAAACTAAACGTTTGGGATCCTATAAAAACTTGTTCGTTTTCTTGGAGTTAGTTGGCCATGTCTATGTGTCAGTTCTCTGGCATTCCCGACAGAGGGAATCCTAATGTGGGAACATTTACATTACATTAGGATTCCACGGCTAAGAACCTTATCCTACTTCTGTCTGCATCTCTGTCTGTAAATCTCCTAACTCCTCCTAAGCCAAACAACGGATTGTGATGCAGCTTTCACCATCAGCTAGATACATTTTTAAGGAAGGTTTATAGGTACCGTCAACCGTTCGAAGTCGGGGCGGGTCGCTAGTCCTACTTCCTACTTAAAGTATAAAGGCAAAAGTTTGTATGTGTAAGTCTGTATGTCTGCTACTTCTTCACGCTCAAACGGCTGGACCAATTTTAAACTATTTTAAACTAAAACTACCTACTATACTTAAGTAGTGCTTAGATACTTAATAAAAGGCGAAAGCTTGGGAGTGTGTATGTTTGTTACTTCTTCGCGCTTAAACGGCTGGACCAATTTTAATAAATTTCATTTCAATGGAGGTAGCTAACATCAACATGGAAATAAAACACAATACTACTTTCTAACCGCGGGTAAAACCGCACGGCGCAGCTAGTTTGTTTCATACTTCTTCATGCTCAAACGTTTCGAAGGCTTTGGATGAATTTCGGAACCGAGAAAGCTTTTGCCCTGGACAAAACTATAGGTTGCCTTTTGCCCTGGACACAAATATAGGTTGCCTTTTGCCCTGGACAAAAATATAGGTTGCCTTTTGCCCTGGACAAAAATATAGGTTGCCTTTTGCCCTGGACAAAAATATAGGTTGCCTTTTGCCCTGGACAAAAATATAGGTTGCCTTTTGACCGCGTGTAACACCGCGGGGAGCAACTAGAATATTATATTTATCTATTTTTACATTTCTATACATCATTCCAAGATCAGAAATTCTCTTGATACTTTAGTGCTAATCATTTGGAACTATCCTAATGAGATAGAAGCAAAACTAGACATAACTATATATTCTATTCACCATTTCTGATTCTCTGAATCCCCAAAGTTAGCTTCTCTTCACTTGTTCAACTTAATTGGTACAACTTGTAATAAACTTAAACTTGTATTTAATTAACTCACCTGTAGTTTGTGAGTTTCGTGGCCTTTTCATTTCAGAGGGCGCCCACGAGTACACTAGTAGAGTTCCATGGATCAGTGTGTAAAATGTTTAAAAATGTATCTATGTTTGCGTAGCTATAAGCCTGTAGCACATGACTAAAACGATGAATCCATTTTCTACGAAATTTTGAGTGGTAGATGAAAGCTCCGCATTTCAGTATCACATCACTTATTATCTTATATCTTTAAATGAGCAATTCTTGTATATATATATATATATATATAATTGGAATCTCGGAATCGGCTCCAACGATTTTCATACAATTTAGTATACAGGGGGTTTCGGGGGCGATAAATCGATCTAGCTAGGAATCATTTTTAGAAAATGTCATTTTATTCGTGTTTTATCGATAATCAACTTAAACATAAACTAACAAAAATAACAAAAAGGAGGCGTTTGAGTTGTCTCAACTGAAAAATATGAATCTTCCTGACATCTATTGGCGAATAATAATACTGTTTTTTGTGAGCAACTAATTGCTTTAACGACACAACAGCAGATGGCGTTGTTAAGTAACACGAAGTCAATGAGTGTTTGCTTTGAGGTTAGACTAAAATCAATTGTTTATTTTCCAAAAAACACAATTTAAAAAATGAAAAAAAAATACCGAGCAAAGCTCGGTCATCCAGGTACTTAATAGTTTAAATGCAAAAGTTTAGATGGATGTACGGATGTTTGTGACTCAATCCCGCTAAAACGGCTGAACGGATCTGGATAAAATTTGGCACAGAGATAGTTTTTAGTCTGGAGTAGCTCATATACAAATGTTTAACTGCTGGTAAAATCGCGGGGCGCTTCTAGTAAGTAAGTAGGTTCATAATCAAGTAAAAAAATATATCACAAGGCTTAGATTGTGCGGGAATATATTTTCGATGGGTGGAAATCGCACACTGTGCTTTTATCTTTTTTGCCGCACACTTGCAATCTTTGGAATGAGCAGTATTTCCGAGTAACTACAACAGGTGGTTCTTCAAAAGGACACTCAATAAAGTCCTTAAAGGTTGGCAACGTATCTGTGATGCCCCTGGTATTACAGGTATCCATAGGCGACGTTAATCGCTTACCATCAGGCGACACGTTAGCTTGTATGCCACATATGGCATAAAAAAATATTTAATTAATTAAAAGACAATGGGCAAAAATTAATGGAGGTTGGCCCGAACGCCCACAGGGTTGACACTAGCCAATTTCTAGATAAGGCTTTTAGGTTTTCGCATAATAAAACCTCGCTGAATTCGAACCCACAGTTTGGAGATAATATGTTGTATTGTATTTGTGTTTAAATAAACATTGTAAAAGGAAAATTAAAAGAAAAATTGAAGTCATTTACATAACATTTACCCACCCACCCAATGAATTTACCATGTAGGTAATCCTCGTGATTCGCGACGTCACCATGGAGGTTTTGCTTAACATTTCACATATTTTACTATTCTTAAAAATAAAAGACATCGATTTCTGTAGGTTGAATTTAACTGGTGTCGTACTTTATTTAATGCATAAAAATAATGTACCAAATGCGCTATGTGCCAACCCTACGAGCAAACTTATATATTTTTTTGGAACAATTTGCCCATTTTCTTTTAATCAAATATTTTTTTATGTTAATAACCACATTTTACGGCGCGAATAAATAACTTTGACTTTGACTTCAAGGGGTTAGGGGCGAAATCCGAAGTAGATAGTAGACTAGTAGCACTAGTATCAGAATAATTAATAGCACTGCTAGTAGTAGTAAGTATAGTGGAGTAGAGTAGAAATCCTCAACCTTACGCTTGAATACCCATGCTTTGATGTGAGAAAAATATCGTTACGCTCCCTCTAAGTAGGTATAGATTACAGGCTAGGGTAGACTTTTTATACAAAGTATGTTAGTTCCTCTTTATGACTGAAAGGTCTGAGAAAACTTGAAAAACTGCAAGTAAGACCGCAGGGCGTATTTGTAGGTTTGATACTAACTTGTTTTGATAATTAGAAAGATACGTGGGCTGCTGTTTTGGCTGTTAACGGTTGTTTATTCAGCGTGCTCTACCTTTCGTCAACATTTACGTTGAAGGAAGTATTAATAAGTAAGTCGGCCTCCAGCACGCTGGGTCGACGTTGTTGTAAATGTCGCGGGTCGAACCTGGACAAGATTGACACAGGACCGCGATAAGTAGCGTACGAGAAGAGAGGCCCATGCTCAGTGGGCGATTACGCGCTGATGATGATGATGATGAAGTATTAATAAGTTAAGTAAGTATTTATAAGTAAGTTATTAAAGTTTTAATAAACTAATAAATTACTTTTTAGTAGGTAATAGTGGTATAATTTAAAATTAAGTACCTACATAACTAGAAATAGGTAAAGTGCAGCGTACAAAATGATCTTTACAAAAAAAGGTCACGACACCTGTTTAGCTTCGTAGATAGATAAATTGTATACAATTACGCGTTTACGCGCACTAAGCGTTTCAAATCCACTTTTCATTTAATAACTGCAGAAGTGTGGAACTCGTTGCCTGCCTCTTCTTTCCCACCCAAAAACAATCCAGTTAGGTACCTATGTCCAATAGAAAATTGAATAGGTATCTCCTATAGCAAGCGTATTACATCTTCGATCACGTCGACGCTTCCCACCAGGTGAGTCAGTGGTCAAGCGTATACCTAAACCGATAAAAAAAAGGAGCCCCACAAAACATTTTATGCCTAAAATTTAATTAAAAGCACTATGAAGGACTGCAAGTAAATCCGTGGAGCGTAGTTACTCGCCAATAAACAAGATTTAAGATAAAATAAAACCATAAAATTGAAGAAAATCCTCCATCAAACAATGATTGATTGAAACGGACGAATAGGATGTCCATGTGGCCACAAATATCGGGACTCATCCGCAGATAAACGATGAGTATCGACGTGAATACACTTGTCTTATATTAAATCCAATAGAGTTTATTTTCGAATGGCAAGAGAGAGAGGAGATACACTGAATGGGAAAGTTATGCATGATTTATTAGACAGCTCGCGTAGTGGCTTGAAAAGAAACTTTCCACCGTAGTGGAGCGAGAGTTTTAACGAAATTCACGCAAAACACATTAGTTCTCATCAAAAATGTAGCTGGAACTGAACTTTAAAGTAGAAAGAGGCGTTGTTTAAAACATCCTTACACCTTTTATGCTTTTAATGGATTTTACAATTTAATAATATAATATTATAACCTTATCTTACTAATATTATACCTAGGTACATGCGAAAGTTTGGATGTTTGTTACTTAATCATGCCAGAACGATTGAAAGTATCTGGATAAAATTTGGCACAGAGATAGATTATTTATAGTTTGCACATGTAAGGTGGCCTTTTTACCCGACTGCTCAAGAAGGAGGGTAATGTTTTTCTAGTGTATGTATGTATGTATGTGGGTATTTATGTATGTATGATGTTTCTTTGACACGCCCTACAGCCTAAACAGCTTGATGGATTTCGACATGTGAAGGTTTCATTTGAATCGTCTTAATAGTGGAAGTGAAATGGGGTCCAACATTTTGCAGCCGAGTTTTTTGTTTTTCTTTTAATAATGTTACTTGTTTTGTTTGGGAGTTACCTCTTTGAATTTACCGAGAAATATCCCAAATTTTGAAAATATTTACTTCAAGTTCTTTAGTAAAAATGTTTTTTTGTTTCTGAGATACTTCAGGGTACCACCCTCAGAAAACAACCTTCCGAAGTTTTTGGTTTTTCCCGTAGCGGTATACTCCGAAATTTCTGAAAATACTAGTATTCAACATGATAATATGCGCGTTAAAACCTTTTATCAAAACTATAAAATACTTTTTATGAGAGAATGGTTGATCCTACACAAAAAGACGTTTTAACTTTTTCTTTTCAGAATCTGTGTAACTACATTTTTGTTTCAAACTTTTTTCGTAATTGCAACGGTTATTTTTAATAAACAGAATAACGTGTTTACGATGTGGCTATTTTGTTTCTTGCTCGCATTATTTAAAAGCAACATTTTTAAGAGTGTCATTATCGAAATTATGTTTCTCCAATGCCAAACGAAGAGATTGAGATTGATTGACTCCTTCCATACTTCCATCATCAAGGAGCATACGAATGTTAGAAACATTTGAAATTGTATGAAATGTGTTGAAAACATTTTACAGAGGACTATTACAATTACTAATAAACGTTGTATAACCTCGCAATCATAATGATCATTTATATTTTTTTTTGTTTTAAATTTTGAACTCGATTGATAAAGACAAAATTTAAATATTTCGAGGCGACACTACGATTATTAGTAAGAGTATAAGTATTCTAAAAAATAAATATCAATAAAGATAGTTCAAATTGAACTACTCAAACAAACCTAAGCTATGTAAATTCGTAAAAATATTCATTTCCAAATATCTAGCGCAACTTTTGTGTCTACACGATTAATCGAGGAAAATTGTATTGAACTTGGGCTAACCTAGTAAGGGCCACTTGCAGAAGACACGGAGTTAAATTCTTAAACACTGGGTTAATTACCTTACAGTGAAAATGTTTTAAATGTAGCTCTAGGTACTCTAGCATGGTGTTAACTCAGGTTAGCTTCTGACTCTTGGTGGCACAAGCCAATTAATCAGTTTAACATCTGATGAGTAAGTTAAAAATATATTCCCGACCTTCTACAAGTGGTCCTAAATACACAAAGATATAACTTGACTTGAAACTTTTGGCCATTCTAATTTCTTGACATCGAGCGAGAGCCAAAGTTTCGGGCGTCTGTCTACGCCCATTTCAATTTACAAACATAAGGGTTGGGGTTCACAGACGGCATTCTGTGAATTGAAAAAGCTTCCGGACTCTTAGAACTAGTAGCTTTTGGTTTACTAGTAGAGCTTTGCAGTTTTACCCGCTATTTTATAGGAACCGTACGTTTTCCGGAATATTAATAAGCTAAGTAATCAGTCTCGATAATGTTTTTAAAGTTGACTGCCTCGGTGGCTCAGTTGGTAGTGAACCTGTCTTTTGAGCTTGGGGGCGTGGGTTCGATTCCCACCTAGGGCAAACATTTATGCGATGAACATTTGTGTTTGTTCTGTCTGGGTGTTAATATGTATTTATTTAAAAATATCTGAGTATGTATATCAGCCCCTGGCAGCCACAGTACAAGCTTTGCTTAGTTTGCGGTCAGGCGACCGTGTGTGGAAGTGTCCTGAATTTAATTATTTATTTAAAGTTTAGTAGAAATTCGTAGCGATGTAAGCAATACTGGACAATAAATACCTTAATATTCGGGACATAAACAAATAAATAAACATAGGAACATTTTTCGCTCTGGGTCGTCTGACCCAAACTAAACAATTCTTGTACTATGGCTGCCAGAGACTGATGCACATCCATTTATGTTTTTAAATACATATTTACAATAATACAAGACAATACAAAATATTCTAATAAATCTACAATATATTAACTAAACTGCAAACATACAAATATAGGTACAATAAGTGGTCTTATAAAATCTCGTCGTCGATCTCTTTCATACAAACTTACGTAAATGATTTAAATACTATTTAGGTATAGGTAGACAAGTAGGTATAATAAATAAACTAAGTAGGTAACTAAGTCGCACTCAACGTACAAGAAAAAGCTTCCTCGCGCTAGAGCGAGCTAATGACTCATCTCGACGCTCGCCGCTCGCTACTCCATCAATTTGAGTGCTAATTTTTACTCGCAATGGGCCGACCTCTAATGGAACAGTAGTGAGTCCACACAGACACACGAAACTGGGACATGAAGGGGCCAGTCAAAAGATTGACAGACGCCGGACATCCTCCCCTCAGAGCGAGCTGACAACACCCTAGGGTGACTATAATGCGTGTCAAAGAACAGGGACAGTGGTCAAGTCGCACATGACGTGTTTACGTCTCGAGATATTTTCGTCGAGCACCGTTTGGACAGGTAACAAGGTGTTTGTAAACTACAGGAAGGAGCTCTTGACAATATCATAACGTTGATGTTTGCTTGGACAAATTTAGAAATAGCGTACGGTTGGTGAAGGTAGCATTAATTGAAGGTATACAGCAAAACAACTAGGTAATGCTGGTAATTAATGCTAATGCAACGATACGTAGATTCTTGGTAAATATGGAGAATGGTAAATAATAGCTCTGTTCTCAGGGTACCCAAGATACAGGCCTAGCCTAGTTTGGGGCTCACCGATATTGCCTGTTCTTCTGAGTAGAGGCTCTTTGTCCGAACAAGGCGGTCGAGTCTATTTAAATAACTTTGACGTTCATAAGTGTATCTTTGATACCTAAATTGAATAAAAACATTTTGACTTTGACTTTGACTTTGAACATTTTTCTGGGTTCTTCTCTGTAAACATTTATTGAAAATTTGCTTGTGCTGTATTTTTTTTCTTTTGGAAATAATACCTGGATGGCCGAGCTTTGCTCGGTTTTTTTTATATTTTTTAATTGTGTTTTTTGGATAATAAACAATTGATTTTAGTCTAACCTCAAAGCAAACACTCATTGACTTCGTGTTACTTAACAACGCCATCTGCTGCTGTGTCGTTAAAGCAATTACTCGTAGTTGCTCACAAAAATTTGTATTATTGTTCGCCAATAGATGTCAGGAAGAGTCATATTTTTCAGTTGAGATTGATTATCGATAAAACACGAATAAAATTACATTTTCTAAAAATGATTCCTAGCTAGATCGATTTATCGCCCCCGAAACCCCCTATATACTAAATTGTATGAAAATCGTTGGAGCCGATTCCAAGATTCCAATTATATATATATACAAGAATTGCTCATTTAAAGATATAAGATTAAAGATATAAGATATGTATTATATATTATAGTAAATTATAAGTAATAGTAAATTGTAAATTAAGTAAACGACTTGTTCTGTAATACTTTTATTCTATTGCATTTTTATCCGACGGACCACGTTTTAGAATCACGGAGAAAAATGTTGAGAGAATACTTTCCATTTACAAAGATAACATTTTTCCGCAGCGCTCCGGGCTGCGTAACAAAAAAGTTTTGACATTACTTACATTTTTCTCATTTTTTTCTGTCTACTGTTCTAAATCCTTTTTTCTTTGATCTATTATTCAACTCTGTCACTGTTGTAAGAGCCCAGAACTTAGTTTTTAACTCGATGTTGTCGTGCTCCTCAGAATCGTTTGGGTGGATGTTCAAAGCTTTACCTCCAAAACCCTTTTAGTAAGCTTGGGCTACTCCAATTCCCGGCATCGTGATGATGAATATTAGTTTTTAACCGACTTCCAAAAGGAGGAGGTTGCATGTTCTTCTGTATGGTTTTTTTTTATTTGTTCATGGAGATTTTTGCCAATTGTGAACCGATTAAAAAACTTTTTAGTTCGAAAGGGTTTACTCCCAAAGAGGTCCCATATAAACTTTATTGAAATCGGTCGAGCAGTTTAATATCAACAAAAGTTTTAAAATTGTTTACATGGATGTCGGGATATCGGTTTTTTTTTTACTATAAAGTTACAATTTTGTTTAGATAGAGGCCGTTATTATGAACAGTTCTTGATGCAGTGCCCATTTTACATGACATAAATTTTGCCAAACACTGCCAAAAACATTCAGTAAACAAGGTTAGCCATGATTCGCTAGGTGAGCCCGAAATTACTTCGAATCAAGGTTTGGTGTCCATTTCTGAAGAAATTCTATTTTTATTCGTTTGGGTCATGCACTGGACAAGCTTGCTCGTTCCAACGCATTTGTAAGCTTTATCTTAGGTGCAATTTATATTATTCTTATTTTATCCTAAGTATTTTTGTAGCCGCGTGAATGATTAATCTGATAAGTACTAACGTAATCAAAATGGTTTAAATATCTTTGGTTAGTATTATTTAATTTTTCATCTTCAATAACATTCTGTAATAGCATTTTCTTTAATTACTGTGACGGTAAATGTGTCTACAATAAGGGAACAACAGCAAAAAAAAAACATACCGTACGCAACAAGGTTCTTAGAAAACTTCAGTGAAGTTTTACAAACTTTTTATAAACGGTCTTCATTAATTTCGTAATTAAGATCGATAAATAAAACTTGTATCCCGCTCAAAACATGCTCACCTCAGGCAGCATTCGCCTTCGGGATCCAGTTTCCATTCGCGGCTAAATAGGTCAAACGCCCTTCATATCCCATCTCTTGTGTACACAAATTATCATCACCGCTTAAACAAACATAATATTGGTAAAAAATTGATCTTTGCGAATTTGCCCCCGGCGCGGCCCGGGCACATGGCCCACCCTCTCCTCCCCTGCCACCGTTTGACAGCTGTCTGGCACGCCCAGGCTAAGCTCCTTTATTCAGCGTAAATAAATATACAAAATTTTGAGAGAACTCACCAGTCTACCGACGCACTTGCTGGTAGAAATTCTCCGCAGGAGACGTTTTCTTTCAGTATCATTGTCACTGTCGGTGCTGTCCTCACAATAACCTGATTTTTTCTCATCTCCGGGCGCATTCCCTCCGGCCACTGACATCACTCTGCGAGATTTCGCACACCACACACGCGGCACACATTAAATACAACTACATCATACAGGATAAACTAATAAATTACATTGTATACGGGGGTCGCTACCTCGCTGACATTTCTAGCGAGCGCCATGACAATAGTGACAATTCGGCGCGACTGAAAACAAAACAAGCCTGAAAGCAACGCAGAGCCATCTAGCGGAGTTGCCGTGAATTTGCTGATATTCGAAGCCAGCAAAAGTTGCAAGCGACTTGTCCTCAAAATTTGGGAAAATCGTATGTAACGTAGTTCACAAATTAGTCGTTAGGTAGCAGAACAAACATTGGTATAACATGGTTTCTCATAGCTTGTATTTATTTGATGGATATTCTATTTTATTTCTAGAATAAGTTGTACTTATGTAATGTAATTTAAATAATAATAAAAAACCAAATAACTTTGTATTCCTGGCACAAAATAAATCCTTTCAAATATTCTAGAAGCTTAATTCAAAAATTACAGCTGTCATTCTTTTATTTCCAGAAATCATTTTTCTGAAAACCGAGCTATCATGCACACAGTGTGATTTTTAAAGAGATTTTTTTTAGTTTTTTTTACTTAGTTTTAAGTAAATGCTAAGCTTCAATTTTATGAACATATTTTGATACATTTTCGAGAAATTTGCAAGTATCTGGAGAGAGAATTTAAATTTTCAAGATGAGGGAGATCATAAATCTACAGGTTGGTTCGTGCGGGAACCAAATAGGTGGAAAGGTGAGCAATTTGTTTAGCTAACGTAAAGTAGGTAGGTAAGTATATTGTTTTGGTATTATTTTCTGTTGTCAAATGGTCGGTAATTTGATCATCTGCAGCCCTCGTCTGTATTATAATGAGTGTTAATGCTTGTCTGCAGTTCTGGGAGGTGATATCTGACGAGCATGGCATCGATCCGTGCGGGTGCTACCACGGCGACTCCGATCTCCAGCTGGAGCGCGTCAATGTGTACTACAACGAGGCATCCGGCGGCAAGTACGTGCCGCGCACTGTGCTCATAGACCTGAAGCCCGCCACCATGGACGCGGTGCGCTCCGGCCCTTACGGCTGTCTCTACAGACCGGACAACTTCGTGTACGGACAGGCGTGCGCCGCCAACAACTGGGCAAGAGGACACTACACGGAGGGCGTTGAGATCCTAGAGTCATGTCTTGACGTGATCAGGAAGGAAGCCGAAGGCTGCGACTGCCTTCAGGGGTTCCAAATGACACAATCGCTCGGAGGCGGCACTGGTTCAGGTCTCGGCACGCTGATCATCAACAGAATCCGAGAAGAATACCCCGACCGAATCATACTAACCTTTTCAGTTTTTCCAAGCGCGAGAGTATCAGATTGTATCGTGGAGCCGTACAACACAACGCTAGGTGTCAACCAGCTAGTGGAGAATACGGACCATACGTTCTGTTTAGACAACGAAGCGCTCTACGACATTTGCTTCAGGACGCTGAAGCTAACAACGCCGACGTACGGTGATTTAAATCACCTGGTCAGTGCGACGATGTCTGGCATCACGACGTGCCTGCGGTTTCCGGGACAGCTGAATGCGGACCTACGGAAGCTGGCTGTCAACATGGTGCCTTTCCCCAGATTGCACTTCTACACCCCTGGCTTTGCGCCGCTGACGTCACGAGGAGCTCAGCAGTACAGAGCACTGACAGTTCCAGAGTTGACTTTACAGATGTTTGATGCGAAAAACATGATGGTGGCTTGCGACCCTCGACATGGGCGCTACTTGACAGTCGCCACGATATTTAGAGGTCGAATGTCAATGAAAGAAGTAGACGAACAGCTACTGAACATACAAAACAAAAACAGCACATACTTCGTTGAATGGATCCCTCACAATGTGAAGATCGCAGTGTGCGATATTCCACCTAGAGGATTGAAGATGGCGTCAACATTCGTTGGGAACACAACAGCTATCCAAGGTATATTCAAAAGAGTATCAGAGCAGTTCGTGGCGATGTTTAGGAGGAAAGCATTCCTGCACTGGTACACAGGTGAAGGCATGGATGAGATGGAGTTCTCCGAAGCAGAAAGCAACATGAACGACCTGATTTCCGAGTACCAGCAGTACCAGGACGCCACGGCAGATGACGAGGGAGAGTTCGACGAAGAGGTGGAGGGCGAGGGGATGGAATAAGTTTTTTTTGGTATTGCTTTTGTGTATGTCCTTGTGTTGTCCAAAATAAATTGTGATTATGTACCATTTAAGTTTATTATATCTATAGTAGAGAAATAGCAATTATGGACTTTTCAGTTAAAGCAAGGAGCGGTGGCATGGCGGAACAGCTCGCAAAACGCGTTCGCATACAGTTCTAAGGGGCAGTATCCAAGTTAAAAAGAACTCGTTGACCGTCGCGCGTCACTCGATGTACCTTATGCCCCGTAGTGTAGCATTGACTTACACTAATGGTAGAGATGACACTGCGTCCTATCATTTGTACCGTTGAAATTAATACACCTACTTCACCTTGCTTTTGTCGTCATATTTAAAAAAAAAATTGTCGGTTTTTTTCCGTTATGGTGGCAGTTAGGAACATATCTATGGCAAATGAATGCAGATCCGATGGTGCCAGGAAATCGGAAAAAACCATGTAGAGGTTCCCTCCCTCGAGGGTTTGTTCACCGCTTGTCCCCTTTTTGATTTTGTCTAATATTTCTAGCCTTACATAGACATTGTGGATCTTTCCTCAATCTTTGAAATCCTGTACTTTTTATTCATCGGTATTTTTTTTATCTATCCGTACTTCGTATTTCAGTTCATCGTCCACTTTTATCATGTTTGTAATACTTGATCAAAAGAAGTCCTCTTTTTGAAATGTTCTTGAATATGGTAATAGAGATTTGCCCTATTCAGTTGTGTCGAAAAGAAAATCATCTTTTGTTCGAATAAAAAGTTGTACACCTAGCGTACCTACCTACCTATACCTACAACTATTTTTTCGAGGTTTTTTAGGTTTTAGTTACAATATTATAATAAAGAAACAAAATTAGTACTTACATCAAAAACATATTGGGCAGTGAAATAATATTACTTACTTTTCCTGTCCTTAATCCGTATTAAAAACGTGGCATTGTGCACCGAGAGGGTTATTTCTAGCTAACTGTGCTTAAGTCTACTTTAGATAGGTGTTTTCTAATGAGGATGTTATCTACGGGTGTAAACTTTGACTATGCAGCATGCAATTGTTAGTAGGCATTGAAATGCAACTATTTTGTTCTTGACGGCACGCACCAATTTGTTCATTGTGTGAACATATGTGCGTATTGTATGTCATCTGCTACATGACTGAAGCGCGTTGTATGGCGACTGGCTTGCCCCCGTCACATTTGGGACTGAATATAGCCCGGCGAAGTGTGGGTGTTTCATTACACATCTGCCAGCCAGGAAAGGTGTGGCGATATGATGACTATACAAATAGTGCACAAACAGCTAGAGATGATAGCTACAGTTCCAGATTTATATCAACCACGAATCTATTTAATTGATGTTTGCATCCACGAATCTATTTAATTCATGGTTGCACCGACTAACTTTAACTCATGGTATATCAATAATTATACTCCTTTAATTAACATAGACACAGAAGATATCTTCTGTGTCTATAGATCTATGTTATACCTACTCCTAATAATAATACCTACTACTATAATATCTTCTGTGGCTATAATATACTCCTATACTCATACTCCCATATCATATACTCCTTTAACGTAGACATTTAAGACCTATATGTATGTAATAAGGTGTATTCTGTGTCCTTTGACTCACCTTTTTTTTTATGTAGAATAGGTCGGCGTTTGACCACCAACTCGCCTGGTGTTAAGCGACGTTGTGGTCTAAGATGGAGCACGACGACCTATAAGGCACTTATTCACTCTAGCCTTGAAGTATTGTAGAGTGAACAAGTAACAAGTACAAAAACGGCAGTTGAGTGAGGCGCTGCAAGTGCGCCACTGCTCAGACCCGTCTTCGGAACGGTTACACCGGACTACATCCCGAAACACGACTAGGTCATTTCACGGCATGGCTTGGTCCGGTGGGTGGTAACTAGCCTCGGCCGAAGCCTCCCACCAGAGTTTGCTACCAGGTTAGCACTACCCGGGGACCACGTGTAGGGAATCGGAATAGAGTGCACTCCTACGGACGTGGGTAGCTCAGCCCCCAAAAACACCTTTTTTAACTAAAAGCTTAACCAACCCTAAAACCTTTGGTAAACAGAGATTTTTGTTGGTTATCTCCTCCCTCACTATTGATGGCAAAATTGCCCCAAACCCCAATAAAGCAGTTACGTATATAAACAAAAAAAGTTGGTTGGTGTAACTTAGTATTTTATGCTGGGGCTACTTTGACCCGCGGTAATTCGTGTCGCGTTGGCGCGCTAAAATCGTCGGTATCGGTCATCGGCGATGTTCTTGTCTACATTAGCGGTCAACTAGTTGCCTCTCTGCGGACTTGACGTGGGCGATAATTCGCCCGATACATCGCCGAGTGACGAACTAACCAGCTATACTTCTCGCGATAGCTCGAATTATCGCCGAAGGCCGCTAAGGTACCCGTAGCGCGTAGGAGAAACTGCGGAAGGTTTCTTGCGGGTATTAAATACTGGCAGTATAGACACAATAGTGATAAATTCAAAATTTCAAAATCGAATCTTTTTTCTATGTTGACAAAAAACAAACAAAAACAATCACAATTTACAAATATTTTGTGCGATGAACAACTAATATTTTAGACAATATTTTTTTACCCTTTTCCTATGTAAATTATTCAAAGTTCTTTTTAATATTACTTACCTATAAGGTCAAAATTTCAAGTAAAATATTTTAAAATATGAGGGAAATCGTCCACATCCAGGCCGGGCAATGCGGAAACCAGATCGGAGCCAAGGTATGACCAAACAGTGACCTCATTGACCTACAGTAACTTTCTTTCGCAAAAAAACCCAATTCTCGTTTTCTCCGTTTTCCACCACCAAGAAGTTTCAATGACAGTAGGTATAAACCATAATCCAAAAAAACACTAGATAAAGGTCAAGTATTCAGCAAAGCAGCAAACACGACGTCGTCATCCGTGTCTTTCGAACTTGTTGTAAATGACTTATTTCCGGTCTCGCTTAAGTATCGATTGACGTCACGTGTTGCTGAATGCTATACCGGGCGGAGAATATTATTATAACATGGTATAAACAGTTATGTGACAGTGCATTGTCAGTTGATAGTCACATTTTTTAATTTCAGTTCTGGGAAGTGATATCCGATGAGCACGGGATCGATGCCACTGGAGCTTACAACGGCGACTCCGATCTTCAACTAGAACGCATCAACGTGTACTACAATGAGGCGACCGGGGGCAAGTATGTCCCTCGCGCTGTTCTCGTCGACCTCGAGCCCGGTACCATGGATTCCGTCCGCTCGGGCCCCTTCGGACAGATTTTCCGCCCCGACAACTTCGTCTTCGGCCAGTCCGGAGCCGGCAACAACTGGGCCAAAGGTCACTACACCGAGGGCGCTGAACTCGTAGATTCCGTCCTAGACGTAGTCAGAAAGGAAGCAGAGGGCTGCGACTGTCTCCAAGGCTTCCAGCTGACGCATTCTCTCGGCGGCGGCACTGGCTCTGGCATGGGAACCCTTCTCATATCAAAAATCAGAGAAGAGTATCCCGACCGTATTATGAATACGTTCTCTGTAGTGCCGAGCCCTAAAGTCTCCGATACGGTCGTGGAACCGTACAATGCGACACTGTCGGTGCACCAGCTGGTCGAAAACACTGATGAGACTTACTGCATCGACAATGAGGCGCTGTACGACATCTGCTTCCGGACACTGAAGCTGACTACGCCGACTTATGGAGACTTGAACCATTTGGTTTCAGCGACGATGTCTGGAGTAACTACGTGCTTACGTTTCCCGGGGCAGTTAAACGCAGATTTGAGGAAGCTGGCTGTCAATATGGTTCCTTTCCCAAGGCTGCATTTCTTCATGCCAGGCTTCGCGCCACTTACAGCGCGAGGCAGCCAGCAATACAGAGCGCTAACCGTTCCGGAGTTGACGCAACAAATGTTTGACGCTAAAAACATGATGGCGGCTTGCGACCCTCGGCACGGGCGCTACCTCACTGTTGCAGCCGTGTTCCGCGGGCGGATGTCCATGAAGGAAGTGGACGAGCAAATGCTCAATATCCAAAATAAGAATAGCAGCTACTTCGTGGAATGGATCCCGAATAACGTGAAGACAGCCGTGTGCGACATACCTCCGCGTGGACTGAAGATGTCTGCTACATTCATTGGCAACACCACCGCGATTCAAGAGTTGTTCAAGCGAATCTCGGAACAATTCACAGCCATGTTTAGAAGAAAGGCTTTTCTTCACTGGTACACTGGTGAAGGTATGGATGAGATGGAGTTCACAGAGGCGGAGAGCAACATGAACGACTTGGTGTCTGAGTACCAGCAGTACCAGGACGCTACGGCCGACGACGAGGGAGAGTTCGATGAAGAAGTGGAGGAGTGAATGTTTTGTCCTGTTCAATGTTTTGTCTCGGTGTCTGTAAATGTTGTTGTTAGTATTAGGTGTAACCCGTTTCGTTTTTATATTTTGTATCGTAACCAATAAAAAATTGTATATGTAATTGTATATCTAGTTTCTTATTTTGTACTATTATCCAACGAGTGTTCAGCTCCACAAAACCCATTTCCCGTAATGGTTTAGGTGAATTGGTAGGTAGGTACTATGAGGGACTCTGGATCGCCTCGACTGGTGGTGAACGGGTGGACGCTGCGTGGTCAACCAGTCAACCTCGCACGGTGAACGAATTTCCAAATAGTCTGTCAGCGATTGTCACTTGTCCTCGCGTGAACCACTCGCGGGCGGCGGGTGGTCACTGAGTGGGCCACTCCGGCAGTTCCTCGCCGTCCGCGCGTTGACAGCTTACGACTTAGCGATCCGGAGTTGATGTAGAGAGCGCATATTCATAGAAGTTCTCGCATGAGGCAGTGCGTGTCAGGTCCCGGGTGGTTCTAATGAGTGATAACCTTTGTTATAAAACAGGCGTGCCATAAACAGCCGTGCTATGGCGATGATGATGATGATGAGATCCGGTCTAGGATTGAGCAAGGTTACCGCTTACAAATTCTGCTCAATGCTAGCCGGTCTAGAATGGATGGAGCCACGGTTACCGTTTACGAAACCTACTCAATGCTAAAAAATGCTAACTCTGGTGAACGATGGAAGTTGAGAAAAATAATAAATGCCAAGGGTTTGATTAAAATTTAATTTACGTAATATTTCGTATCAGATGTAGGTATATCTGATCATTATCGTTATCGTATGATGAAGTTAACATTTATTTAATCTTCTGCGGCTAGACAGTCTTCTTCTTCGTCCTCCGCGTCCGCGGTCGCGTCCTGATACTGCTGATACTCCGATATCAGATCGCTCATGTTATTATCAGCCTCCGTAAAGTCACTCTCGTCCATGCCTTCACCTGTATACCAATGAAGAAAAGCCCTCCTTCTAAACATCGAAGCGAAGTGCTCCGAAATCCTTTTGAAAAGCTCCTGAATAGCCGTCGTATTCCCAATAAACGTTGCCGACATTTTCAAACCTCTAGGAGGGATGTCGCAGACGGCAGTCTTTACGTTACTGGGTATCCATTCGACGAAGTAATCTTTATTTTTCTTCTGGATATTCAGCATTTGCTGGTCGACTTCTTTCATGGACATGCGTCCGCGGAAGACGGCAGCGACGGTGAGGTATCGTCCGTGGCGCGGATCGCAAGCCGCCATCATGTTCTTTGAATCAAACATTTGCTGTGTCAACTCTGGAACTGTCAACGCTTTATATCTCTGTGCTCCTCGAGATGTAAGGGGCGCAAACCCAGGCATAAAGAAATGCAGTCTTGGAAAAGGTATCATATTGACCGCGAGCTTTCGCAAATCTGCGTTCAGTTGCCCTGGAAATCGCAGGCAAGTCGTCACTCCAGACATCGTCGAGGATACCAGATGGTTCAAGTCTCCATACGTCGGCGTCCTTAGCTTCAACGTTCGGAAGCAAATGTCATACAGAGCTTCATTGTCGATGCAGTAAGACTGTATGGAATTCTCGATTAATTGGTTGACAGACAGAGTTGCATTGTAAGGTTCTACAACTGTGTCGGAAACCTTCGGGCTTGGCATAACCGAATACGTAACGGTGATCCTATCAGGGTATTCCTCGGTCAAGTTCGCTAGCAGTAAAGTTCCTAATCCGGACCCTGTGCCGCCTCCGATCGAATGCACCAATTGAAACCCTTGGAGACAGTCGCAGCCTTCCGCTTCTTTTCGAATCACGTCAAGGATTGATTCAAGCAAATCTGCGCCTTCCGTGTAGTATCCTTTAGCCCAATTATTGCCTGCACCAGATATGCCACAGATCATATTATCCGGGCGAAAAAGGCAGCCGAAAGGGCTTCCTTTGACGACGTCCATAGCCCCAGGCTCGAGGTCTACTAATACCGCTCGTGGAACGAATTTCAAGCCCGCAGTTTGAGAACCTTCATTGTAGTAAACGTTGATGCGTTCGAGTTGCAGGTCGGAATCTCCGTGGTAGCACCCGTCGGGATCTATGCCGTGCTCGTCGGATATCACCTCCCAGAACTGTAACGCATATTGGACTTAGTAACATTTGAAATAAAGTCTAGAAGAGTTGGTGAGCTGAACCTCTACTGACCAAGCAAGACTCGAGAGGGACGCTTCTATGTCAGTCTAACGCGTGGTAAGCTTAGCACCCAGAGAGAGAGATAGATGCGTACTTTCAAAGGTATAGGTTTACCTGTCTTGGAACCTACCTACTCACCTGACCTTAATCAACTGACTCAATTGACCTACTTAGTCAATAGGGACGTAGCTGTCCCAACCAAATAGTGGTGGTTTTGGTATATGGGTAGGTAGTCAAATTTAAAATGGCCAAAGAATAATATTATAATAGCAAATAAAAAGGAGATTTTACTTACTAATTTTATTACTTATTAAATGATTTCGGTTCAATGCAAGATTCGTATAAGTAGGGTCAACCAGGGCAAATGCGTCTTTCGAGAATTACTGACAAACCCTTCACAAATTAGGCAAATAACGCCATTTTGTACATATTATTGCAGCTAAAGATAGAAAAAACTGTAGTTGGCGCCTAATTTGTGAAGGTTTTGTCAGTAATTCTTGAAAGACGCAATTGCCCCACTTGACCCTACATATTTTTTTGTTGTGAGGTTCTATCAGCATACCTTCGATCCAATTTGGTTCCCGCACCTCCCAACTTGTATATGAACAATTTCCCTCATCTCCACGAATAATTTACCAAAAGCAAATAAACAAAATCAACTTAACTTAAATAAATTACAGACAAAAATAAATAACGTCTACATCTACTTAAACTAACTTACTAAATGAAACAATTTAGTTTCATTGCTTTATAGATTTTATTTAATATTTCACATCACATAGGTCATGATATTTCATAGATTTCCTGATATTTATGATTACTTTACATAGTTTACCCTTTTCAAATCCCTTATGACAAATCAATTGGATAAGTTAGTATCAAAATGGAGATTTTTAAGCGTTAAAATGCCATAAAATAAAATATCAATACAGCCCTATACAGACAGCTAAATTGCTAAATTTAAACTAGCTAAAAGTATTGATGTCCTTGTCTAATACGCAGCAATTACAAAGACAGGTATATTTCTAGCTATTTCAGATTTAACTATTTAGCGTTACGAATAAGGCCTATTATTTATCTACTTATAAAAATGCAACAATATCTTGTTAGTAACACGATTGTACTACAAATATAAATAAATTCCTAATGTAAATAGGAGACTTTGCAACTTTTCTCATGACTAGCCTCGTAGCTAAGATTCCTCTTAATAATATGCCTTAAATTAATATTGACAATACTACAGCACTGATTGTAGAAATTATGATAAAAACGGTTAAGAGTCAGGATACACGACACGGACACTCGATACTACAGCACGAAACATACTATTAAAGCGCGACGCGCACGTGTTGCCTTGAATCAAATCGTACTGTTTACTATGACTAGAACCACACACACTACGAATACCCGACGCTACGTCGCGGCGGGTGTTGCTAGTGTGGCGTCGCGTATAATTAGTATGTTTTGGGCTTAAGAGTCCGGCGACCTAACTAATTTCGACCCAGGCGACCTAGACTAACTTCGCATTGGCTTAAGGTTTAGCCATTTCGTCTAGAAGAAGACAAGCGAAGAGAGCGAGTAATGATACTGACGAGCCTCTAAAGTTATCTACAGAGTGACAAGGTGCAATTTCAATTTTTTTTATGACTTTTGCACTTCTGTAATCATTCTTAAATAACTAAGAGTTTCCCTTGTATTATGGATTCATTTACAGCTAATGATGTAGATAACCTCCCTATGTAATGGAATTTTTAATTTGCTTTGTCTACCTATTGAATAAATCAGTCAAAAGTGACCCCTTAAAAATGCGGATATTTTTCTTAGTTATATTTTAGCTTGAGAACGTTTCAAAAAAAACAAGAACATAGGGGCGTAGATATAATTCATTTAATTGTACATGCCAAATTTCATCATAATCTGACAAATGGTTTCCAAGAAATTTTACAAGCGCGTTTGTATGGAAAAATCAGAGCGTCGCCTCAGCGGTCAGGATACACGACGACACGGACACTCGACACTATAGCACAAAACATACTATTAAAGCGCGACGCGCACGTGTTGACTTGAATCAAATCGTACTGTTTTCTATGACTAGAACCACACTACGAATACGCTACGCAACGTCGCAGCGGATGTTGCTAGTGTGACGTCGCGTATAATTAGTGTGTTTCGGGCTTAAGAGTCCGGCGACCTAACTAACTTTGAACTAGGCGACCTAGACTAACTTCGCATTGGCTTAAGGTATTCTATAGCCATTTCGTCTAGAATAAGACAAGCGAAGAGAGCGAGTAATGATACTGACGAGCCTCTAAAGTTATCTACAGAGTGACAAGGTGCAATTTCAATTTTTTTTATGACTTTTGCACTTCTGTAATCATTCTTAAATAACTAAGAGTTTCCCTTGTATTATGGATTCATTTACAGCTAATGATGTAGAGAACCTCCCTATTTTCCCTTTTATCCCTATTATCCCTCCGAATTTTTAATTTGCTTTGTCTACCTACTGAATAAATCAGTCAAAAGTGACCCCTTAAAAATGCGGATATTTTTCAGTTCTATTTTAGCTTGAGAACGTTTTAAAAAAAACAAGAACATAGGGGCGGAGATATTGTTAATTTAATTGTGCTTAATTAAATAACATGCTAGATTTCATTATAATCTGACAAATGGTTTTCAAGAAATTTGAGTAGCGCGTTTGTATGGAAATTTCAGAGCGTCGCGGCCCTCTTAAAGCGCGACGCGCACGTGTTGACTTGAATCAAATCGTACTGTTTTCTGACTAGAACCAGACTACGAATACGCTACGCAACGTCGCAGCGGGTGTTGCTAGTGTGACGTCGCGTATAATTAGTATGTTTCGGGCTTAAGGCACCGTTATAGCACGATTTTTCACCTATACAAACGTTTACTTAAGCCGCTTTATTTAGAGTTGAAAATCGTAAATCATATTTGATGGTTAAACGAGATCGGCGCCTAGAAATACATTTTTTTGCCGTTTTTATTGCTATTAATCGTAACAAGGACACAAATAAATGTGAGATGAAAATCTCAGATCTCCGAATAGGGCCACTGCCTCTAACTAATAAACGTTTAATAGCTTCGGAATGTATAGTGTTTGGTCTTTTTCGATCGAGTTAAAAATGTAAGTAAAAAAAAGCCAAAACACTGTACAACTATTCCTATGCTTTACAACGTTTACATTAGTAAGGTGAATGTGTAGCTAGTGTATAGGTCGTATCTTCGTGTATCCTGACCCTTATTAACAGTCCAATATTATTTTGACTCTTATAATTTTTCTAACGAAACCGACAGTGACCGCGACCTATTGAACGTTTCAGATACCGTCAACTTATTAACTCTTTTTTACCGAGACATACGTTTATAGTTACACGCAGCTTTGTCTCGTTATCGATACCCATATTTGCTACAACTAGTACTATAAAAACCACTCTTAAGTTGACACACGTACTTACCTGTAGACGTGTGTACCTTACACATTTGTTCTACGAGTATGTGTTACACCCATATACAGAGCAAGTTTAAAAAGTCACATTTCTCAATCATTTGGAACTGGTAACTATGTATTTCTTTGTTGAAAAAACTTGAAAGGCTGGAGCACACCAAATCAGGTTGCGATTCATTAAAATAATTTAAATAATTAATTTTTATTACTTATTATTTCGGTGCAGTGTGGTTCTTTTTAACCCCTGACGCAAAATCGACGGGGTGTTATAAGTTTGTGCCTGTGCGTGTGCGTGCGTGTGCGTGTGTGTGTGTGTGTGTGTGTGTGTGTGTGTGTGTGTGTGTCTGTGGCATCGTAGCTCCCGAACGGAAGAACCGATTTAGATTGTTTTTTTTTGGTTGAAAAGTCAATTAGTAGGGAATGTTCTTAGCTTGTGGGCGGTTTTAAATGTTTTTTTTTTATTGTACTGTAAAGCAATGCATGCAGTGTAACATCTTTAATAGAATTTCACACTTCTGACCCTAACAAACTGTGTCTGCACCGGACCTAACTGCAACCGGAGTTGGTCTGCTCCAGCCTTTAGAGTTAAAATATCCTATCCATACATCTTCGCGTGTATTTCGTCCATTTTTTAAAATATTGTACTTTTTTTAATACATCATACATTTTTAAATATATTATAATTGAACCATGCATTGCGATCTTACTCAGAGGTACATTTTTTATACACTTCTTTTTCTCGTACAAAAATCTTGTATTTCATTAGTAGGCTATTCAACTTACACGGATTTCCCCTTTCCTAATAAAAAGTACATAACCTTGGAATAGTTATTGTGTTGTTAAGACAAAACACTGTATAACTATTACGAGGCTATACAACGTTTAGTAGAAAGGGGGTTATTGTTTAGTCTAAAAATAACTGAATGCTTAGATCGAAATGACTACTTTGTTTATAAATTATCAATTTGTACAATTTTCTAAACGACTGATTCGACAAAATGTGAATTTTTGTCCAATGAATATTATGTTTATAGTCTGATAGAAATTAGCGTTAGGGTCAACTGCGGCAAGTGTGTCTGTGGGGCGATTGCGTCTTTCGAGAATTACTGACAAACCCTTCACAAATTAGGCGCCACCTACATCTTTTTTCTATCTTTAGTTGCAATAATCTGTACAAGATGGCGTTAGTTGCCTAAGAAAGACGCAATTGCCCAACAGACGCATTTGCCCCAGTTGACCCTATACCTTAAGTTACTCTGAATTATATCGCTGTGATAAAAAACTTGACTTTTGAACAAGAAAGAATTACACACAATCAAAATCGCATTCACACTAATAAGTATTAAAACGACTTAAGATTTATCGCAGACGACGAAATATTAATCAGAGGGCAGTAAAATCTTTTCGAGAACGAAAGAGACGGAAGGGTAATTATACGTGAGTTAGAGGGAGACACTTTCCACCGATGAATAGTTCGTCCGTCTGCGTTAGTTTTTAAATATAAGTACACATCAGATAGTGTAGTCAGTCCAATAGAATAGACAAACGTTTCATCGTGCAGACATGACACTTGAGCAGAGAATCATTGGAAATTGAGCTTTATTGCAGAACAATAAGGTACATTAGCATTCTGTAAACTGACGTTAAGGAAACATATTTTAAAATACGAGAGGGAAGCGCATATCAGAGTTTTGTTCCATTCAAATATCGACGTAGAAATATGGATATAAAGTCTTAGTTCCCAAAGCAAAAGAATTATTTTGTTCAAGAAAATTGATTCGATTCTACTGACTACGACAGTATCACATCTACGGTTTCGAGTTGTCTTTACAGGTTTTTTGACAGCCCTAGGATTAAGGTGCGTTTTATTGAAGCGGAGTGAGGATGTACGACGATTTTAACTAATAAGGCCTTAATAAGTGACGTAAATTGCCATCTGGCGTCATTTAAGAGCAACTTACATCCAGAAATGGATTGGTTAGATAGGCTGCTGATGATGATAACGACAATTTGACTTCACTCCGCTCCGCTTTAGTTAGAGTGCGTTTTCACTGTCAGTTTCTTGCCTGTTCTTCTGTGGCTTTTTTTCCGAACAAGGCGGTCGAGTCTATTATAAAACTGACGTTCATAAGTGTGTTTTCGATACCCAATAAAATAAAAACATTTTGACTTTGACTGAAGCGAAGACGAGCGGGGCGGAGCTCAGCGGTTCGAGAATCGACCAATCGCAACGCTCGAAATCTCTGCTCTGCTTATTGTGGTTGGTCAATCCATGCACCGATCAACTCCTTTGTTCGCTTCCGCTTCCGTGGAAACGCACCCTTGATAGGCACTCTGACTCTAGGGCCGCTCATTAAGGTGTATGGAAAGGCAAGGCAGCTGTCTGGCTCGCTCGTGGCACTATTGTATATAAAATTATAGACTGTAATTTTGATAAATTTCAATGAATTGAAAACAGTATTAAATAAAATAAATAAATTCAGGACACTTCCACACACGGTCGCCCGACACCAAACTAAACATAGCTTGCACGCCCCCACGCTCTGAAGACAGGCTCACTACCCAACTGAGGCAGCCAATTCAAGAGAAGAGGCGATTACAATGTATTCAGAGTAATTATCATGTTGATATTTATAATGAGTGCTCAGAGAAACTTAAACACGTATTTTTTTTACGTGGTTACCTTTTCTCTAAGTAAAAGCTTTAAACACCAACATGAAAATTATTCTAAATACTGTTTTTAATGCATTGATAGAGGCAAATTTATCAAAAATACATTCTATAATTTTTTATCTAATGTAATAGTGTCGCGTGGGAGCGAGACAACTGCCCCGCCTTACCGCGTACACCTTAACCTAAAAAACCTGCAAAAGCACTCGACTAAATGAACCTATTCTTCAACAAATACAGCGTTCCAAACTTCGTGTTCCTCTCAGAGAAGATCGGTACATAAAATGCTCTGAACAGTCTGTGCGACTTATCCGCGTCTATGATCGGCTTGTGCGCTGTGACCTCCCACACCGAGGAGTCGCGGTAGTAGGCGGGCTCCAGCGTGGATGGCTGGCCGACGTCGCTGTCGACCAGGTAGTGGCAGCGGGAGGGCTTGATGTACGTGCGCTCGTCGGCCTTGTTGCGGTCGTTGAAGTGGGGGTGGATGAGGCGCGTCCCTGCGCAGGGGACGGGGTTACTGGCGGGTCTCAGGGTTGCGAACCGAAATGGTTACACCATGGTATAGTAATATACTTCGCCAGGTATAGCATTCAGGTGGGCAACACGTAGTGACGTCAATCGACGCTTAAGCAAGACCAAAATAAGTTATTTACAAATATGTAGTTCGAAAGAGACGGATGACGACCACGAGTGACGTCATGCTAGACCTTGTTTTTTTTATCATGGGTATTTTTACCAAGTGACCATTTTGACATGTTTAATACCATTTGAACATTTTGAGTACTTTAGTGACCTTATAACAGTATGTTATTTATTGAATATTCAGAAGTAGGTACTACATACATGCGATAAAGGTATCGCAGTTTCACAAGAAGGGTTCCTCTTTTGTAGTGAGACTTTGATGAATGTGTCTCTTTTTATGGGCTTGTTTCGAAAGACCACCACTAGAACAGACACCAGTGGTGGTCGTTAGGACAAAGGTATTAATTTTTGTCCCAACTGCCGCCAGTGGGGCTTTTTGGGAATGAAAATATTTTTTTTAGCGTTTTGTCATTGTAATATATATATAATATAGTTAAGCTGTATTACAGAGTTAAATAAATAATTATTTTTTATTTGGTAAAACTAATTATATTTGACACGAATAAGGGAAGTGTGTACAAATCATGAGATTGTAAAAGTTACATGGATAAAATTGGCATTTATTTTAATCAATTGAAATGTAAGAGATATGGAGTCAATTTAATTCAGCTGAGTATAATGGTTATGATCGTTAATTAACAAAACAACAGGTGAGCTGTCAAATCAGACTGTGTGGGGTCACGGGTCACCGCCGATTCTTGGGGCACGGGTCACCACAGACTTTCGAACAACGGGTACAGGCCGATTCAAGCGTAACGACGGCTGTGAAGTTAGGCGCGAAACGCTGCGCAGTAGCGAAATCAAAGATATGCGCGGGCGTCAAATAGGCAAGACGCCGCAGTCTTGCTTGCGGAGCACTTCACAGCGGCAATTAGGTTCGAATCACTCTGTAAAAAGTGACTGCGGGAGAACGGACCACCACTGACTTTTAGGTCATGAATCGCTATTCAACAGTGAGAAATAGTGTAGAATGGTACAACTGTTAAATTGTTAAAAAAAAATCTTACCGTTTCTAGTCTCTGCATACGGCGCAGGCATCTGGCCATTAAACTCTGTCTGTATGAACCGTATCCTATACCCTTCAGGTAGATGAAAGCTCGACGGCGAACGGTACCATTCCTTGCCGAAGCAGACGGTCAAATCTCTGTCTTGCGACGGGGGTAGGTGGTTGAAGATCGTCATTGGGGCGTGATAGTTGTTGTAGAGAGATGCTATGCGGGATATGCCTGGAAAGATTAATTGTTTTTAGTGGTAGAAAAACAGTATATGTTAGTGAAGACCTACCCTCAATTCTGCTAATCAATCGTTTTAAACTTGTTAATGAATTTTCATAATCTGACTTTTTTTCGTCCGACCTGCGGACCCGTCCTGGCTTCGCACGGTACCTATAAACCTTTAGTGAAAAGTCCATTGCGTGTTTAAGGAGTTACCGGATACTTTTGTTTGTTACGAATACAGGCAGACAGAGGGAAAGACGCGGAAAGCGACTTTGTTTAATGCCCGGTATACATTATTCCAGTCCAGCGATCAATTTAGCGCTGGAATGCCACTAGAATGATATAAACCGCCACTGGAATGCACTGGATCCAGTAAGCACCATTTTAGTGGCGGTTTGCACTATTTCAGAGACATTCCAGCGCTGAATCGATCGCTGGACTAAAATAATGTACACCGGGTATTTTACTACTTAGATAATTATGTACCTATCAAAATAGACAATTTGTTACTAATTTAAAAACAATTGCTAGTAGAATCGAAGCCCTGAGTGGATCATGACATTGATTTATAGAGTCACTAACTTTATATTTCATGCAGAAGATTGCATTGCTAGTACAGGTAACAAATGTTTCCCAATGTCTTGAATTGAAGGTCACCGGAAATTTGGGTCACCAGTGGTGATCAAACAAACAATTGTTTGTTTCACTTACCACCTATCCCCGCGGTGAACGTAAAGAGCACCATAAGCGGCATAGTGTAAGACAGGTAGTGCTTAGTTCCGTTGAATCGCGACAATTTCAACACCTCTACTCCTAGGGTGTACACCAGCTTCTGTATACAGTCCACTGAGATCGCGCCAGCTAGGATTATCATGCTGTATACTGGGTATAGAAACCTGGAAACGAGTAATGTATTTATAATGGTGGCCAGGTTCAAGATAAAATTGCGGTTTTTATTAAGTAGTAAAAAATATTTTGGACAATAATTTTATTGCCTACAATATTTTTGTAGGTTGTATTTTGTTGTACGATGTTTTCCTTTACCTTTGCAAAAAATATTAATATGAATCACACTAATATTATAAAGACGAAAGTTTGTGAGTGTGTGTATTTGTTAGTTCTTTATGCTCAAACGGCTGGACCAATTTAAATGAAATTTGGTATGGAGGTAGCTCACACCCTGGATTAAAACTTAACTTATTTACACACGGGCTTGATTCAGAACGTTTTTGAGACTGTATTTAAAAGCCGAGAGTTTTGAAGTTTGCGAGCACTAACGAGAGCGCAACATTATCTACTTTAATACCGCAAGTGATCTGAACAAAGTCACTTAAGGCGCCGCCGTGGAGCACACGTACTGACGACACTGTAGCTACCTCTCTTCCTTGTGCGACTGAGCCATGAAGACCGCGAGCCAGAGCGCGAGCGGCAGCAGGTTGAGCCAGTAGGGCGAGCAGAAGGGCGCGCGCGCCGTGGAGCACACGTACTGACGACACTGTAGCTACCTCTCTTCCTTGTGCGACTGAGCCATGAAGACCGCGAGCCAGAGCGCGAGCGGCAGCAGGTTGAGCCAGTAGGGCGAGCAGAAGGGCGCGCGCGCCGTGGAGCACACGTACTGACGACACTGTAGCTACCTCTCTTCCTTGTGCGACTGAGCCATGAAGACCGCGAGCCAGAGCGCGAGCGGCAGCAGGTTGAGCCAGTAGGGCGAGCAGAAGGGCGCGCGCGCCGTGGAGCACACGTACTGACGACACTGTAGCTACCTCTCTTCCTTGTGCGACTGAGCCATGAAGACCGCGAGCCAGAGCGCGAGCGGCAGCAGGTTGAGCCAGTAGGGCGAGCAGAAGGGCGCGCGCGCCGTGGAGCACACGTACTGACGACACTGTAGCTACCTCTCTTCCTTGTGCGACTGAGCCATGAAGACCGCGAGCCAGAGCGCGAGCGGCAGCAGGTTGAGCCAGTAGGGCGAGCAGAAGGGCGCGCGCGCCGTGGAGCACACGTACTGACGACACTGTAGCTACCTCTCTTCCTTGTGCGACTGAGCCATGAAGACCGCGAGCCAGAGCGCGAGCGGCAGCAGGTTGAGCCAGTAGGGCGAGCAGAAGGGCGCGCGCGCCGTGGAGCGCGGCGCCGCCGCGTAGCACACGTACAGGGCCAGCGGGCTCAGCAGCGCCAGCAGCTGGCGATGATACGACGTCTTAACACTTAGTACTTGACTTCACACTTGTCCTAAGCAGTTGAAGGCAATGAGAAGCAGTAGTTTACAAAAATTTGGTACTATATTATATTCTCCCCTCTAAAACTGCTTTCGTTGGTAGTGTCAGCCTCTTCATTACCGTAGTCTGCACATAAGTATGGAAAACTGCGTTAGCTATCCGAACTACGCTAAGCTGAACTTGCTTAGTTTTCAGTCAGCATCCCGCATTCCACGCGGTAGACACTTGCAGGTCGATTACGTTTTACATTCACAATTCATTGATTGCATTCAAACTCTTGCCCTTTATCACTTACGTAATGTGGAGTTTTACGCTAACAATAACTATAATTACGATCAAGATTATTTAGGCGACGTACTACATGAGTAAGGGCCGGTGGTTAATGGAAGTTTTAAGGATGATTTATGACTGTGCCGAGCACGCGCCTCTTAAATCTGTTAATTTTTATTGTCTAAAATGAGAAGCTGACGGTTAGGAGAAACAGTGTATGTGTAGTATAAGGAAGGAATCTGAACCTTTTAGACAGAGAATTTACTCACCCAAACAATATTGAAGTTTAGAAATCCGTTAACAAAGTAGTATGTCCAGGGTTCAGTTCCGTACAAATCCGGTCCATGCTCAGTAAAGATGTTATACGCCACTATGTTCCATGGTGCTACCACAAATTTGCCGTAATGCCATGAATCCACTATGATGGTAGGGATAAGTATGACTGCTAATGAGATCAAAGAGTATTTGATGAAATCTGTGTACTCTTGCTTAACAATCACCATATCAATTGCTATTGGTAGTCCGATCAGGGCTGTGAATGGCCAACCTGAAATAAAATAAATTAATGTTTCTGGAATGGAACCTTTTAAGGCACGGTTGATGTTAGAGCCGAAACAAGAATTTGATAGAAAAAGATGTTTTTATGTGTTTTCATAAAAGAGTGGCTAACAAGCAAACATTTCGCCTGATGGTAAACGGTAACCGCCGCTTACGGACAATAGTAGCACTGCTGTTCTTGCTTAAAAAATCTGATGTATGGAGAATTTGATTTAGAATTAATTTATAAATTCTATTATTGTTTGACAATTATTGAACTGTATCATGTAATTATTGGAGTTAACAGTAAATTTTGATTTCTAAATACAAAAATGTGTGAGAAGAGTGTGTGTTGCATCTTCTTTCTTTTGCAGTTTAATAGCGTGTCGATTGCCTAAGTGTAGTATACTAACTGAGCAGCGCAGTGACAGCAGTGAGCGCGACGGCGGGTGGGTAGCGGCGGCGCCACCAGCAGGCCAGGGCTGCACTGCACAGCGCCGAGCTCCAGGCAGACGGCAGTAGGGCTGCGCTGCTTGCGAACGAACCCGCGGCGAAAAGAGCGAAGGCGAACCACACTCGGCCCACGTGGACCCCGAACTCGTGACACACAGCCCTAGGAGATCAAATATATAGATATTATAGATAGATGAATTTTTAATCCCTTTATTGTTCACACCAGAAATCACAAAAATTAAAAGGATATTTCATAAAATCAGTATGCTACTGGCAGCCTTATCACTAAAGCTTCCCTAGTTGCATGATTCTGCGGACTATCTAGCCGACGACCACAGACAGAGACAACCATGAACTGCACCTAATCCTGCGTGAAAGTCTGTCTGGGTCTTGGTCTTGGGATGCAAAGATTGCAATGACTGCAAGATTGCGAAGGTCTTAGGATATGAAGACGCATTTTTCATTAAAAATTTATATTAAGTACACCTACAAGCAAGGAATTGCCGACTCGCCGCAGATCAAACGCACCGCGATGGACGTATTTACGCATCTAACGATACTCTTCTCATACTATCTATGTATATATCCATATAATCTACGTCGTGCGGATTTGTATATCCGTCCGATATCATGTATCGTTAAAGACGCCAGGTTAAAAGAGTCATATTTATGTTATCCAAACCTGTGTTTACAATGATTAAGTTATTTGTGTCATCTTTACAACTAAAACGTAGGTATTTAAGTGCAATTGTTATTCAACAATATTATGTAATGTCAAAAAAGCAGTAATTGAAACACTTTTCTTAAAATTTTAACAAAAATGTATCAACAAACAAACAACATTGTATGAAACTAATGTTTGTATTTTAACTTTACACAGTAAATAAATAGAATAGTACTGACTTGTAAAAGGCAAGCTCAGCCCAAGCAGTCAGCACTCCAAGTATGGCTTTAAGTGTATAAAACACAGATACTGGCTGCATCAGGTAGGAAAGCAGTTTGGCCGGGATAGCAAAGAACCAGAGAGGCATGTAGGAGCGAATGGCGTAGACAGGACTGTATTCCCATGTTTGGAGACCGCTGCCATACACTGGAACAGGTTTAAACAAAGAGATTTTGTAGTGTCAAATAATGATAGTGGGAAAAATATACTGGTTCAGACAACTTAGTGAATGACATTGATTTGATCTATATGGAAATTGGTGGATATTTAGGTTATTTAGGCCACTAAGTAGACCTAAGTCTTAATTAAATTTAATACATTTTAGAAACAAAACACAATGTAAATTGCTCATTCATCTCTAATTTAAAGTGTGATGTATTGTAATAAAGTTTTGTTGGTCCTTAGAAACTTTAAGATTTTTTTTAAGATGTTTCTAACTTACCTAAATAATGCAAAGGCTCCCAATAGTTGTATGTTTCATCACAGTCACTAATATGTCCATAGAATGCTGCCAGCAGTCGAGCTGTGATCAGTAGTCCTAGGGCTGCGGCACCACCTGGGTAGCCTATGTTACGCAGGTCTGATGGAGCACTGGTCACTATGATGTCTCTGGAAAAGGCATTGTGTACAAATGACTAAATGATTATGGCTGAGTAAATGATTTCACAAAATTTTAATTTTAAACTTTTACATTTAGCTGAAATTTTTAAGTGGTTCAAGATTTAGCTGTTTTTAAGTTGGGAATGGGTTTAATACACTATTACAGCTGATGCAGTTTGCAGGCAATAGGTATGTGTAGTATCATCCCTGTCCAAAAGTTTAAGAGTAACATGCAGTGTTTTACTGTATTGGACATTTGAAGCAAACTGAATCTGAAATTTACAAATATAATTACAAACATGTCACATTTCTTGAAAGTAATAGTGAGTAAAAAATGTACATTAAATGTTAGTGAAATCATCAGGTTCTGTTACCAATTACTAAATAGTTAGAATAAGTACACATGGAGAATTTAAACCACAAAACAAGGTAGGTAGCTGGGTATTTTTAAAACCAAAAGTAGTGTTCTACTTTAAAAACTGGGGGGACTGGGATACATTTTCTAGTCAGTTGGTAACAAACAGATTTGTTATTTCATGGATCATTAACTGCCTGTTTTTACCTTAGCGCGAGCCGCTACAGCTGGATCGTGGCCAAGCTGAAGTTCACGCAACAAATAAATTGCGATAAAACACATTTTATTATAAATAGAAAAGCTCTACAAATCAAAGGTTTACAGCAGCGGAGAAATTTAAGGTTTTATTTGAAATACATTTAGAGTTTTATGACAAAGCGACGCTACAATAAATTGCGAAATTACCCCTCGCTAGGTTTCCGCTTCCCTTTATTAAAACTAGCGCGTTTCGTATTGTTTTTGTTGTGAATACTTCGTTGTCGTGACGTCAGTGCCATTATAAACCCTCAAGGATCACGGAATCACACAAATTTCATGGGTTTCCATACAAAATCCGTTTTTCATGAATACTGTGACGTACTCAGTTGTGAAAAACCGATAAAACTGAAAAGTAAAACTCAGAAAATTCAATGCAAAACACAAAACACCGCCCGCCCATTCCGTTCGCAGACGGAATGACAATGACATGACATGACAGTGATAAAAATATTTTGTCAAAATTTAACTTTGACGTTACGTGGCTGTTTTTTTTCCCCCATTCAAGGGGAATTTGGCGTTGCACGTCATGTGCATTTGCATTTCAAGTTACGTAGCATTGGTTTGGAAGTATAAATCTCGATTTTTTAACTAATCCCGGTAAAGGGTCCCCTGCCATATTGTTTTCAAAATCAATTTTTTCGTTTTTCTGAAATAACTCGTTAATTTTTAACTTTAGAGCAAAAATGACAGTAAGTATCCAAAGTTGTTGGAAATTTAATTTCTCACAAGTTTGGTCATGGTCATTTTTACACTACCTAGTAAAGGTAAAAACTACTATACCTACCTGGTAAAGGATATTATTATATTAATAAATGGGTCCGTACCTACGTTTTCCTCGGTCGACATTTACCTAATTGACATGAATTCACACTGGCCTCGTAAATCGGTAACCTTTTGTCAATCTTGTTTCGTCTATTCTCTCAATGTGTCCAAACCTTAGAAAATGAAATGGTTCGGTTTCAGACCTATAGGAAATGTGTATTGTAACTATAGTGCGTATTCTGTGGTTTCAGAGTAAATAGGTATTTTGGTCCAAACCATTTATGCATTCCTTTCTCTATCCTTGTCACTTTATCTTCTTTCTTACCAATTTCCATCCTTTTTGAAAGTCGGTTAAAGTAGGTATGGTGAAGAAGATCCTAACTATTATAAATGCGAAAGTGAGAGTATTTGTTACGCTTTCACTATTTTAACCGATCTTCATGAAATGTTGTAAAATACCACATAGAAGATATGTCATACCAAAAACATTAACTGTTCCTGTGGGACTGCGGGCCGCAGCTAGTCCTACTTCCTAATATTATAAGCGCGAAAGTTTGTATAGATGGATGGATGGATGTTTTTCACGTCAGAACGGCTTAACAGATCTGGATGAAATTTAGCACAGAGATAGATTATAGTCTAGAATAACACGGATACTTTTTTACCGCGTGTGAAACCGCGGGGCGCAGCTAGTTATAAATAATATTAAAAAATAACATTTCACACTCATAGCATAATGTGTACTAGGTTTCCGTGATTTTTAGTTAATACCTACCCACCTACATAAAAGCACAGCTTTGGTTATAAAAAACTACTTACAATGTCTAAGAGAAAAAATAGTGAAAAATGCAACTTTTTACCCAACTGTGCAAGAAGGAAGGTTGTTTTTCGAGTGTATGTGTGTATGAGATTTCTTTGGCACGCTCTACAGCCATAACAGCTTGATGGATTTCGACATGTGAAGATCATTTGAATCGTCTTGATAGTGGAAGTGACAGGGTACAATATTTTGTAGCCGGGTTTTTTTGATTATGTTCCTTGTTACTTAAGTTAATAAAAAACGAAACCAACATTACAATAACATTTATTTGAGTATCTAGGTAAAAGATAAATACCATCGGTTTAGGTGAATAAAAAGTTTTCAATACAACATGTATGTAGTACAATAGTTTTAAAAGTCCACCTAATGAGCCCGTACCAGACTATTGTT